>JAWQEG010001607.1:600000-1012500 GCA_033782935.1 Petrolisthes cinctipes | reverse complement strand
GTGCCAAATCTACACAGCTCGAACGGAAACTTTCCGTTCGAGTTGAAGAAGGCAAAAAGGCTATTTGGAAATTCAGTCAGTCTCGGGCCTTCAAGATGAAAAGACGTATGTACTATCACCTCCAATAATTATGACCCACTCTCCTCGATACCTCTATGTCCCGGGTGCCCTTTCTCTGCGTGACAGGTTACATGGGGTATTCGGGATGGAGGGAGATGAGAGTCTGTTTGTGGGTTGGGAGTGGGGGATATCTCAATGGTATCCCACATGATGAATCGAATCTCCGACTTTCCGATTACGAGGGAGATCTTTCAGTGTGTTAATTAGGTTTGAGATATATGGATTAAGAAAACTTGTCGTTGTGTGTTATGATCAGTTATAATCTTATTTGCCTCAGATAGCCTACACCTGTTTGACAATAATATGCTAAATTACAAAAACAATTATTAACGACATGTTGCTTGAATCGTCACAATTATATCACTTGAACAGTGAAGGTTTTACCATATCTGATATAAATATTTAGAAAAGGAGGATTTAAACATGTCATGTATTTACATTATCTGAATTTCCCATTCAGTATACAACAAGTATCCATATGAGTCACCTGTGTTTAACACAACTCATTCATATTCTCGTGCAAACCAGTACTGGTGTCGATATTCGGACCCCACATGATAAAAATGGAATTCGTTACAGCCCACTTTCAGCACATGTTGACCACTATTACATTTCCCTTACATGCATACTGAATGGGAAATTCAGATAATGTAAATACATAACTTTTGCGAGAAACTTTATTTTATTTGGGGTGCAAATGTTCAGCGAAATCACTAAGCCAGTCATTAGTTAAGGACCCTGTGATCGTGTGTGAGACTTGGTGGCTTCCGATACCTTCTGACTATGCCTCGAAACAAGCTCCTTCATAATAGAAGGTGTTTAGTGGCAAGAACTGAAGGACTCACTAACCTCCAATATTCTGACTACATCACAGGGTCCCTTAATCATAGAGTTACTCAGAGACATCACTCAGAATTACTAATACACTATGGAAGCATCATGGATGTAATCATTGTAATATTATATGTCGCCAATTCACATTCTGTATTTTAATTGCCATACTGTAAGTGTTCCTATCTTCACTCTATATTTTGCAGCACCGTTGATGTCAGGAACCTTGGAAACAGTGGTGTAGCTGAAGGGTAGTATTCTTTTTATTCCTCTTTATTACGGTTAATATAGTGCTATATTGCATATTTAATTTTTAGCCTACCTGAATAAGTCGTCTGATAAAGACGCGTGTATGTGTGAGAGAGATATGACGGCGTGTCCTCCCTGCACAACGGTCACACAGACATTGAATCGACCATCGATCGGTTACAAATATTTATACACTCACTGACTGACTGGCTGGACAACTTTTGAACACACCCAAAATTGTCAACTCTGGAACACACTCGTACACGAAAACACACACCGATTGGTCAACTCTGGAACAAACTCGGAAGCGGATATGGAGGTGGATGTCAACCTTACTTATATTACCGATGCGAATGCAGATATCAGAGTCTTAAGAATGCGGATGCGGATGTAAGATCATAACATACTCTCGGATGCAAATGCGTAACCGGTTGTTTTCAAGATATTGGAGGAAACACTAGTTATAACAAAACGGCAGCAACTCATGTGATATCTCTCCGAATTGTAATCGTTCACGTATATGACGAGTTTTCATGCATCAACCTTAAGGTTAACTCACCTGGTTGGCTACCCCTTTTACATGGTTCAATGGGCATGACAGAGGTAGTACTAGGGTATAAACGGAATAGCACTACTCTGCAGGTACGCCAGTCTAACAAGGGGAAACAAACTACCAGTATTTGAAAATAGCTGAGGTAAAAAGGACTGAGTTGTTTACCTTTGGCAGATCAATTTGATTTGACAGGTTGAAATGTTAGTAATAAGGAGAGAAAAAGGAAAACATCAGATAGGCAGAAGATCAGGGCTTGTTGAAAGCAAACCGGAAAAGAGGGGATGGGGTTACTCGGCAAATTTATAAAGGAGAGGACTCAGAAAGTCATGAAGAGCAGATTTGAAGGCTTGTATAGAGGCAAGTGACACTACTTCATCTGGAAGGGAGTTCCACAGGCTAAGGCATCTCATGGAAAAAAATCTTCTAGATTCCAGTGAACAATGAGTATGTAAGATCATTAATCGATGACCTCGTGTTATGTGAGAGGGGGCTACACTGAATATATCACTAGGGGAAATGCTAGCCTGGTCATTGAAGATTTTCCAGTATTGTATAAGGTCAGCACGAAGAAGTCTACCCTGGACAGAATAGATCCAAAGCCCGCAATCGTTCGCTGTATGAGAGGTGGTCCATCTCCTCAGTGTGTCTAGTGCATTTTTTTAACAGATTCAAGCAGGAGAAGGTCACCAGCAAAGCCAGTGTTCCACACGCATGAAGAGTACTCCAGGAGGGGATGGATATGAGTAGTTAACAATGTAAGCATGAAACTGCATGTTCTACACAAAGTGCTACGCAAGAGATTTGCCGACAGGCCAGAAGCCTTATTGACAATAGTTCTAGTGTGGACATGAAATCGGAGGGTGGTATCCACAGTAACCCCCAGATCTCTATGTGAGGAAACTATAGTTATGTTCTGACCCATCAGAGAATAAGTTGCGAGCACGCCAATATTTTCCCACTCAACAGAGCCATGCTGGAATCTCGGCACCACACACTTATCCCTGTTCAGATCAAGACCCCATGAACCAGCTACAGTACAGATGTTATCTATATCGTGTTGACAGGGTGACGTGCCAGTGGCTAGGGATAGAAGGGACGATGGGCTAATCTTAAGATAGATCTTCAAATCATCAGCAAAGTTCTTACACTTGTTTAGTATGTGAGTGGGAAGGTGATTCACATATACCAAGAACAAAAGGGGGCCCAGCACCGATCCCTGGGGCACCCCACTTGTCGCTCTCCTGGATCTGCTGTGGACACCAGAGACTGTTACATTCATCAATCTCCCCTGAAGGAACGAACCGATCCAAGCCAACAACGGGTCCCCAATGCCAAGACATCTGAGCTTTTCCAGCAGTATGCCGTGGTTGACAACATCAAAGGCCTTAGAGAAGTGAAAAAGGACCACAACAACCACATAACCCTTGTCAACCTGTTCAGTAACAAAGTTGTATGTAAGCAAAAGCTGATTGTCAAACGTTCAACCCCATCTGAAACCAAACTGATCATTAGATAATACACCGTTATCTTGAAGGTAATCGTATAAACAATCAACTACCAGTTTTTCTAGCATTTTACAACAGACAGAGGTAAGGCTGATGGGCCTATAGTTAAGGGAATCTGACCTGGAGCCCTTCTTGAATATGGGCACTACCTCAGACATTTTCCATTGGTGAGGCAGATGACCTGTGTCCAAGCTTGCTAAGAAAATCTTATAGATAGGGTAGGCCAGTGCTAGGCACGACTTAAATAGAACAGGGTGCAATCCATCCGGCCCCATTCTCGAGCTGCAGTCAAGTTCAGAAAATTTTAATATTACATCACATCAATTATGGTTATGTTGACGGAGTTGAGGGAACCGCCAAAAACTTGGTGGGGAAATGGGTCATAAATGTGATCTTTAAATACAAAGGCAACAAACATATCCGCCATCTGACCACAACTCGGGACGAGCATGCCATTCGCACACTTCAAGGGACCGACGGATAGAATACCAACCTTCTTACTGCGGATCCCTTCAGAGGGACTGCCCTCTAGGGGCCATCCTATGTTGGATGGTTGTATGTCTGGGCTGGGAGATGTTGGGCAAACTTTCGAGACACTGGGGCTGCTTTTTAAAATAAGTGGCCCAGTGGGGGAAGAAGTACCCCACCCACGGCGACCAGCGCTCGGTCCCCTCATCTGCCCGGTAGGTAGTAGCTCTTGGCTCCTGGGGCCAACAGCATTAACTCGATGATATATGGATAAAGAAAAGTCCCAATCTCTTCTTCGAGCAGTGGTCGACCAGGCCCTCGAGACATCATTCTCTGGTCGTGGTAGTATGCAGAAAGCTGCAAATAAGAGTAGACCCAGCAGGTCGGGTGTTGTGTCGATGAACCATGTTAGCGATTTTGACACGTAAATGTTAACGAATGTACTTGCATCCCTTTCCATTTTTAAGTGTTTTGGAGTAGTTCTTCTTATCCGAATCACATATGACAGTGATTGTAGGTCTAATCGGTGCTATATTACTTTCAATACAAATGCTGCTGCCAAAGCAGCATTTGAGGCAAAAGATTCTCTGACTGTGGGGGATACTCATTGTCAAGTTCAGATGATGCGGTCCATCAATGTAGTTGACAGTGAAAATTACTACTGCCCTAACATCTTTGATGACTCTGTAGAGCATGTCCCAAAGGAACGTCGGGTTCCTACATCCTTTTGGTTTGTGGCTTACTACAGGTAGGAATGTGATAAGCTTATCCATGCTTCCCCGTATCTGGAGAAAGAAATTGGATTATTACCAATGGGCCACATAAAGAAATATGGTAAGGGCGTTTTAATCAGAGCCAATGATCTTACACAGGCCATGATGCTCCTCAGTCTCCCCTGTCCTTCTGATAGCATGTTTGAATCTATTAAACTACATCGAACATTTAATTATAGAAAGGGGCGTATATATAATGAGGACCTGTATGAATTCTCAGAAGAGGACATTCTCGCTATGAGCCCAGACAGTGTCCAACGAGTAACGAAGATGAAAGGCAGTAAAAATATGATCATCCTCACTTTCTATGGCTCTCACATCCCAGATCACATTAACATTAACCCCACCTCCTTTGAGGTGAAGCCTTTTGTTGAGTGTCCCCTACAGTGTTTCTGTTGTTGTGAGTTTGGTCATGGAAGGAGGAACTGCAACAATCGTTCCCGGTGTGGTAATTGTTCTGCTCTTGACTCACATCTTACTTCTGAGTGTCAGTCAGAGAGTTACTGCTTTTACTGCAGATATGCTCACCCCTTGTGTTCTCGCCAATGTAAGATGTACCTCCTTGAGCAGGATATCCTCCACTTGGCTAATACTCAATTCATTAGCATAGGTAGTGCCAGACGGCAACTCAACTTCAGGCGACAGAAGGTTACACTACGTAATAGCTTCTCTGTCTTGGAAACTTTATCAGACACTCATTCTGGTGACCGACTTTAGCTAAAAGTGTCCATGAGGTAGAGGTTCACGCTTCTACACGCTCTCCAAAAAAGAAACTTAAGTCTCCTAAACTGCCACAGAGACGCCTTCGTGGTTTCTCTGAGGCACTTGACTCCATAGATGTTCCTCCTTGTAAGACAACCATCTCTGTGGACTCAATCATAGTTTCCTCACAATTTCACCAGAAGCGTACTCGTGACTCTGATGAATCTCTTGATTCAACAGAAGTTCCTCCTCGCAAGCTTCCTTCGGGATCATCAGAGGGGCGTGAAGTTATGTGGATGCCACAAATGTTGTGACTTTAAAAGATTCAGTTTCTCTTCCGCTTGAGCAGTGGACTGATTCTACCACCTGTATTATGGATGTTGATGTATGTCACGAGTCAGACATAGACTCGTGACGTAATGTAAGCATAAGTACTAGAATGTTCTAGAGTAGTGGAATATTCCATACAGATGAGACAAAGGAGACAGGAGTGGGTTAAGATGTAGGTGCAGTCTAGTTAATCCGCAGGTACTGGATTAATACACCAGGTAGAAAAAAGGTAAAAGCGTCAGGTCGGTTTCAACTGAATTTGCACATCTTGTCTTATAGGTGTTCGTAGTTAATTACATCTTGTATTAATAAATTATGCTACCAGGGTAACTTATGGTATTGCAAATGATCGTGAAGTGGAGGGAGATTATCGGGAATTATTAGTATGCCATAGGTAAATTGCAATTGCATGTATAACTAAGGAATGAGAGGGTACCATGTAAATCGTAGCCAGTTAGGAAAAACGAACAAAGACAGGAGGAGGAGCCAGGAAAATTTTGAACTTGCAGCCTCTCAGTTAAAATTGGAAACATAGGCAGTTTGGGAGACACACTCGAAGGGAACACACTCGTATCGTCAGCTTCCCTTGCCTAGATCAATTCTCCACGTGTGCAGTGGGGAGTGATCAACGTAGACGCCGAATTCGTTGTATATTACACGATTCACAAGGCTTTACAGTTGTATACTGACTGTTGGTTGCATTGACGCTGGTTCAGTAACTGAATTAAGGTGAGGGGGAGCTGGATCTTTGAAGAAAATTACGAGTGTGTTGTGAGACTCTAAATTATTCCGAGTGTGAGATATTAGAAAAATATTCCAAACTTACGTGTTAGCATTAATAGAATCACTACAGTGTAACGTAACCTAGACTAGCGTCACGTGTACGAGCGAGACGTAGCGAGAGCGAGTAGCTAGTTAGCGTTGCGTGAGTGCGTGTGTGTGTGAAATTAATTATTCATGTTGGCTTAAGCTACTGGAGTTGAATAAATATAGAAATTTGCAATTGGTTGTTTGAATGCACCAGTAGATTTGTTATCTATATAAATACATATATATCGGGAAGAACCCTTAACATAAAAAAATTCTATGTGCGGGGTGATTGAGGCCTAAGAACGGGGAGATAACCCTGATTACTTCTTCGCTGCAGCCAACCAACGAAGATCATAAATTGAACCGGGCAAGGTAAGTTTATAATTATCATATTATAAATTACATTATCGATCATTCTCACATCACCGTCACAATGTATCTGCCTGTGTCAGTGATACCACTGCTGTACAGGACAATACCAATGTAATTGTTTCAAAGAATATCCCAGCTCATATACCTTCATCTTCTTCTAACATATCAGATGCTTCAGGGACTTGTCTACAAGTCCCAATTACTGCCCCAAGTACTACTCCTCGGTTTCACTCTTCTAGTGGCCCAGGATTAAACAAATCTTATCGTATGAGTAAACCCTCAGGTTGAGGTGGTCGTGGGAAGTACCTCCGTGAGGCTTCCCAAAAATCAGTACTAAAGTAACACCGTTCAAGGTCCTTCAGTGGAATTGCCGTAGCTTGAGTGCTTCTTGGGAGGAACTGCACATTCTTCTCTCTTGCTTCTCTCCTGCATGTGTTTCTCTCCAAGAGACAATGCTTGGGGACTACATTCCTGACAATCCTCCATCATACCCTTCATTTTATTTCAATTCATTTGAAGGGCAGGGTCACCATGGTGGGTCTGCCATCCTAGTTCGCCGAGATATTCCATGCACGGAGCTGGAGCTCGACACTCCGCACCAGGCTGTTGCAGTTAAGGTTTTTATGGACCGCCCATACAGTTGTGTGCAGTCTATACCTTCTTCCCAGTGTTACAGTTGAGAGGTGTGATTTCAACCGTCTTGTACGGGGCCTTCCTTCTCCTTTTATTTTATTGAGTGATTTTATTGGTCGTCATCCTCTGTAGGGTGACAGTTCAGTCAACCCCAGGGGTGTTTTATTGGCTTCTTTTATTGAGGATGAGGGATTAGGGGCTTTAAATACGGGAGATGTGACACATTTTAATAGCCCTACTGGGACTTTTACCGCCATTGACATTTCCCTTTGCTCACCCAGTGCTCTGTTGGATTTTACTTGGAGAGTGTTGCCTGATTTATATGGCAGTGACCATTTCCCTATACTTTTAGAAGGTAACAGGTACGAACCACAGTCTCGTCTTCCTAGGTGGAAATTAGAGAAGGCTGACTGGCAGTTTTTTAGAGAGCTAACTTCTTTGGTCTCTTTTGTAGCTGATTTTGGTAGCTATGACGAGGCTGTAACACATCCCACTGATATGCTCCTCTCTGCTGCTCTCAACTCTATCCTGGCTACTTTCACAAAAATCCTGTCCCTTGGTGGTCACCAGGCTGCACCACTGCTGTGCAAGAGAAACGCGCTGATTTCTCTCACCTTCGTCACAATCGTGGGGACCCAACTCTTTAAGAGGACTTCCGACGGGCAAGGGCTCGGACTTGTTGAGTTTAAAAGAGGCACGACGTGCATTTTCGATGGCCTATGTGTCTTCAATTAATACTAAAACTCCACTCACCAAAGTGTTCAGGAGAGTCCGTAAGATGGCGGGGAAGTTTTCTCCTAGTTCTCCACCTGTACTTAAGGTCAATGGAATTAAGATCATGGATGGTTTGACAGTGGCCAATACCATAGCGAAGGCTTTTGCAAGAGTCTCCAGCAATGACTCTCGACCTCTGGCTGTCAGGCATGAGTTAAGAGCCAAGGAGTGCACTGTCCTTGATTTCACAGGAAACAAGATTGAAAGTTATAACCATATATTCACCCTGAGAGACCTGCATTCTGCTCTCTCTCTGCGGCGACACTTCTCCTAGGCCAGACAACATCCCATATGCAATGTTGCGACACTTGCGTGATGAGGCGATCTCATTTCTTTTAGCTTTATATAACAGAATCTGGCTGGAGGGTGTCTTCCCTTCTGGGTGGAGGGTTGCTACCATCCTTCCTTTCCTCAAGTCGGGCAACAACTCTGGTGTTTCCCTCAATTACTGACCAATTGCCTTGACCTCCTGGCTCTGTAAACCATTTGAAAAAATGGTGAATGTCAGACTGGTATACTTCTTGGAACGGGGTGATTTTCTGTCTGTCCCAGTCTGGCTTTCATAAACACCGTTCCACTACAGATGCTCTGGTCAGGTTGGAAGCTGCTACATGTGAGGCCTTTGCACGACATTGTTAAGTGGAACTACTTGTTTGGTGTTAAATGGAACTGCTTGTTTGGAAAACTCTGTCTGTTCGGTTGGTTTTTGTGTGTAATTTGTTTACATTTATTATTGCTTTGTACCTGTGCGTATGTTTGTTTAGATTTATTGATTTGTACTTGTGTTGCGTTATTTAAAATTATTGTTTGTATGTAATATACATGTTAAATACGTTCACTTGCCTCCACCATAATTTAAAAACGATGACTTGGCAACCCAATTCACGGCTCTGCCGGTCTGGATATCCTGGAATGCCAGGACCGGCAGAGACTGTTCGGGACTGGTGGAGGGTGGATTACCCTCACCTTAGAGAGGACTCGGGACTTTCTAAAAAAGGTGAATATTCGTATTTCTAAGTATTGCTCTGTGTTTAAGGTCTGGTTGGGTCTTTCAGTATGTGTACCATGTATTTACTTATTGTATATATTTTAGCTTATTATTATTGTTAAGATGTGTTATTTTGTGGGTTTAATCAAGGAGTGAATATTGAGGATTGATTAATCGAGCCTGTATACTTAATCAGAATAATGAATTACCCATGCTAAAATCATACGTTGTTTCACTGCTAGTTAGCCTATTCTTGGTAACTTTGGATGAGGGTACAGAGAAAGGTGGAACTCGGGAATAAACAAATTTGGTAGTTGTTTTCTGTACACCGATCACCATAACCCTCATCTCCCTCCTAGTTTGGGGGAGGGATGATGGCGTAACAACATCAACACCTTGTCTGTGTATTCTTTGATTTAGAGAAAGCGTATGACACTACATGGCAATACGGCATCCTGCAGCAACTACATTTATATGGCCTGTGGGTTCGCCTTCCATGCTTTCTTAAGGGGTATCTCAGTAGTCGCAGTTTTTCTGTGAGGGTTGGTACAACCCACTCAGCATCTGTTGCACAGGAGGAGGGTGTCCCCCAGGGAAGCGTCCTCAGTGTCACATTGTTTGCTGTAGCAATTAATGCCATTGCCTCATTCCTTCCAGACGGTTTAGCCAACTCGATGTACGTTGACGACCTAGCAGTATGGTTTGCTGCTTCCCGTTTGTCAGTGGCGGAGCGGCGCATGCAGCTTGCCCTTGACAGGGTGTCACGTTGGACTGGTTATCATGGGTTTCGATTTTCTCCTTCCAAGAGAGTTGCTATGCACTTCTGCCACATCCGAGGCGTCCACCCTGATCCGGGCTTATTCATGTATGGTCATCGGATACGTTGTGTCGAGGAGACTCGATTTTGGGGTCTCCTTCTGACAAACGTTTGACTTGGGTTCCCCACTTACGTACACTTAAGGTCTCTTGCCTCAAGGCTCTTAACCTGTTGAGGGTCCTGGGCCATACGTCCTGGGGGGCTGATCGGGCCACCCTTCCTTGCCTATACCATGTTCTTATTAGGTCAAAACTCGACTATGGGTGTGAGGTGTATTCTTCTGCCACCGATGCCCATCTCAGAGTTTTAGACCCTGTTCATCATGCCTGAGTACGTCTGGCGACTGGAGCCTTCAGGTCATCCCCAATCCCCAGTCTCCTGGTGGACGCTAATAAGCCACCTCTTTATCTCCATCACCAGTCCTTGATGGTTCGTTGTTGGCATCGATTACATCGACTTCCTGACTCCCTTCCCTGCTTGGCGGTGTCATCTGATATCATGTCTCAGTACTACCTTTTACATTCTCGTACACCATGGCCCTTTGGCTTCCGGATCAGGAAGGCTATGGAGTTTTCCCCTGCACCTGCTTTGCAGATAAGAAGGAATCTCTTTCTCCTCCAGTGGCTCGTTCCCTCTTTTTAGAATATGCCTTCACTCACAGGGGGTCCCTCCCTGTGTATATTGATGGGTCAAAGTCTGATGCTGGAGTTGGTTTTGGAGTTGTCTTTCCTGACTTTTGCCGTGGCGGCAGGCTCCTTTCTGTCATGTAAATTTTTACTGCTGAGCTCTCGGCCAGTTTATATGCCCTCCCAAGTGATTTTTACTCTCCCTCAGCCTTCGTTTACTATTTTTAGCGATTCCTGTAGTGCCTTGCAGGTCTTGTGCAATTTTAACTCTTCCCATCTCCTGGTGTTGGCCATTCTTGAGTGGCTTGTCCTCCTGGGTCGTCGTGGCCGCAAAGTCACTTTATGCTGGGTCCCGGCATATGTAGGTGTCGATGGGAATGAGTGGGCCGACACCGTGGCTAAGGCTGCGGTCTCCAATTCTCGGCCTCCTGCCAAGTGTCATCCTGTTCCTGCAGTGGACCTTCGACCCTACATAGATGCTACAGTTTGTTCCTTCTGGCAAGACGGATGGGACGCCGTCGGGGCTAACAAGCTCCTCGACATCTGCCAGCGCCTTGGTTTGTGAAGCTACAGTGGCCTGTCCCGCCGGTGGGAGACGGCTCTTGTCCGTTTCCGCATTGGCCACACATTATTGACTCATGTTTTTTTAATGGAGAGGGCTCACCCTCCCTACTGTGATGATTGTCTGGTCCCTTTAACAGTACGGTATCTTATTGTCGAGTGTCCCAGCCTTGGGGACCTTCGTCGTAGGCACCTCTCCGAGTACGGGGAGGGTGACAGTTCCTACAGTCTCTCCCAGTCTCAACCCGCCAGCCTGGTAGCTTATGCCAGGGTAAGATATTATTTCATTTATTCGGTCTTGCATTGATGATATGGTATATTAACTACATTATAGTGACTCACAATATATGAATAAGTATTTCTTTAACCGATATATCAGTGAATGGCTAATTAAATATAAATACATTTCGGTTAATAGGTGAAATGAGTTAGATAAACAAAACTATCGTTGGCTCTCATCCACAGTCACCTTCTTATAATATATATATATATATATATATATATATATATATATATATATATATATATATATATATATATATATATATATACAACGTACTTAATCTCTATTATGATAAGTATTTTATGTTCACATTGTTCAGTATAATTGTATGTATGTCACACTAGAGTAATATGTGTGTATATATGCATGTCACACTAGAATGTGAGTATGTATGTATGTCACACTAGAGTAATATGTATGTATGTATAATTATATGTCACACTAGAATAATATGTATGTATGTATGTCACACTAGAGTAATATGTATGTATGTATGTACAACCGTGGTAAAAAATAATCATCCATATAGGAGTAACTCACGTAAGATTTTGACAGCTTCCCTCTGTTCCTTAGCTGATAAACATTCCAATAAATAGGTATAGTGCCATCGTTTAATTTAATACAAACAGCTACACACTGCTTAAAACAATAAAATAATATGTGAACATGAAAACATTACACAGTATATTGTTAAAGTTACCCATATGTGGATGATTATTATTGACCACGACTGTATGTATGTATGTCACACTAGAGTAATATGTATGTATGTCACACTAACTAGAATAATATGTATGTATGTCACACTATAGTAATATGTATGTATGTCACACTATAGTAATATGTATGTCACACTAGAGTAGTATGTATGTATGTATGTATGTCACACTAGAATAATATGTATGTATGTCACACTAGAGTAATATGCATGTATGTATGAATGTCACACTAGAGTAATATGTATGTATGTATGTAAGGTAAGTGGAGGGAGAGGGAGACAGATTACAGTTATATATAATTGTCTTGTTTAATAAACCAGTTTAAGTTTAATTTCTTTGCATAATTTTCCGTATGGACATTATCTTAGCCTTGTTAATTGATTTAACAAAACCTGCATAATTAGATAACACGATACAATGCTCTACAAATCAGGGAAATGGCAATATCTGTGGATAGAAACATACTATACAAGTACGTACGGGAGTTCAAAGCGCGCGCCAAAGGGCATTTCAAAATGGCCGCCGAGCAGGCTGGCTGGCGACGCTCCTCCCCTATCTAATATCACAGGGTCGATCGCTCTATGTGTATAGCTCTGTGGTGGTAGGTTAATTATATTACCGTATAAGAATTAATTAATTGTGTTGTAATTATTATTAGAAAAGTATGTTATGAATGGTGTGTCAAGATATTTTATAATTACCTATTTAATTTTGAAGTGAATTGTAATTATTTGTGAATTATTATTTTTATGGAAATTAATGTTATTGTGAATGTAGCTTAAACTCCGTTTGTTATACGAGTTGTTCTAAGCAGGTGACGCGATATTGAATAATCCATGTTGAAGTGACTAAATATTGAGTATTTCCCATCTTAATTTTTATAGATGTTCAATCCTTATAACCCTTATATTTCTAAAATTTCAGTCTAGAGAGAAAAATGGAATGTGTTTGAAAATGAGGGAAAAATAGTGTTCCAATATTCTGTATGGAGATTTCTAAATACTGTTTTTATACTAATTGTTGGATTTATTTAACTGTTTGTGAAGTTTATTTATTTTTATATGAAAGAAGCTTATTTAAGGATTAATTTTGTTAAGTGTATTGGCAGGAGAGAGTAGAGAATGGTGAAGGGAAATTAGAGGTTGTTGAAGACAGTTGTGAGAGGAAGCAACTGCATACAGGGGACACAGGTTGGTGAAGAAGCCAGGAACGCCATTGTTACCGGCTCCTCCTCCATTCTAGGTACGTCCGAAAATCGCTCTACAGTTGTTCAGTATAAATAATTTGAATTAATAGTTTGAAACCTTAGTTGCAGTGGAGGTAGTGATAAACAGGAAGTGTCTGTGTTGATATCAGAAGGCTGTAAGAGGTGAGGATATGGTGTAATTATTTATTTAAATGTATGATTGTTACAGGCTCCTCCATTCTAGGTCGCCATCTTGTCGGCGTGCCTCCTGTGCTTAGTTATTGGTTATGTGAACTGTGTCCGGTTATAAGTAGAATAGTAATATTAATTCAATAGTGTTCAGCAGTCTGTCCAGGAAATTTTCAGTCATTTAATAAAAGGGGGTATAGGGAATTTAAGGTATTTTTGGTGTGTAAGGAAGAATGGGTATTTATTGAAAGAATTACCATTTTGTAGAAATGTTGCCAGATCCGGCTAGGTCCCAGTATTTTGCCCCAGTCCTTTTCTGTACTTTATCATGGTTATTTCCCGGTAGTTTGCCCAGGTTAGGTCTAGGTAGTTTGCCCAGGTTAGGTCCTGGTAGTCTGATGCGGTCTAGGTTAGGTTAGGTAAGGTCAGGCTAATTTCAAAATGCCCCATTTGAATATACCTTATCATGGAAATGGGGCATTTGCAGAGGAAATGCCATAGAAGAAAATAGTCTTAGAATGGTCTAAATAAGTGGGTAATGAAGGTAGAAAAACCGTACGCAATAACGGTAATTCTTTCAATATTTTACCGAAGAATGTTGTCACGTATGTCTGTTGAGTAGATATCATCAGGAATCCGACTATATCTCTTACATCGTATACAGTGTTACGATGTGACATAGTTATTGCTCTGATATATGCTTGTGGAGATATAATAGGTACTGTAATATCTATTTTGAGTGTTTGTTACAGTGAATTTTTGAGAGTAAAAGGAAAGTTTTTTTTTTTTTTTTTGTTAGTGAAACGGTCAGATCTTTCTTCATTTAATTATTATTATTGTGATATTATAGATAGCATTTTTGGTAGTAGTAAGTTAGGTCGATAATTTCAGGAGCTTTAAACATTTATATATTTTATTAGAAGTAATTTATTGGGGTTTGCTCTGTTAATTAAGTGGGGGTGTAAAAGTAAAGGGAGGAATCAGCCGTATTTAATTCAGTCAATATTATTAATTTTTGAATCAGTCATAAATAAATAAAGGTTGTTAAAATTAATAGCCTCTTTATTGTTCCATTTAACTCTGTATGATTTTCGGCTTCCTCTGAGGTCTTGGTAATGACGGTGCTGTTCTGATCACATGGGAATATCATAGCGTCGAGCTGCCCATATATTTTTGTTTATATCTTTTTTTGTACATTTTTTTTATTTTTATTTTCACTGGTAATTATATATTTGGTCAGGACAGTACCAGTCGTTATATCTATTATAAAGCTTTTGTATCCTGTTTTAGTTATTTTATGCGTATTCATAAATATCACCATCTGCTTTTACTGGTGCTGATGTTCTTCCCATTGGTATTATTTTAAATTTGTATTTTCCATTTCCTTTCATATTGATTTCCAGTTTCCATTGCATTTTTTGTGTGTAGTGCTAATAATTGTTTTGATTTGCCTGCATATATCACAATCTGTGTGACATCATCTGCAAATACAATGTATTCACTATATGGTGTAGGTTGCGGCATGTCTGTTGTATAAAATATAAATAATGTTGGTGACAGACATCCTCCTTGAGGAACTCCACTCTCTATTTTAAATGGTGGACCTAAGTACTGTCCTATTTGGATGTATATTTGTCTGTCAGTTAAGTAATCACATAATATTTGTTTCATGTATGGTGGTAATGTTGCCCATAATATCTTATATTTTAGTCCTATATGCCAGACCTTATCGAATGTTTTTTTAATGTCTCTTAGAATTAGGTTTACTTGGTCATTATTTGCTTTTGCTCTTGCTATAGTCTGTTACAATTGCTAAAGCTGTGTGTGTTCCTCTGTTTTTTCTGAACCCATGCTGTCTTTTGTTAAGTATGTTGTTATTTTCTAAATATGTAAGTAATCTACTGTTGATCATTTTCTCAAGTAATTTTCCAGTCACTTCCAGTAAGGATATCGGTCTATAGTTTATTATTTCTTTGCTATCTTTTCCTGACTTAGGGATGAACATCATTTTGGTCGTTTTTAAATCGTCTGGAAAGTATCCTGCTGATAATGAAGCATTACATATTTTTAATAATGTATCAATTCCTTGTTGTGGTAGATTCATTAGTACATTTTTAGTTATCTCTGTTAGCCCCAGCGTGACCAGATGCCAGAGACTGTAATATCGTACAGCCTTAGTCAAAATTATCGTTTTTTGCCTTGAATTATCGTATTTCATTGCAAAATCTAATAATCGCGATAAAATATATCAGTACACTTAATTCTTGGCAATTAACTTGTATTAATTCTGTCTACCTAAAAACAAAAACAAATGCATATTCCCTTGGGATTATAGGTTTCTGTTGTAAAGAACGTAATGAACTTGACAATTTCCTGTTGTGGCCCTTTTTTTTTTACTCTATGTAGATGTCTGGAACATCCTGTGGCTCCTCTCCAGCTATAGCTGTACTAGGGTACAGCCCACTTTTGAATTCATGTTACGCAGCATAGCTCTTGATAGAGTAAAGGTTGTACAGTTTCTAAGATAAATCATCACTGCGGGTCTTTTCTTCTGTATCTTTTCTTTTGTGTTTTTCATTTCGCGACATGTTTCACGTTGTGGTAATGCGTAAGCGATCAAAATTTTACATTCCTAGCTACAGACATTGCCTGACAGTGGTCGAGTGTAGACGTGTTGTTGTGTTCTGCTGGCAATATATTTCTTTCATTTGGAGTGTTTAACGACATATATAACAGCCTCTATCACCAACCAACTAACAGTTATACATCCCAGTGGTAATGATATTATGGGAATATGGCTGATTCAGAGAAAGATGCAAAGGAAAGGCGAAAAATTGCATGTCCTTAATGCCTCTCTGCTAGTGGAGAACCGGATAAGTGGATTGGGTGTGAATGTGGATTATGGTTTCATAAGAAATGTGTATATTTGGAAGGCCTAAGAAAAGAAAATATCCAGAAAGTGTCCTGGATTTGTGATGTATGTATGAAAAAAGGGAAAGATGCTATTGTAAAGTTAAATGGAATAGTGAATGATCTGGAGTCTGCGCAGGAGGTTATTGCTCAACTTGAGGAGTTACCTTCACGTCAGAATATTAGAATTGCTGAGCTTGAAAATGCTTATGCTGATAAGAGTGGTGCCCCTGGTCAAGGAGTTGAGTGTAAGTTGGATGACCTTACAAAGAAGATGGATGTTTTACAGGAGGTAGTTAGTGGTCTTGTGGATAATAGAATGAAAATAAATTATTCATATAAGGTAAAAAAGAATTTACTTGTTATTAAATCCACTGAGTCAACTGGAAAGATTAGTGATAAGAAAAAAGAAGTTGCACAGGCATTGAAAAATGTTCCAATAATTGATACTAGATTTTCTCAGTCTGGTGACCTTGTGGTTAATTTTCCTAATGAGGTGTACAGAGATAATGCAGTGACATTAATCCATGATAAAGTAGAAGGTGCTGTCACTAAGAAGGTCAAGAAGTTACAGTCTAAAATTATGATCTGTAATGTTCATGAAGGAGAGGAAAGTGATGATGTTGTTGATACTCTAATTGAGAGGAATGTTTACTTGCGAGCTATTTCTGATGTTGAGAATAAGATGACAGTTTTGTTTAAGAAGCCAGCAGCAGGGCGGACAGCTCATTGTATTGTAAAGTGTTATCCTGAGGTTTGTAAGGCTATTCATGATCATGGTAGTAAAGTGTTATTGCGTTGGGGTAATTATCAAGTTCGCAAAAGATATCATGTGATGGCTTGTTTTCATTGTCAAAGATATGGACATACTTCAGATAAGTGTAATTTTAAGGAAGATAATGCAGTTTGTAGTATCTGTTCTGGTGCTCATGAAACTATATACTGTACTTGTGACTCACAAAAGTGTATAAATTGTATTAGACAAAAGAGAGAGGAGGTGGGTCATAGAGTAAATGCTAGTTGTTGTAAGGCTTTTACTGCAGAGATTTCTAAAGTGGCAGCTATTACTGATCATGGGTATTAGGGCTAGGGCAAATTGTTTAGATTGTTTATACTGTGGTTTTGTAAATATGCAGTCAGTAGGAAATAAGACTATTCAGATTAGAGAAATGATAAATGAGCAAGAGCTTGATATATTAGCTCTTTCTGAGACTTGGCTGAATAACTATGATTCAGCGAGAATTATTGAAATGACTCCACCCACTCACACTTTTCTTCATAATCCAAGGGAGGGTAGACGAGGTGGGGGAGTTGGAATATTTGTTTCAAATGTCTGTTCTCACCTGAGGGTGTTAAAAAGAATTAATACAACAAGTTTTGAGTACATAGAGGTAATTTTTAAATGTCAGAATCAGTGGGTATCATTTATTTTTGTTTATAGGCCACCTTGGTCAAATGTAAATATTTGTATTCAAGAATTTAATACATTGTTGGACTTAATTGATATGGTTTCCTTAAAGGTTATTATTGCTGGGGACTTTAATATATGGATTGATCATAGTGAAAATCCTAATGCAATTTCTTTTTGTGAGTTGCTGGAAACATATCAGCTGTTAAACATTGTAAAATCAGCTACTTCGTCGTCTGGTCATACATTGGATTTGGTGATTAGTGGTGGTTCAAATAATAATTTGGTGAGTAAGGTTGATGTTGAGCAGGAGTTTACTGTTTCTCCTGTCCATAAGCTCATTACTTTTAAGCTCCTACTACCAAAAACTAGGGTAACTAAGAAAATCTATTTTAGAAATAAGACTGACTTCAGGCCTGTATCCTTTATAAATGATGTATATCAGAAATTTGATGAAGAATCTAATAATTTATGTGTGCATGATAGTACATTGGAGAAATCAGCCTGTGTTAACTGTCTCATGGACATATACAATCAAGTGATAAAACCTGAATATGATAATCAGTGTCCATGTATGGAAAAGAATATTACAGTTGTAGATAAATCCCCTTGGTTTAATGGTGAAACATTGATTAAGAAAAGGGAAAAAAGACTCAAGGAGAGTAAATGGCGTAGAGTGAAGACTGAAAATGCCTGGGAAGAGTACAAGGTTGTGAAGAACCAGTATAATGAGTTAATAAAGAAGAATAAAAGAGACTACTATCTTAAGAAAATTCTGGATGCAGGGTCGGATATGAACAAATTATACCAACTTTTTGATAGCCTCACAGGTAATGTGAAGAAAAGGAAGCTTCCTGATGGCTTCAGTGATAAGGAGTTAGCTGATGCTTTTTGTAAATGTTTTAAGGACAAGATCATGAACATAGTATGTGGTTTTGTAGACATGCCTCTTCTACCTGTGGTGGAAACTAATAGTGAGATTAGACTAAGGTGTTTTAAGACTATAAACAAAAAAGATCTTATTCAAGTTATCAAGAAGGCAAAAAAAACTAATTGTGCTGTGGATCCAGTGCCCATATCGGAGGTGGTAGATGCAGACAACGTCTCTGAATTTGTGCATATCATGTTACTTATAGTTAATACCAGTATTTCTCAATGTATGTTTCCTGATTCAGAGAAGCGGGCTGTCATAAAACCTGTTTTGAAAGGGAAGCTTGATCAACATGAGTTGAGTTCATTTAGGCCAGTCTCCAATTTATCTTTCATGTCAAAAGTATTGGAATATGTTATTTTTAATCAGTTGAGGGTACATTTGGAGGAAGTTCATGCACTGCCAGATAATCAGTCAGCCTACAGGCAGTTGTATTCCACTGAAACTACAGTGTGTTCTGTTGTTAGTGACTTATTGTTAACAATGGATGAAGGAAAATGTAGTATTTTGATTCTCCTTGATCTAAGTGCAGCATTTGATACTGTCGTGCATGAATTGCTATCGAATGACTTGAGAGCTGTTGGTATTGGGGAGGATGCTTTGATATATTTAAAAAGTTATCTACAAGATATAAAGTATTGTGTGCAAATTGGAAACTCATTCTCTTCATATGAACCTTTGACAACGGGAGTCCCTCAAAGCAGTGTGTTGGGCCCAGTTTTATTCTGTATTTATACAATCGGTCTATCAAAAGTGCTACAAAGACAAGAAGTAAAATTTAAATTATTTGCTGACGATACTCAGTTTTACTTTGCTATAACTGATATTGGTAGTGCATTTGAAAAGATAAATAGTGTTCTTCGCAGTGTCATGGAATGGATGGACTGTAAACAATTGAAATTGAATGAAAACAAAACTGAATTTTTACTAGTGGGCAAGAAGGAAAATATAAGGAATTTTGGTGATTTAAATGTTTCTGTGGGTGATGGTCAAATTCAGATTACGGAAAATGTTCGTGACTTGGGGGTGTTACTAGACAGCACTTTGACCCTAAACTCTCAGATAAATAATGTTGTGAGGATAGCTGGATACCATCTCAGGAATATTGCTTTTATAAAGAGGTATCTGGATGAAGATTCAATAAAGAAACTTATAATAAATAGTGTGGTTACTAGAGTAGATTATTGCAACTCTATATATTATGGGCTTCCAAACTTTCAATTAAAGAAGTTACAGAATTTACTGAATAGGGCTGCAAGGTTAATAAAGGGAATTCCACCTCGTGATAGAATTACTCCTGTGTTGATTGAACTTCATTGGCTGCCGATAAAAGCCAGAATAATATATAAGTTGTGTGTCCTGACTCATCAAGCACTGAATACGGGATGCCCACCATACATAAGAAAACTGTTAAAAGTATTGAAACAATTGGAAGGAACTAACACACGGAGAACAACAAATGAAATAACATTGTTTGAACCAAGATGCTCTAAGAATATTGGTTTTCGTGCCTTCAAGTCAGCCGCTCCAAGATTGTACAACAAACTTCCAGCAAATATTAGGAGGACTGAGAAAGTGAATGATTTCAAGATCAAGCTGAAACTTTTTTGTTCTCCAAGTGTTATGATCTGGAGGACTTGACTATCAGTGAAGAATATAAGGTGTGATTCTCCATTTGGTTGATGTTTAAGTGAATTGTTGGAAAATATAAGATATGTGGGTCCTGCAGAGCGCTTAGGCGGAGTGGGACCAGATAAACAAGAATCACAAGTAACAAGTAAGTAAGTAACAGCTGCTCAACCGTGGGCCACCGTCGCTCATACTAGTGTTGCTACATAAGGGGAGGGGAGGAGGCCCAGTGCAGGCCACAAAACTCACGCGAAGCGGACAGGTCCAACTTGACTGTTGTACGGATAGTGAAAGGGTGATTAATGTAACGGCGCCACACCAATGTTTTTTTGTTTTGATTTTCTTTAAACATTTTTAATCTCAAGATAGAATTATTAATGACGAGCGTTTTATCCAATAAATTAACCGATTATTATTAGCCATATATTTTCACAGATGTATTATCGTATTATATCTTAAAAATATCGCATTGAAATTAAGAATTATCGTATATCGTAGAGACGTTATCGTTTATCGTATCAAGCACTGATTTATTGAAACCATTGGAAGGAACTAACACACGGAGAACAACAAATGAAATAACATTGTTTGAACCAAGATGCTCAAGGAATATTGGATTTCGTGCCTTCAAATCAGCCGCTCCAAAATTGTACAACAAACTTCCAGCAAATATGAGGAGGACTGAGAAAGTGAATGATTTCAAGATCAAGCTGAAACTTTTTTGTTCTCCAAGTACCTATTATACGATAATTATCGTACATCTGGTCACGCTGGTTAGCCCTGGTGTTTTTCTTTGAATTTTCTCAAGTTGTGTAGTAGTTGTCTCTCAGTTATTTTAACTTCATTTGGTATTCGGTCTAAGTTAATTAATTCTGTTTGAGTTATATAATTTAGTTTGTCTTGCATCCATCCATTAATAGTAATTTCATGTTCGTCAAAATTTTAAATTTCTTTAGTTATTTTAAATATTGTACTACAAATATTTCTGAATGCTTTTTCCTTTTTGTCATCTTTGTAAATCTTGTTTCCATTTGTATATTTTACATAAGGAGTTAAGTATTTTTTCTCTCCCGTCTAATTGGTTTATTTGATTCCAGAAGGTTTTAGAATCCTCAGCTTCATTTATGTTCTATCTTTCTGTTCCATTCCTCAGCTCTATTTTTTTTGTGTATACAGACACCCTGTAAATTGTAATTGTAGCTGGAGTTATTTTATTCTGTGTATTATATATATACTTGGTCCATTTCTATCTTTGAAGTTGTACGTGTTAATAAAGTGTGTTTGAATATTTCTGATTTCATTAATAGGTGGGTGGGGTAATGTTTTGTATTTTGTGATAGGTATGTTGTTTTTCATTGCTTTTAATTTTTCCTCGTGAAAATATTCGAGTCCCTTGTCTATTTCCTCTATATTATTGTTATTTAAGTTAATAGGCTTTAATTTTTCTAGGTCTGCTTTGTATCCTGTCCAATTAGCTTTTGTCATCTTGTATCTTTCTTTTATTGGTATTTGTATTGGGCTGGTAGACAATCTAATTATAAAAGGAACATGGTCACTTGGTGTTAATGGTCCTTGCTGCAGATGGTAATTTAAAAAAGATTTGTTATTGCAAAACACCGTCTGAAGTGGTTAAGCTTTGTGTTCATAAAAAGTTTTGAAGTTTGGACCTAAATTAATTATTTTACCCGAATTTATTATTGTATAGAGAGAGTTTCCTACTGTATTGTTGTTACTATGTCCAAATACTCTGTGTCTAGCATTAAAATCACCTGTTATGTAGGTTGGTATATAGTAGTTTATTAGATTTAAAAAGTAATTTATTGGTAAGTATGGTCTTCTAGGCAGTAAGTAAGCTGTCCCTATTATTATTTCTCCTAATGGTGTATGTATTTTTATGGCTATTATTTCATCAGTAAAATTATCAATTAGTTTGTATGAATTAGCAACTGAAACAATGAGAAGACAACAAAATAATTGGTTCCCAATAAGCTACTTATGTTGTACTGTTAATAATTATTAGAAAACAACACAAATAAGACTAAATGAACTTAAGGCAGCAAGGCCTATACATTACAATAGTGTTAACATGTTAACAGAAAAGATGAGGAGTACCTGAAACCCGAGAAGGGGAATCGGCCCTCCACAAAAAAAAAAAAAAAGCAAGTGTAACCGAAACTGAATAAGCGGAATCGGCCCTCCAAAGTTTAATTAATATATTACTTAGATAGACTGTAAGTCTGGCTGACAACCAGAAGAAACTAACTCTGGACAACGAATAATTAAAACCTACAGCTCCTTGGTTGAGCCCAGGAACTTCGATCTCCTACTGTATTTCCTTTTAGTACCTATCTTCTAAGTATTCCCTAATACAACCCTTCTTTCAGATCTTTACTCCAATCACCATAGCCAATCACCATACACATCACTTACTCCACAAACTTCATCAAGAGTAGAACCAGCAGTCCACCCTGAAAAAGCCTCACCAGGAGGTGAAAAATTAGAGTTTCGGTGTACGAAGTCAATAGTAAATTCTATTACTTCAATTTAATAAAGTTGTCAGCTTTCACCAGCAATCTCACTTAACCTAGTATGTTACTTAGTGAAGAAATATGGATATATTCATTCAAACCCTCACTGACTCTAATAAGAAGGTATATATATATATATATATATATATACCATAAGTAATTTTAAATTCATAGTATACTGTTTGGTAAACAGTTTAAGGGATGGGGTGCGCGGGTTCTATACATAATGAAGAGGGGGGCGTGAAGCAAAGAAGTTTAAGAACCACTGACCAATGAGGTTGAAAGCTCAGAAATAAATAGTTCAAGTAAAATCTTTTTCAATGTGCCTTGGGCAGCTACTATGGGTATTACCTCCTGCATACCGTAGCATCGCTAGAAAGATTGAGCAAATCAGTAAAAAACTTGTGAATGTAGAAGCTGCTGTAAATTTCAACAATACTTGTCATGAAAAGGACTTGCTACCTTTTATATATATATATATATATATATATATATATATATATACTAGGCATCTATCTCCATGCTGGAGGTAGCCCTTTGCTAGGAAAATTTTACAGGGCAGGGTATATATATATATATTAGTGCGTTATTTAGTGAGTTTCGGTTATTTACTTACTTAGTCACGTAACTTACAATATTCTCATATATTAACCACAAAGTTGGTGTATTATATTTTTGAAGCAATGAACCATTATTTTTCGACCTATTAAAACGTGAACGAGTCTGTTTTATGGTTTCAAAGCAGTGGACCATTGTTTCGCGCGGTACTATGCGTTGCATTGTGTCTAGGAAGTCGTCCTACCAGTACCACGCCATCGTTAACACCCTCATATTCTTCCTACGGATTCTATATTTTACGATTATAGAATACACACTGTTATGTATCCCAGAATTTGCTGTTACTTTGTACAAATGGGTAGCCTAATATTTTCCACGATACTCGTGTGTTTGTTCGTGCGAGCGTTTCCCCAGACTTTATGTCGCCTCGAGGAAGATCCGCCACGAGCCTTCCACCCCCCTTCCCTCTCCTATATCCTACCCCAACCCAGGGAGTGGGTAACCCAGTGTATATAACGGGGGAGGAGCGTCCTTTTCAGTTTGGACTTTGAGACTGGGTCGTGGAGAGAGTGGATGTATGTTTAGTGCTCTCTCCTCTAGCTGCCAGGGCCTGCCGCACCGGCAGTAGTTTCTTTTTTTTCACCCTTCTGGTGACGACTAGGCTTAGCTAGTAGTCATTCCCTCCATAGCTGGTAGAAGATATAGTAGGTGTCTATATCTTTATATTGAGATCAACTTTGCCTCCTGCCTATGGTGGACTCCCCCACTGATAGCTCTGGGTGTGATTAAACACAGACGGACCACCTTAGTGTGGGTTGAGAGTTTGATCTCAAACATTAGTTAATTAGGACTGGTATTATCCCTTTCTGGTGTTTTCTTTTCCTCTTCCCACTTCCCCCCATCCTTGGGGGAAGTGGTTACTATGTTGCCTTCCCTCCCAACCCCGCGGCCATGACCGACCACCACCACGAAACGACGGACGATACGAGACTCGAACACCCCTCGACATAGACGTAAAAAATGCTTCGTTTGTCATGTTTCATGCCACTGGTTCGGCCCCACTAGCCGGCCTCAATCCCTTCATTGTTCAAAAGGTTATTGATGGCTGGGCTGGTGTGGTTGAATCGGTAAAAAAAACTTGCATCTGGAGACGACCTAGTAAAAATATTTAATTCGAAACAAGTAGCCACTTTGCTGAAATTACGTCAGATTCACAATTATGAAGTTGAAGCCAAGATTCCTCAAGCCATGAATTCCTGCAGGGGAGTAATCACCTGTAGGGATTTAATGATGATGGAAGAAACGGAAATAATTGAGGAAATGAGGAACCAAGATATTATTGATGCTAGATTCATAACTCGTTTAGAGGATGGTATAAGGAAGAAGACTGCAACACTTATTTTGACTTTTGGCAAAGTTTCACTTCCTGAAACTGTCAAAATTGGCTATGAAATTGTTAAAGTAAGACCCTTTATCCCCAACCCTCTTAGATGCTTGAACTGTCAGATTTATGGACACGGAAACCGTACTTGTAAGGCTTCTTCTCCAGTGTGTGGCAGGTGCGCGACGCCTGGCCATGCTGAGGAAAAGTGCACATCAGTGGAGCTCTCCTGCTTTCATTGTAAGGGTACTCACTCCACTTCCTCGAGGGATTGTCCCAAGTGGAAGCTGGAGAAGGAGGTCTGCTCAGTGAAGGCAGTGCGAGGTATCTCCTATCATGATGCGAGGAAGGCGGTGATGGGATCGCAAGCGACATTTAAACATTACAACGCATACAGTAGAAACGATGGACACGGAGTAGCAATATACACACACAAATCATATCCACAGACACAAATAACATTAAACACTACTCTGGAAGCCGTTGCTTGCAGAGTAAAATTACACAACACCTACATATCCATCTGCTCTCTTTACTGTCCGCCACGCAGCCCCATTGACAGTGATTTATTTCATAATTTATTTAGACAACTCACTGGTAAAAAATTGGTACTGGGCGACTTTAATGCCCATCACTGCCAGTGGGGAAGCTTAAGAACTGATGCTCGCGGAGGGCAGATGGCAGACATTATACTACAATCCAACCTCTGCCTCCTGAACGATGGCCAAGCCACCAGGGTTGACGATCGTTCTGGCAACTTTTCGGCCATCGATTTGTCTCTGGCCTCCACGGATATACACCAGGATTTTTCTTGGCGTCCTGAGTCCGACTCCCTTGGTAGTGACCACTTTCCCATCTGTCTCTCTTATTCAAGTCATACTGTTTCGGCCCCTTTGGTTCCAAAATTCAATTTTAAGAGAGCAGATTGGGGGTCTTTCGGGAGGATCGTCGACCTAGATATATCTGGGGAGACCATAGATGAAAAGATGCGAAATGTAACACAAAACATCTTACACGCAGCCGATGTTGCTATTCCCAAAACCTCTATAATTCGAAATAAGCGTGAAGCACATTGGTGGTCAACGGATTGCCGAGAGGCATTAAGGAAGCGTAATAGGAGATACAGGATTTTTGACAAACAGCCCACTCAGAACAACTTTATAGCTTACAAACGGGCGAGGGCTGAGGCAAGGAGAGTAATTAATAGAGCTAAAAGGGACTCTTGGCGGTCGTTTGTGTCCACGGTGAATCGTTTTACACCACTTACAAAAGTCTGGTCCACTATAAAGATACTAAATAACAAACGCCCGTATACCCCCATCACCACTCTTCAAGTGGATAATAACATCTACGACGATCCCGTGGACGTAGCAAACGTACTTGCCAGGAGTTTCTCAAAAGTAAGTAGTTCAGCCAATTACGACCAACGTTTTCTCCATCACAAACGTATGGCTGAACTACAAGAGATAGACTTTGCCACAGAAGACGTAGACTACCCATACAACCGGGAGTTTACGATAGACGAACTTCTCCTTGCCCTAAGATCCTGTAAAGACACCAGTCCTGGACCTGACACCATCACGTACGGTATGATCCGGCATCTTGGCCAGGATAACCTGGTCAAGTTGCTAGCAGTGTACAATGAGATTTGGGTGTCTAACATCTTCCCAAACTCATGGCACTTTGCGTGGATCATACCGATACCTAAACAGTCTGGTCGTCTTATGAATCCCAGTTCATTTCGACCTATTGCGTTGACTTCCTGTCTCTGTAAAGTCATGGAAAGAATGATAAATAATAGGCTACTTTTTGTTTTAGAAGCGAAGGGTTTATTGAGTGATCGACAATGTGGCTTCCGGAAACACCGGAGCACAGTTGATCACTTGATGAACCTGGAACATTGCATTTCAAAGGCATTTGCCAATAAAGAATTCATGGTAGGGGTGTTCTTGGACATCCATAAAGCCTATGACATGACATGGCGACACGGTATTCTGATGAAGCTTCACGGTTATGGTTTAAGAGGTAATTTGCCCATTTCCATCAACCACTTTTTACGTGACAGAACTTTTTCTGTCACCCTTCCCTGTAACGTAACATCGGACATTTTTGTCCAAGAGAACGGGGTGCCACAGGGAAGCGTGCTTAGTCCAACACTTTTTAACATCATGATCAATGATATTCTGTCATCAGCTCTAGTTCCCAGGAATCTTAAATACTCGTTGTATGCTGATGATTGTGCAATGTGGCACTCGTCACGTAATGCACAGTTTTCAGTAGGACGGATTCAAGCAGCGCTTGATTCTGTCCACCAATGGGCCTTACAGTGGGGCTTTAAGTTTTCCGTTCCTAAGTGTACCGGAGTAATTTTCAGTAAACGTATACAGTACCTCAAATTAACGTAACGTTAGATGGCCAACCGGTACCATTTAATAATTCTGTTAAATTTTTAGGAATTCATTTTGACCAGAGATTAAATTTTTGCACATCATGTTAATAATTTGCTTGTTCGTTGTGAAAAACCTTTAAATGTCCTTAAGTACCTATCAGGTACCACATGGGGAGCCGACAGGAAATCTTTATTAATGGTGTATAAGACCCTTATTCGTACAAAGCTAGACTATGGCTCACAGGTGTATGGATCGGCATCAGATACAACACTAGGAAGATTGGATGTGTACCAGAATAAATGTTTACGTGTGTGTTTGGGAGCTCTGAAGTGTACACGTGTAGCTAGGATGGAGGTGGAGGCGAACATACCTCCTCTCCGACTTCGACGGGATCAACTCGCCATCAACACCGCAATGTCAACGATCCGGAAGTCGGAGATCGGCAACGTAGCCAGTGCCTCCCTCCAACAACATCACTACCTTCACCATGGAAGACGGAGGCCACTGGCTGTACGCCTCCACCAGCTAGAACAACAACTACAAATAGACCTTGGGGACTGCGACAAGTTCATCACCACCAAGATACCACCGTGGGAGACACCCAACTTCGGCGTCAACACATCGTGGTTACCATCATCGAAAGAAAAGGCGCCGGAGTTGGAGATACACCACCTGTTTGGTGGTATAGTCCGCAGTCACCTGGGGTCTCATCACGTGTACACTGACGGCTCCAAGTCAGATGAAAGTGTGGGTGCGAGTGTATGGTCGAGTGAATGTGAACTTAGGTACAGATTGCCGATCCATACGTCTGTGTTTACAGCTGAACTTTTTGCTATAGACAAAGCCATAGACTATGCACTAAATTCTCGTTATAATTCAATAGTCATTTTCTCAGACTCCAAGTCAGCCCTTCAGGCAATTAACTCATGTCAAACTATTTCTAATGAAATCCAGGGTCGCATCATTAATAAGTTGCACTTATGCAACAAGTCCTTCACTCTGATCTGGGTGCCCGGTCATTGTCGTATTTATGGCAATGAACGGGCAGACTTACTTGCGAAATCGGCTGTAGAGCTCGAGGTTACTTGGGACGTCCCTCGTGATTTACAGTCGTGTCTATCCCTCGGAAAGAAATCAATTAATCTTCTGTGGCAAGGTCAGTGGACCAGACTTAACATCAACACCATCAAGCCTCAACTGGGTAATTGGGCCACTGCCAACCGGCCCAATCGACTTGAAGAAAAAATCCTTGCAAGATTACGAACCAACTACACCAGGATAACACACCTAGAACCTTATATAGACAAACGTTTTCCACCGCATTGTAACACCTGCAATGCGGTGTTATCTATCAGTCATATCATCCTGCATTGTCGGCGATTTGTGGGGGAACGTGCTTCCCTCATAAGTTACTGCGATGCAGTAAAAGTCCCCTTCACACTCTCAGCTCTCTTAGGTGATGGGGATGGTGGTGTGACTGATAAATTGATGACTTTCTTGAGGGAGACCGAACTGATCAGAGTGATGTGACTTTTTATTACTATTGTTGTTACCATTTTGTATGTATATTTTTCAATTATGAATGCTTTAAATTATGTGTTGTATATATTGTATATTATGATGTATTAGGTAGGTTTAGCGATTGTCTAATATAGGTTTAGCGATTTGTCTGTCTAGGTTTAGCGATTGGCTGGTATAGGTATTAGTCTAGTTAGCTATTGGTTGAGTAGGTACATAGATTAATTTATTAGCTAGGATGTTAAATTAAGAAATATGATTTTTGTATGTAAGTACAAAATAGGAAAATTATTATATATGTTTAGTTTTAAGTTTTGATGTAATAATAATAATAATAATAATAATAATAATAATAATATATGCATAGAAATAATATGCAAAAAATTAAAATTAAAAGAATAATAAATAAATAAAATTAAAAAAATAAATAAATAAATTAAAAATAAAATAAAATAAAATAAAAGGCCTTAATGACCAACACCATGGTTGATAGGCCAGGAAAAAAAAAAAAAAAAAAAAAAAAACTTTTCAGTACACATTATGCGTCCAGACTTTGTACCGTCCAGACCTCGTCCTCGTGTAGCACAGCAACAACAGACACCAGTACTGTTCGTGGAGTTACCTTGGTGTACCGAGGCCTCTTACCGGCAGTACTCTGTTGTTTCTCTGCCTGGTTTAAAGTAAAAAAGTAAAGTAAATTTGCAGCGTTTTGCTGCACTGCTGTGTACACCTTCAGTGATTTGATTTTTGCTGGAGGACAACCAGTAGTTTATGGTAGCTCGTAGATAGTTGTTCCCCACACCAGACCCGCAGCACTCACTGCCTCAGGGGAAACCCTGTGGTAGGGGGACCCAGTAGTCTGGTGCGTCATTTGAGCACCTCTTTTTCTTAACTTTTTCTTCCATATTTTCCGTGCGACCTCCTGGGCCTACGGTTGTCTCTTGGCTGAGCAACGGTATTCGCTTGGGAGGAGGGTTCCTACTACACCACCCCTCGCATTAGGCAGGTTCGGTGGTGGGGAAGTTCCTTCCGCACAAACTCCTATCCCCTAGCTGTCCATTTTCTTGGGGTTGATACAATAGTTAAGGGAGGTAGGTGAGTGTGCTAGGAGAGGGGTCGGACGTAGTCCGATGCCCCGGATGGATGACCCCACGACTAGCCTCCCTCCTCTTCAAGGAGGGAGGTTAACAACCAAGGACCAAACTAGGACAATGGCTGACAATAATGGAACCCCTACGGCAGACAGACAACGACAACTTGATGTTAAAATTCCTCCTATGAATGCTCGCTATGTAAATATTAGATGCGTAGATGAGGGTCAGTCTCTCAAGACTGTTAGCCCCTTTATCGTCAAAAAGGTCCTTGATGGTCAAGTGGGTGGCAGTCTTGCTGCTGCTAACAAGTTACGTGATGGTAGTCTCCGGGTGAAAGTACTGAAGGCATCCCAGGTTAAGGATCTCCTTAAACTGACGCAAATTCATAACTTGAAGGTGAAAGCCACCATTCCAGTGGGGCCAAATACCTGTAAGGGCGTCATTTTCCATAGGGATTTTGTCGTTCTGGATGAGGCAGACATTTTGGAAGGAATGAAAGACCAAGGCGTTGTTGATGTTCAAAGTATGACCAGGATGAGAGAGAACAAGAGAGAGAAATTTGGCTTGTGTTTCATGACTTTTGCTTCAGCACAGATTCCGGAAACGGTAAAGATTGGATACGAAATAGTTCACGTTAGACCATACATTCAGAAACCGATGCGTTGTTTCCGTTGCCAGAAATTCGGACACACAGCATTGAGGTGCTTCAATAAAGACTCATTCACTTGTGGTAAATGTGCAGGTAGTCACGAGACAGAATTGTGTTCAGAGACAGTCTTCACGTGTGCTAATTGTGGCGGCCCCCACCAGGCAAGTGCAGGTGACTGCAGGAGCCTTAAAGTGGAGACTGATGCAATGGCATACATGAGGGCTCATGATGTCAGTTATGGTGAGGCAAAGAGGAAGGTGGAGGGGGTTAACCAAACTCCCACAGTTTCCTATGCTGCAGCTATGACTGGCACCACTGCTCCTGTAACTACAACAGATGTTAACGTGACTATTCAGGCTAAGGATAACGAAATTAAAGGATTAAAGGATATTGTAAGTAAATTAACGCTGCTAGTAGAAAGTTTGACAAAGAAATTAGAAGTTGTTGAATCAACCCAGCAAAAGAAGCACAACAAGGCTGATGATACCGGCTCGTCTCGAGACGAGCCGTTCGAGGACTGGCTCTGTACCTCATGGAGAGGAACAGGCGATGGAGGCTACCGTCGCGAAACCTGCCCGCGGGAGGTCCCCGGGAAGTGCAGGGGAGGAAGAGGGTCTTCCCTCCCAGCACAAAAAGTGCTGAGAACTTTCGCAAGTATAAGCTTGCGAGAGCTAGGGCTCGTCGAACCATCAGACAAGCCAAACGAGACTCCTGGCGATGCTTTGTCTCTAGTATTAACAGTGAAACATCAATATCCCAAGTCTGGTCAACTGTTAGAAAATTAAAAAAAGAAAAAAATATCAAATAAAATTACCAACATCTCTTTTAATAACATCAATTATGACGAACCTAGAGACATTGCTAACGCCCTCGCCGCCTGCTCTTTTGCTAACAGCTCTGAAAATTACCATCCAGCTTTCCTGCCCATCAAGGAAACATCAGAGCTGCAGCATGTTGACTTTGCCACAGGAGATGAATTAGATTACAACAGTGATCTAACAATGCAAGAGCTTGTCCAAGCCCTAGGAGCCTGTAGTGGGACATCCCCAAAACCCGATGAGATTCGGTATGAGATGATAAAGCATCTTGATCATGATTCCATGATCAAGATGTTGCAGGTGTTTAACGAGATTTGGAGGGGTTACACCTTTCCAAACTTGTGGCACTTTGCACATGTCATTCCCATACCGAAAGGAGGGGGGGGACCCCAGATCGACTTAATCGTATTGCCCTATTGCGCTCACAAGTTGCTTATGCAAGGTCATGGAATGAATTGTCAATCGTAGGCTATTGCATTTTTTAAATTCCAGGAATTTGCTGGTTGACGAGCAGTGTGGCTTCCGTAGAGGTCGCCAGACGCTCGATCAGCTAGTGAACCTGGAAGTTCAAATTCAAGAGGAATTTGCCAAAAAACAATTTTTGATTGCAGTATTTTTAGACCTTGAAAAAGCCTACGACATGACTTGGCGACATGGCCTCCTCAGGAAACTATATGCGATGGGATTTCATTTCTGACAGAACTTTCTCTGTCAAGTCACTTTCTCGGACATATTTGTCCAGGCAAATGGGGTCCCCCAGGGGAGTGTTCTGTCTCCGACCTTATTTCTATGTATGAACAATGACATTCTACCAGCTCCTCCTCGAAATCTTAAATACTCACTGTACCCCGACGACTGTACGATATGGCACTCCAGCTGTAATGCAGAGTTTTCGGCAACTCGGATCGAATTGGCACTGGATTTGATTCACAATTGGGGCCTCCAGTGGGGTTTTAAGTTTTCAGTAAGAAAGAGTGTAGGGGTTATTTTCACTCATAGGAAGAAGCCAGACGTCCGGCTGACTATGGGTGACAACCCCCTACCTATTCAAAATTCTACTAAATTTCTTGGACTGTATTTTGACAGTCGACTGACATGGCGAGTCCATGTCAGTCAGTTAAAAACTAAATGTTTAAAAGCACTCAATTTGCTGAAGTGCATTTCTGGTACCCAGTGGGGAGCAGATAGGAAGTCATTGCTAATGCTATATAAATCCCTGATTAGATCTAGAGTAGATTATGGGTCAATAGTGTATGGTTCGGCATCTGAGTCTGTGTTGAAAGGTTTGGAAGTTGTACAGAATGCATGTTTGCGTGTGTGTCTTGGAGCCCTACGTTGCACTCGAATCGAGCGTCTAGAGGTGAAGTCACAAGTGCCTCCCCTCAGTTTGAGACGAGATCAACTTCTAATATATTGTGCTAAGAAATCCAGGGTGCCGAGTCATCTTCCCGGGAATGCCTTGCTACGGCAGCAGCACCCGGGGGGCCAAGGCGCTAGGCCCCTGGCAGAGGGACCGAGTCGTCCGTCTGGGAACCCCTGCGCCCCAGGGGGCACTGGCGTGAGGCCAATGGGGACCAGGCCCCAAGTTCAGGTACCCGGGGAGCCGAGTCATCCTCCTGGTAATGCCTTGGTGAGGCATTTGCAGCCGGGGGGCCATGGCGATAGGCCCCCGGAAGGGCCGAGTTATCCGCCTGGGCGTCGCACGGCCGTGGAGGGCACTGGCGTGAGGTCCCTCAGAGCAAGACTCCACGACCTCGTAGAGTGTGTCGGTATAGAATTATCAACAATCGATTCCCTGGTTTTAGTAAATATTGCACCCTGGGTAACACCCCCCTTCACTATTGTGGATTCCTGGCTACCAGGGGTTAAATCCCGGGTGCCGGAGGTGGAGGTACACCAGAGGTTTCTTGAGATAATTGTTCAACATGTTTCATATTTCCATCTGTATACCGACGGTTCCAAGACGGATGAATGTGTGGGTGCAGGAGTATGGTCGACTGAATGCCAGTTAAGATTCAGACTGCCGTTCATACATCTATTATTCTTGCTGAACTTTTTGCTATTAATAAAGCTTTGGATTTTGCCCTATCGACGACCCACGATAGGATAGTTATTTTTACAGATTCATTAAGTTCACTTCAAGCTATTAAATCCTTAAATACAACTAACAACGAAATACAGGGTAATATCATTAGTAAGCTGTTTTGTGCCAATAAATCAATCAAGCTTATATGGGTACCTTCACATTATGGTATTTATGGCAATGAACAGGCTGATATACTAACCGGGTCAACTGTTGATCTGGACCTTAGCATAGTCCGTACGGATCTCAGGTGTTTTGTTTCCCTCATTAAGTCTCGAATTCATCTCCTGTGGCAAAGGCAGTGGACCGGATTATACATCGGTAATAAAGTTAAAACATTATTGAACCCTGGGCTACGTCATCATGGCATAGTCGCAGGGATGAGGTGGTGTTGGCCCGTCTTAGGGTCAATGCCGCATGGTTCACCCACCTCGAACCCTATGTCAATAGACAATTTCCCCCCCGAGTGCCAAGTATGTAACTCTATAATGTCCATCAGTCACTCAATAATTGTTTGTACAAAATTTGAACATCAAAGAAGAAAAATTAAACAATATTTTCAAGTAAAGAAAATGGCTTTCACCATAGAAAATATTCTGTCAGATGACAAGAATATTATAAACAAACTAATGAGTTTTCTGAGGGAGACAAAACTTTAAGACCTTATATAGATTGATATAATAAAATGGATCCAATGGCTTAATAACCTTTGGCTATATGCCTCTGGTTGATAGCCAATAAATCTAACAAGCAAGCAAGCTTTTCAGTAGACATTAGTTGGAATCAAAAGGAGACACATCTGATAAGCTGAGAGACAAGGAAGCCGGTTCTTGGTTTGCTGGAGGTATTTTCTATATATATATTATTCTTCCCATACATTCACACTTTCATTATTTTGTTCTATATTCATTCAAGCATAACAGTGTATTGTGATTATTATTATTATTGCCGTATGTATTATGTGTGTGTGGTTGAGCTTCATGTGTGATATTGATCTTGTCGTAGTTAAAATAATTGTTCATTGCCTTAAGGTGTTAAAGTAAGTCATCGTAGAGTAGTAATAACATGTGATATTCATTTATTTATTTCTTCATTATTGTATGTCGGGTATTCTATCGTATTCTGTTGTATAAATGTACAGCTCGAACGAAAAGTTTCCGTTCGAGTTGAAGAAGGCAAAAAGGCTAATTTTGGAAATTGAGTCAGTCTCGGGGTTTCAAGGTGAAAATATGTATGTACTATCGCCTCCAATAATTATGACTCACCCCCTCGATACCTCTATGTCCCGGGTGCCCCTTCTCTGCGCGACAGGTTACATGGGGTGTTGGGGGTGGAGGGAGAGGAGAGTCTGTTTGTGGGGATTGAGTGGGGGATATCTCAATGGTATCCCACATGATGAATCGAATCTCCGACTTCCCGATTACGAGGGAGATCTTTCAGTGTGTTAATTAGGTTTGAGATATATGCATTAAGAAAACTTTTTTTTTTTTTTTTTTTTTTTTTTTTTTTTTTTTTAATAATTCATTGCGCCGTAGCGTCAGTCAATAGGGTGACAACAGTACACAAGGGTAGGCGGGACTCACAAGAACCCAATGACCACACACACACACAAGCACACACACATGCACACACACACACACATCACGAAAACATAACAGAAAGAAGCACAAGTATACAGACAAATATTTACATCATGACCTACTTAAATCCACCAAAACGAGGGTGGCGCACCAGAAGTTCCTCCAGAATCTGATGGTTCAGCAGGTGTCGACAAACCACATCAAGTTGCAGGCCCTGGGGCAGCAAGTGTCGGACAGTGGGGCAGGCTAGGCAATAGTGCTCTATAGCGTTAGCACGAGGCGCTCGACACAAGCGACACTCAGTGAAGGGAGGCTCACCCTGCATTCCAGCAACCTGCCACGGTGGCCGGTAGCCAAGCTTCAAACGAGCAGAGACTACATTGTGCCTCCGAACCATGAGGCATCGACGACGGTAGGAATATTTGTGACGGCATACAGACTCGTAATGGGTGATTGAGATGCTGAAAGGCCTCTCTGCATCCCTGCGTCGCCGTACAGGGAGGAGAGCGGAGGAGCGGACTTTAGAGAGGTAACATGTCAGGGAGAGAGGACGTCCAGCACCACGAGGAGGCAGATGGCAGGCTTCCTTTGCGAGTCTGTCAACTGTACCATTGTGACGTAAACCTACATGGGATGGCACCCATAAAAATTTGACAGTCAATTTACGACGACGCAATAAGGCCAAAAACGATAAAATCTGCTGAATAACAGTAGAGGGTGTGGGCTGAACACTAAAGAGGGAATGAAAGGCAGGTTTGGAGTCACAAAAAATGGCAGCATTCACTCCACGTTGACAAACAACACTAACAGCATCCAGAATGGCATACAGTTCACACAATGTTGAGCTAGAGTGGTTACAGAGACGACAGCCAACCCAGCCCCCTGGAGGTGACTCCAGGTCAGGCGAGAAAACAGCACAACCTGCTGCACCATCCACCTGCAATGAGCCATCAGTGTAGAGGCAGTATGGATCTGTGATGGAGGAAGTCACTGTTTCTGTGTGTTCCAGAGCCAACTGCCGCTGTAGATCAGGCAGCTCCGACTTGGACGTAGGTGTAAAGCTCACATCAGGTGTTGGTAGCATCCATGGAGGGGGCCCTGGGGGGACGTCTGCAACCATTATATCTATATTAAGACCATGGAGCACAGAGGAAACAGACCTTATAAGAGTACGTCCAGCAGGCAGTATGGGAGGGACCGGGTAGTTTGGTCTAAGAGAAGTCCTGACTAACTGAGAGTAATGGGGTGAAAGATGTAGGAAATGGAGGCACTTGACAGTGAAGCAAGTAACATTACAATATATTCTCTCGATTAATGGGGGAAGACGCAACTCACGCTGCATGTTCACTATCCTGGTCGACATTGGACAGCCGAGAATTATTCTCATTGCTCTATTCTGAAATTTTTCTAAAGTTTCCAGAGTAGCCACTGAAAAACACACGGGAGGTCCTGTTACTCAGGTAGCCCCGAATCCACCGTAGTAGATTACCCTTTATCCCATTCTCGTTTGTGTTGTTTTGGAGCTCTTGTTTGTGGTTTTTTGTGTTGTTTGTGAGTTCTTGTTTGTGTGTTGTTGTTTCTGTTGTGTTGCTGGTGTTGTTTGTCTGTTGTGGTTCTGTGTATAGTTTTGTTGTGATTGTCTGTGGGTGTGTGTGTGTGTGTCCCTGGCTGATTGAGTGTTTAGTTGTTTGTGTTGTTGTATGCTTTCCATCAAGGCCTTGCCTGATGGAGAGTGCGGATTCCTGCTTGGCAATGTCGGAGGAAGACGAGTCTCCAATTGAGGATCACTGGCCTGAGCTGCCTTCTCGCAACCCTCCCCCCATCTCCTCGGTCACTCCGCAGCTCAGGTTGCAGCCGTCCACCTCCTCAACCTCTACCAAGCTACCTGTTGATGCCTCGTCCGACTCCTCACAGGATTCCGATGGTGTGGACTGTTTGCCTCCAGCTGCCAAGACTGCCAAGGGTGCTTCAGCTGTGCACGACGTACCTTCTCTGCCTCACCCTGGTGTTTCTTCTTTGTATACCAACTCCTTGCCCTCGTCCAACCTTCCTGCTTTTGCCCCAAGAGATGCCTATGTCAAACTCTCCTTCACTGGAAACCCATCTACGGACACAAAGCTGCGTTGGTTGTCTGATGTCAACAGGGCCTTCCAGTTGCAGCGTGAACTGGCTGAAGTCAAGATGGCTGCTGTCACCTCCCGGTTTGTCTACATCTCTAGGAAGCGTCAGGACATCATTGATAGAGTCAAAGCTGGTGAATTTTTATCTCTGCCTCTCATTCTTGAAGACTCACCCGACAAGCCTCGTAAGTTCCCCAGCTACATCCTCACCCGTTTTCCTATTGATGTTGACCCGAAACTTGCCAAAGGATACCCTGGTGTGTATTTTGCCCGTCGTTTTTTCCAAGATGGTTCCCCCATTAGCCGTATTGTTGTTGTCTGGAGTCAACTCGATCCACCTCCAAATGAGATTTCCTTTGATTTCCTCCCTTGTCTTCTACCGTGTGAGGTGAGGAAACTTCATAATGACCAGCCTTGGTGCTACAGGTGCTGGGGAGTTGGGCATATCTCCCGGTACTGTTCTGCCAGGCCGAAGTGTGCATGGTGTGCGGCCGACCATGATTCCAAGACGTGTCCTGTCAGGGGTGAACCATCACGTCCTGCTGCCTCCACCTCTGAGCCTTCACCTCCTGAAGATACGTCTCAATGGAAGTGTCCACGATGCCTTCAGCCAGGGGTTAACTTGTGGCATGGATGTACTCGATGTAAGGTCCAGGCTCGTGTCTCTACTATTGCCCCGCCTCCACCACCACCACCTCCCCAGTCTGCTCCTCCGACCAGCCCTGCCTCACCTCTAGACCTGGCCCTCCGCAAGTCTGTTGCTACCCTCATGGCACGATGTACGGCTCTCAAAAACCGCTTTTCTGCCCTTGAAGCCAGGATTGATGGGCTGGTTGCCGCTCAGGCTGCCAATGACTCCAAACTCTTCACCTTGGTCGAGGCTCAGCAGGCCATCATCTCAACTGTCACTATCCTTACCGAAAAGATGGATACTGTTGCATCTCGCCTTGAAAAGCTTTTCGAGTCAGTCCCTTCTCCTGGTCCATCTTCTTCTCCAGGTCGCTCATCTGCCCCACTCACCGGACTTCTACCTCCAAATACAGAGTTCGCTAGTGATTGCCGGCTGGATGTCATCTCCTGGAATGTATGTGGTATCACCAGTTATGCTAAGCTCACTCAACTCAAGGCCTATGTTTTTCGTCATCATCCCAGTGTTATTTTTCTCCAGGAAGCATTTCCAGGATGGCCGCTCGCTGCTGGGCAAGCTCCTCCCCTCTCAGGTTATGTGCCATATGTTCATCTGGTAAGGAATGGTCTACTATCTTACATACATAGCTCGTTGCCACATCGCCTTCTCCGTACCTCCACTGATCCTGACATGACCTTTCAGCTATTTGAGGTTCTACCTGGGAATGGAGTACTCCAACTATGTAATGTCTATTCTGCCCCAGCTAGACTCACTCTTGAGGCTCTTCCTTCTCCAACAGTGCGTGGTATGGTGTATATGGGAGATTTTAATGCTCGGCATTCTGATTTGGGTGATGGTACTGGCTCTATTAATCGTAATGGTGTTCGTCTCCTTTCATACATCCGCAAGCATCATCTGACACACTGGGACACTGGCGGTGCCACTCATTGCCGGGGAGGTACTCTGGATTACATCCTCTCGTCTGGCCTGATAGCATCTCAGGTCCAGTGCTCCTCCGTGCCAGACTTATTCTCTGATCACATTGCTCTTCGGTTTCATTATTCTCTAACTGCTGGGTCAGGTGCTTCAGCCACTCATTTGCGTATTGCTGTGCCCCCTAAATATTGCCCGACTTACATCTTATTTATGGCCCATGTATTCCCTATATTTGACATATCATCAGCTGAACAGTTGTACTCTGATCTTGTATCTGCTACTCATGTCTTTTATAGGCTATACGTCTCCCGGCCACACCTCCAGCATCGCCATACTGCCCACTCCTGGACGCTGGATGCACGTATACAGGAGGCAAAGGAGGAGGCTGAACGTGATGGCCTATTGTTTCAAGCCAACCCAACCCCTGACCTACTCCATCGTTACCGTATGTCTAGGGACGCTTTAGTTGCCCTGCAGGATTGTACTCACACTGAGTCTTGGCAGCGGTTCACGGACAGCATCAACCAGCAAACAAGTGTGGCTTCTAAGTGGCACCTCATCCGTCGGGTTGTTAAAAAGACACCGGCCACTGCTCATCATCACACTCCTGCCGACTATGCCAAACAACTTGTCGATGCCTGGTCAGAACAATCTACCCCAGCCAGTCTACCCATCCACATACAAGATGCACTCGCTTCCCGTGCTGCTGTCCATCAGCTACGTCTAATGTCTGCTCTGTTGCAAGATAATGATGATGATGCAGAGGAGATAACTGAGGAGGAGTTGCGACGTGCTCTCTCTCGGGGCAGAGCTTCTTCCCCTGGTGATGATGGTATTACTTATGCTGTGCTGCGCCTACTTCAACAAGTTCCTGGGAACCCTCTACTTCGACTGTACAATCTTTGTCTTCGTGACGGTTGTGTACCACGAGCCTGGACCAGCAGCACAATAATACCCATCCCGAAGCCCGGCAGACCTATTTCCCTTACTTCCTGTTTCTGTAAGGTTATGGAGAGAATCTTACTCAATCGTCTTATGTACAGACTGCAGGATCGCCTTTCTCCATAGCTGAGCACACATCACTGTCTAGTTAACCTGTACTCTCGCCTTTCCAGGGACAGTGTGGTGGCCTTCATTGACCTTCGAAGTGCCTTCGATGTTGCTAATACAGACGTCATTTTGGATCAACTGGTTGACTTTTGGATGAAGGGTAATCTACTACGGTGGATTCGGGGCTACCTGAGTAACAGGACCTCCCGTGTGTTTTTCAGTGGTGCACTCAGTCCTTTGCGCAGTTTTCATCTTGGTACGCCTCAAGGTGGTGTCCTCAGCCCATTGTTATTTAATATTCTGATGCATCGGTTGCTCACTTCTCTCCCTGATATTCCTGGAACTACAATTACATGCTATGCTGATGATATCTGTGTTCATTCTACCTCACCAAGGGATCTCCAGCGGTTTCTTGACTCCTCTGTTGTCTCCTCTCACTGTGGCATTATTGTCTCCCCAGATAAGAGAAGAATATTCACCTGCCGCCTTCCTCAAGCTCAGCCAGTGTTCACCATTGGAGGGACTGTCATTCCCATGTGTTCCCAGTACTGCTACCTGGGTGCGCCAGTCAATATTTGGCCGATTGTCCCTGCCAGACCTCAAGACCATCCCATTGTCCAGGACTTATTGGGTCGTCTCCAGCGCCGACTTACACCACTTCAATGGCTATCTAACAACTCCTCGGGCATCTCCATCCCAGTAGCCAGGACCATCTATATTGCTTTTATTCGTTCAGTTGGTGATTACCTTTCCCCTGCTTTGATTCAACTTCCTAGGGCTACTCTGGAAACTTTAGAAAAATTTCAGAATAGAGCAATGAGAATAATTCTCGGCTGTCCAATGTCGACCAGGATAGTGAACATGCAGCGTGAGTTGCGTCTTCCCCCATTAATCGAGAGAATTTATTGTAATGTTACTTGCTTCACTGTCAAGTGCCTCCATTTCCCACATCTTTCACCCCATTACTCTCAGTTAGTCAGGACTTCTCTTAGACCAAACTACCCGGTCCCTCCCATACTGCCTGCTGGACGTACTCTTATAAGGTCTCTTTCTTCAGTGCTCCGTGGTCTTAATATAGATATAATGGTTGCAGACGTCCCCCCATTGTCCCTTCCATGGATGCAACCGACACCTGATGTGAGCTTTACACCTACGTCCAAGTCGGAGCTGCCTGATCTACAGCGGCAGTTGGCTCTGGAACACACAGAACCAGTGACTTCCTCCATCACAGATCCATACTGCCTCTACACTGATGGCTCATTGCAGGTGGATGGTGCAGCAGGTTGTGCTGTTTTCTCGCCTGACCTGGAGTCACCTCCAGGGGGCTGGGTTGGCCGTCGTCTCTGTAACTACTCTAGCTCAACATTGTGTGAACTGTATGCCATTCTGGATGCTGTTAGTGTTGTTTGTCAACGTGGAGTAAATGCTGCCATTTTTTGTGACTCCAAACCTGACTTTCATTCCCTCTCTAGTGTTCAGCCCACACCCTCTACTGTTATTCAGCAGATTTTATCGTTTTTGGCCTTATTGCGTCATCGTAAATTGACTGTCAAATTTTTATGGGTGCCATCCCATGTAGGTTTACGTCACAATGGTACAGTTGACAGACTCGCAAAGGAAGCCTGCCATCTGCCTCCTCGTGGTGCTGGACGTCCTCTCTCCCTGACATGTTACCTCTCTAAAGTCCGCTCCGCCGCTCTCCTCCCTGTACGGCGACGCAGGGATGCAGAGAGGCCCTTCAGCATCTCCATCACCCATTACGAGTCTGTATGCCGTCGCAAATATTCCTACCGTCGTCGAGGCCTCATGGTTCGGGGGCACAATGTAGTCTCTGCTCGTTTGAGGCTTGGCTACCGGCCACCGTGGCAGGTTGCTGGGATGCAGGGTGAGCCTCCCTTCACTGAGTGTCGCTTGTGTCGAGCGCCTCGTGCTAACATTATAGAGCACTATTGCCTAGCCTGCCCCACTGTCCGACACTTGCTGCCCCAGGGCCTGCCACTTGATGTGGTTTGTCGACACCTGCTGAACCATCAGGTTCTGGAGGAACTTCTAGTGCACCACCCTCGTTTTGGTGGATTTAAGTAGGTCATAATGTAAATATTTGTCTGTATACGTGTGCTTCATTCTGTTATGTTTTCGTGATGTGTGTGTGTGTGCGCATGTGTGTGTGCTTGTGTGTGTGTGTGGTCATTGGGTTCTCGTGAGTCCCGCCTACCCTTGTGTACTGTTGTCTGCCTATTGACTGATGCTACGGCGCAATGAATTAAAAAAAAAAAAAGCTTATGGATGTTCTGATAATATTGACATATTAGGTAGGAGAGCCCTTTTCCTTGCGCCGGGGAAAAACTCAGCACTCTGACATTTGTGAGCAACAACCTCTACCTTTCTGACCTCGCTGACACTTGAGGAACAATTACATAAGAACTGAGAATATTAGATAATCCATTATCTGGCTCCTTTAATGATTACGTCAAATAAAACCGGGATAAGTAAATCCTATATATTGTCTGTTATGTATTCACATTGCAAGGACGGAAACAGAATACTGGACCAAGTGTATGGCAGGTGGCACATTCCTTTAGAGAATTCAGTACTAAAATTAATAACATGTAGCACATCTATCTGGATAATTACAGGTATTTATCGTTTTACGGCTTACGTTATTCCTCGTTATTACCTTGCAGAATTGCGAGGCAAATACTGTAATAAGAACATATATAAATTTACGGTTGTTACCCTTAAGCTTACATGAGTATTAATTAATTGTTTACTATTGAATGCAATGTAATCAGAATCGCGCCCAGACTCCATACTTCACAAAGACCTGCAGCCGGTCGGGCATCGAGGCGGTTCACGCCTGGGCGAGTGAGCAGTGAAAACACAAACATTTTTCAACTCAGATACGGACCAGATGCAGGCAGAGGCAGGAGAGCGAGAGGAGGACTGGCAAAATGATCGCTTTTGTTTGTGCGTGGAGAAGTGTCAGTTCGAGTGAATGAGGTCTAACGTGACAGTTTAGTAAGCAAGTGACATTCATTTAATAAATAGAAGACGGGACCGGAAAGCATAAATGATGACAAGGAGAACAACCTACACTAAAACATATCTGTCTTATTAAATACAGCCCCAAGACCAATAATATGGAGACTAAGTGGTAAAGGAAAGGGCCGAAGGGAGAGAGAGGGAGATGGGAAGAGTAGGGTAGAGATAAGATGGAGGTGGAAGCCAAGGGATGTTCATCTGCACCCTGCACAAGAATTGCACCAGCCTCGTCTACAAGGTTATTTCCAGTTCGTGGGGAAAAAAATGTATTAGACCTGTTAAACCTGCAATTGAAGTTTTACCACCAAACTTCAATTTTCGTCCTTGCAATGCGAATATATTACAGCCAGCAAATAGGATTTACTTTCCCGGTTTTATTTGAGGTAATAATTAAAGGGGCCAGATGATGGATAGTTCATGGTGCCTACGCTTGGATTATCTAATATTCTCAATTCTAATATAATTGTTCCTCAAGTGTCAGCGAGGTCAGTAAGGTAGAGGTTGTTGCTCGCAAATGTCAAAGTGCTGAGTTTTACCCCGGCGCAAGGAAAAGGGCTCTCCTACCTAATATGTCAATATTATCAGAACATCCATAAATAAGCCACAGGTGCATCTTAATAGTTAATCAAAACCTGATTTATCGAGCATTACAATGTAATATTCTACACTATGAAATATAGCAAATTAATACATCAGGAATCATTTGGTGCCTATTGTTGCATCCACATAAAAACAAAATTACTCACATACAGATTATTTCATTGTCATTCGTTTCACTCAGCATACAATCCTGCCAACCATCTTTACCTTCTCTCTCACTAGTGAGTGTTTCAGATGTGTGTCTCGGACCGAAGTTGTGGTTCACGCCTGGGAGAGGGAGCGCTGACAACACTGCAGTGGCCCTCGCGGCAGTGGAGCCGGCTGTACAGTCGGCGGCAAAAGTCCTGTCGCCTCACTTGCTTCACCGAGGCTCGCGATGTTCAGAGACTCGAGATTATTAAGTGTAGATAGCGTGTGTATTTATCGAGTCCATGAACGGTGTGTGTCTCGGTAAAGCAGGTGAGGCGACAGGACTTCTGCCGCCGACTGTACATGCTCATAAAATTCATTAATAGTTTGCCTAAGTTGCAATTCATCAACAGTGTGTATGTTGGCTAAGGGAGGAGATTGGTTTAAGAAACACAAGAAAGTCACCTATGTATGTACCTGGTTTTATTTTCACTGCCTGATCAACCTTGTTAAAAATTAGAGCTTCATTAAAGTTGTCTTTTTGTACCAGAGAAAATATGGATTCCATACCGACATTATTTATTTTACAAGTTTCACTTAATTAAGGATATGGTTTGATTTCCCACATAATTTTCACCTTTCACTTTCACCTTTATGATAGCAAACCCTTTACTTGGTAAATTTACCGTACTTTTGACACTGCCTGGCAGTCGAGTCTGTGAGTCACTTACTCTGGTACCCGAGCTTACAGCTGTGCACTGCTGACTCCGCAGTTGACATGGGTACACTTGACCTTGAAATTGTTTTGACTGGATGGATATTGCAATGTCAAGGTTATGATCTGTCAGTTCTTTTAACCTAACAATCCATCAGTTGGCAAACTGAAGTTTTCACAAATGTAGAAAGTGCATTTTAGTCTCTGACCATTCAATGAAAGTGTAATAGGAAATTGGACCATATCTGTAATGATTAATTTACTACCAGATAAGGCAGTTAAGCTTAAATTTGATGGTTGAATAGACCATCGTTCCTGTGGGTTTTCCTTTAACAGCTGTTTAAGTGATGCTTCAGACAGTAATGATACACAAGCTCCTGTATCAACAGCTAACGAGACATTTGTATTCCCAATGTTACAAGGAAGTGATAGTACATCAACTTTACCCAAGGCAGCAACAAGTATATTTATTTGTTTAGGCGTGATTAAATTGGTGTTTTTTTTTTTTTTTTTTTTTTAATCGTCACCTGTATTTGCACATCTATTATTTATTTGGTCTCTTGCATTTAATGTGACTCTACATTCATCTGTGTTATGTGTCACACTATTATGAATAATGCAATACTTGTTACTGAGCTTGTTGTCAATTTCACTTGCTACTTTTTTATTATTATCCTTACTTTTGGCATTTGAGCGATTATTCTTATTAAAGTAACACTTATCTGGGCTGTGTCCATATTTTCTGCAGATTTTACAATAAGGTTTCTTCTTCGAACTCTGAGGTGTGAAGTTTGTAGTGTGTTGTGTCTGTGAAGTGCTCTGGTGAGTGTCTGTGTCAGTGATCACGGCTACAGGTAGGGCTCTAGGTACAGTTGGGCAAGTAGAAAGTGCGAAAAAAAATGTTGGATTACGTGGAGACATCAGGCAGTTCCCTGTAGTAAACACACGTATCTTGATGAATGAATCCCTCAGCCCCTAAAGCCTCTGTTAGGTGGAACGTCATTGGCTGAACTTCTGGGTGTCGGTGAAGCATATATTTTCATCGTATTTTACGTAAATGAAGGTTAATTTAAGTTAATAAGTGGTAGAAAACAATTCCTAGAGAACACTACCGTATTTAATGAACGAAATTGGAGTATTATATAAAAATATGCGTTAGCAAAACGTAAAACGTAACTGGTAATGTAGCACAGAGGAGCAGCATGTCAGCAGGTAATTTTTCTTTCTTCACAATCTTCGATGCTGCTGAACGAAGTCTCGTGAGTCAGACTAATAAATACTGACCTCTATTGAAGAAAATCTAATAACGAATCTAATACCAGTACTGATGTTAAGCTTAATTATTTATTAGTTATGAAGCTATATGACACATGATATAATACATAATAATGAGGAAGTAAATTAATAGGAAACAAGCCTATGTGTTGCTAAGGGAATCATAGGATGTTGTTTCTGTTCTGTATAAGTTCGAAACGCGATGATATTGTAACCGAGTCAATGATCTTATATGAGGTCTTTATGCCATGTCAGTATGCCACGGTGAGAAGGGAGCCCTGATTTGAATTCAATAGAAAATGTTTGGGCTAATATTGTGAATGTGTGGGAGCCCAACGAGGAAAGGACGTCACAGCATCTGTTGGCTCACATGATGATGGAGTGGGAGGTCTTCAGGAGGAAGCCTAACATTATTCATAATCGTGTTGCATTACTTCCTAACAGACTTCAAGAAGTGATTTCCAGCAATTGTCTCTGGACAAAATATCGAGTTTAATTAAAGCATTAGGTATATTTTGCAGAAATAAATTTCACCCAATGTTGTGTTGTTTTCATGCAATGATGTTATATTAATTGGAACGGTTATCTGAATAAGACATGAACCTTTATATGTTATATATGTTATTGTAAAACAATGTTTTATAATGTTATAAGTGGTGATTAGTTTGTCAGAAAAAATAAACTTAATGTCAATTATGAATTTATTCTATGCTTCACTATGATAAGGGATAAGATATTAGAGTTTAAACAATATCAACATTAGTGACCTATATTATACCAAACTCAAACCCTAGTAAATCATAATTTATTACCATGACGTCTCTGTATTAATTTTTACTACATTTAATAACTTGTATTAGTTACTGTGCACTTTCTTTTAACAGGTATAAATTGCTAACAACTTTGCGCGAGATGTGTGGTAGAATTAGTTTTGTGCCCATCTCGCAACTATAAAGCACACAGTGCCTATAATTGAGACCCAATTAGTCTGGCGACAAACATCTCAGCCTCAAATAGTTATTCTGGCTCTTTAGCCAGATTGTAATTCTGCACTACCTCCACTATTATTGTAACAGGCATTGTAACATAATATTGAATATTTATATTGCCAAGTATTTTCTAAATTTCAGTATTAAATGACATGCATTTAATAGCGAGAATTAATGGAAAGAAGCAATAAAGTAATTAATAATTTGATTGAATTAAAACGGGAAAGAGAGTACTGCTTTAGGCATGAATGATCTTGTAGCACGTAGGCGGAGATAGCAAGGAAGAACAATAAGCACGAGGGAAAAATATGGAAAGGAGACGTGGTCGAAGATTTAATATGGATTGACTGTGGTTCATAGGGGCGTCAGAACCCTTGAAATGTAATCAGTAGATTAGTACTAATTTACTAACTCAGTATTATGTATCACATCATGTGTTATTTAGCATCATAACTAAAAATTATTATGGTTAACATCAATACTGGTATTAGATTCGTTATTAGATTTTCTTCAATAGAGGTCAGTATTTATTAGCCTGACTCACGAGACTTCGTTCGGCAGCATCTAAGATTATGAAGAAGAAAAAATTACCTGCTGACATGCTGCTCCTCTGTGCTACATTACCAGTTACGTTTTACGTTTTGCTAACGCATATTTTTATATAATACTCCAATTTCGTTCATCAAATACGGTAGCGTGGGTGTGAGTGGTAGAAGACCACCACCTATGGGTTTTCCGCCAATTATTCTAGGAGATTGATTGATTGAATAATATTAGGTGCCGCAACAGCAAGGTCATATAGCGCCAGAAGAAGGAGATAGAGAGGTGAGACAGCAAACAGGAAGGAAATAGAAAGAAATGAGGGATAGGTTAAGAACTCAAAGGTAATGGCTGGTGCCGAAGGGGCGCCAAAACCCTTAAAGTATTGCCCACATCATTACAAGGAATTATTCAAGGATATATCTGTGGCTGGCTCTATTATTGTGATGTGTTTTGATTATTTGTGTCTCTCTGACCTTCGAATTAATCTTAAGTAATACGACATGCTTTGACATGGATCAACTGATTCCTCCAAACTGTTCCAAGTGACAACTGGCCTCCATTATTTTATTTTTCATCTGATCCTATTTCTTGGAATACTTCGAAGAATAAAGGCTTTCCAATGTGATATAATTATTCTACTATTCTCTCAAGGAGGTCAATTTATGTGGAGGAAATGAAGGGTTACCGATTCCTCCAATTGATGCCATGAATAAAAACCTCCTATTAGTAGCACTGAGCTCGTCTGTCTCCTGGTATATATACCAAAATAAATTATGCTCTTCGTATTAATAGTAGAAGTGACAACAAGCAATCATATTATTTTGTAGCAAATATAATGGAATCCAAGACAAAGTAGACCAACAGAAATGAACACTGCCATATACATATTTGTAACTTAAAACACTGGAAAATACAATTCCCTCCACTAATAACAAGCACAGCTTCCGGTGAGTTTGGCGAAATGTGGCAGCACTGTGCTTATTTACTCATAGCATCGTAAACATAGTACCACTGTGTTTGTTTACTTGTAGTAATAGTAAATGTAGCACCATTGCGTTTGTTTACTCGTAGTAATGGTAAAATTGGCACCTCTGCATATGTTTACTCATAGTTATAGTAAATGTGACACCACGGTTTGTTTATTTCTAATGATAGTATATGTAGCACCACTGTGTTTACACGTAGTAATTCGTAATTGAATAGACAGAACTTACTACTGCTATAGTATCCACCATAAGACCGCTATATGAAGAAAACTAAACCCAACTGACACTGTGCTCATTACTAGTGGAGACAACTGTACAACACTAGGTACTTACTTGTAATATATAAGCACTGGGATATTACGACAGATACTTTAAATGTGGTGCATTTTCACTAGGAATATCGAAAATTGAAAAAAATGCACACACAGCGTCACACATACACTAGGTCACGTCACAAAAGATTTTGATATGTGGATGGAATGGTCTCAATTCTCTACATCATCAATTAACCTACAAGCCAATCATATAAACTCGCTTTTGGCTATTTATTAATTTCATACTTTATTTCCTTTGAGTTGTTTTCTATATATCCACAATCTCGATCAACAGTTGATAATACAAGTGTAATATTCTTTAATCAATTAACCTTTAAGTTAATTAACTTATAATCTCTTTCGTAATGGTTGAATAATCGTAATTTTCCGTGTATCATATGGACTGAATACTCTCTATCTACAGTATACTCTATACCATTGATTTTTATAAGTTGCATGCCTATTTATTAATTGACTTTCTACCCAATTATCTGAACTTTCATTCTTATGGAATGATTATTCTATACCATCAGTTGATCTTATGGGGTGATTACTCTAACCAATTATCTGAAATCTTTTATGTCCATTTATACTTTATTTTATAAGTGTTGGATACTCTCTATTTATATTCTCTATCTATAATCTCTACCAACTGTGTATTTTTATGAGTAAATATTCCCTACTAAACTAACCCTTTAGCTATTTACTAGCTATACTCAGTTGTATCTATACTATCTATCGATACTCTATTTCTTCTGGATTGAGTGCTCTCTACCATCAATTGATTTTCCAGCAAGTTATCTGAAATATTATATCTTATAGATTGAATACTCTCTGCTCAGTTAACCTTCTAGCCAATAATCTGGACCTCACAAATAACCAAATAAATGGTGTTAGAAGAGGCTATCTGTAGGTATTGACCAGTGACAGGCATAGGAGAGGTGATAATCACTGTAGTGCCTTCGGGAGGGGACGGTCCAGAGTAGGAACCGAAGGGCGGATTGTCGCTATAAACCGACGAATCTCCGAATTTCACCATGATGTTCTGGAATGTCGAAATAGACATCCCATCGCCACGGGTCAATATTTTAATCGAAGATATGTCTTGTGTGGTACCCAAGTCCGCATTCCAATTTGGTGCAGATTCAAAACTACTTGAAAAACAGTAGCCATCCACCTTAAAACAGTAGTAACCGTCGTAGGCAAACTCCGGCTGTCTGTTTGGTTTCAAGATCGAACTAGAGGAGGAAGCTACAATGGACTTGGTGATGTCGTTATGGGCGTACCAGGTGGAGTAACACAAGCCATAGGTGATTCCTGAGGCTCCTTCACCAACCCACCTTCCATTCACCCTGGCGCTAAATAGACTGCACTCATTACCTGCAAATAAAAATGAAAGAATTATTAGTATTAGTGAAGCGTTTGTCCATAATTACTACCATCAATTTTGTTCTGTCAGATATATTTCTTAATACATGTACGTAATTTCCTCATAGGTTATTTCCATCGCAAATGCATAGCTTTCTTATTACAACGACTAAATGAATCAATTTTCCTTAATCCGCAGTGTGTACAGTGGCCATATTGGCATGATTAATGCGCCTCAATTTCAATAGCCAATCAGTGTGCTTGTTTACAAAGGCTTCCCTTTATACCTAGTGTCCGTCTGTCCCCGAACGTATTCTTCAGTACTGGCTTGAGAATAATGAACCCAGTTTAGACTTTTCCCGTGTTCATGGAGTATAACTGACATCAGTAAACTGCCCCACGTGTAGTAAGGCCTCTATTTGCCGCCACTCTCCAATAAAAAGGCACCGCAATGCCAATTCAAGATGGCCACCAAGTGTTTACATCGTCCCGTTAGACTGCTAGGGTTAGCCCCCGGTAGTCTGCCCCGGTTGCATATTCACGAACTGTACCCCACTATCGCACCAGCCGCGAGAATGGCCTGGCTGCCAGTGGAACAAGAGATAACTCACACAAACCCTTGCTACCACACCGTCCTTCTCTTCACTCTCTCGCAATGTTTGGTACTCGCTCAATAACTGCAACCTCTTATTGCTATTATTATTATTATTATTATCATTATTATGTTGGTGGCCTTTTGTGGCAGCGTAAATAATTGAACACTGAATATAAGATGACTCCATTTAACTAACCCCAAATCCAATCTCGCCTTGCATTAACCAGATCAATATTTATGAAAGCGGAGACGAAATTGGATTGGTAAGTTTCAGAAATATGATAACGCGAATACCGAGAACACCCTGTTTTTCTAATAGATAAATGGAGTTATCGTACGTTTAGTGTACTATAATATATACTGTATGCATATATTTCTTACACTCACAAATTAAAAAATTGTTTGTGTGCATTAATTTTCTGATTACTAACAAGGTTACACTAGTGATGCGTGTTAAGAAATGTGATAACAAGTCATAATTATGCTATTATGTAGTGTCATAATTAGTTTACTGTCAAATTTTCATTCGTTTTGTCCACTTGGTATATGCCATGCGTGCATATCGTCATCCTCCTCTAGCCTGCACACTCCCACACTGTTTCGCTACTCGCGCAATTATGTACAGTCGTGGCACATAATCCTTGACCAGACTTCCCCTTACAAGGACTATGTGCCGCGACTGTACCCCCTTACCATCTTTTAAATTCTATGCTATTGATATTTTTACGAATATTATTGCTGTTATTATTCATATTATTATGTTCTTGGCATTTTGTGGCAACGTAAATAAATGAACACTAAATAGAAGATGATGAATCCATGTTAAAGTGTATTCGTGCTCTCATAGCCTTTCCAATATATTTTACACCATCTTTTGATCTGGTTAATGCAAAGCGATTTTATTCAATTAACACCTCACTTAACCTTTCCGTTTACGGTCTATTTTTCATTCATTTTGTGCATTGGCTATATCCCATGAGTGCATGTCATCATAAATTATGAGGATGTTACTACTACTATTCTGCCATAGTACAACGTGTGTGTATTTCATTTAAATATGTTTTGCTGCTGTTGTTATGTGTAAGTTATTAAGTGTTTATTATTATGGTATCATATTATTGTACCGTCATCAACACTGCATGCATAATGCTCATCACTCATTCGTAGCAAGTATCTCTCCTCTCTTTATTTATAATAAAGTATGTAGATGTGATATAAAGTGGCATAAACGTTGTAATGACAGAATTAATGAAAGGGTCAATGACATCATTTATTATATATTCAGTAGTATAATAAACAAACTTAATAAAACAAATCACACACTCGTATCTCTCATTTATTACGTAAAGTCCACGTCTTGCTATGGATGTCGGCTGGCACCGAATTTTTCCTCTGCCAGCTGCAGTTACTGAGGAGCAGACATCGCTACCAATGTTCAGCATATTTGTACTCTTAACTTTTTGCCGTCTTTCTACCGCTGATGCAAGCCCTTGCATCAGCGGTAGCAAGACACAGTGTCTGCATTACCATATTTGCCAGTGAGGTTTTGAAGAGCAGCGACGAATTTCGAGGTATCTGGTTCATCACCTTCACTGGTCTTGTCCTCTTCCATCACAGCTGGTTGGTCCTGTATGTTTGTCTCGATATACGTATGTATATCTGAAGAAGCTTACTGGGGGGGTCTTCTCCTCGCCCACTGCCACTGACGCCATCCACCGCCTGTTTTCACTCGTTGTAGTGAATATTTAAGGCAAGGCTGTCGTGCTGTACTCGGCCTAGGCACTTTGGTGCTTGCAACGTGAGCCATTCTCACTCTCATTGCAACTGCAGAAGCCAGCTTCCAGGTCGATAGGATACTCCAGTGATGCAGTAGACTGGCTCTTTACTTTATATTTCCTGTTGCCTAGAGGAGTTACTGCTTCTAAGGAGAATATTCCCATATTTGTCCTACTAGTCTTCCTCCTCCCTAGTGCAACGTCAGCGAGTCTTTCCTTCATGTACTCATCGAAGATTTCAGCTATGAAAATCATGAGTTGAACTGTGTTGTATGCCTTGCATCTGAAAATAATATGTGACACGTAAGTACACACACAGGTAAGCACACACACAAAGAAATATATTTGTTACATAACTATCCATATACCAAAAATGACAGCTACGCATACTAAAAGTAGATACCAACCTATTTAGAACAACATCCCTTATGAAGTACATGGTAGCCTCGCAAAAATTATTGGTGTGGTGTCCACGTACCATTGCGCCAGCCCTAAAAGTAATGCCCCACTCTTCCCTCCTCTCCATCAGTGAACCAAGACAAGACAGACAAGACAATCTATCAATAGTTTGAATAACTGAAATGCATAAAATAAGTGACTACTTGAATGGGCAGTAGGTATGAATGTTCTGAACTACTACTGCTACTTTTACTACTACTACTACTACTACTACAACTCTTCTTCTTCTTCTTCTTCTTCTTCTTCTTCTTCTTCTTCTAGAGTACCTGTTGTAGTTAGTGTATGTCTGTGAAAGAGGATTAACTTCGAATTCCTCCCAAGATTTGAAAAAATCATCCTTTGATGGTGCATACACGAGACCCTTTACTATAGCCATCAACTCTTGGCGATCCTCTTTCTTAATACAATGCTTAAGGTCAAGTAACCATTGCCACACTTGCTGAAGCAAGTGGAAAATACACAAAAACTGTCGAGACGCAGGCCAGGTTGCTGCTAGGGCTCCCTTCAATGCGCTGCAGTTGTCAGTCATGAACGTATCCGGTGACTGTTTCCCATAAAACGCATTTCCTCCAACATCACTTTTAACCATATCAAAACCTGTAATGAGAACAATAGTCGATAAATGAATAACTCATTATATCTGAGATACATCCAGATGTAAATATGCACCTATAATACAGATGCAAAGCTCGACACTAACTAAAATTAAGTTAAGGACACCTAGTTTTCATCTGACTTCTGTAATTTTTTCCTTTTTCTCTTAGGCACACAGTGGAAATACATAGACCTAAAGATTTTGGGATCAACTATTAAAAACAAATATCAGGCTCACCTTTCTTCAGAGATACTTCATCACCAGAGGAGGTAAACAGCAGAGCAAGAAGGGCAGCTCCTGCTGGTCCAGCACAGAGGAATGAGATTAGTGATGTATTGAGCTGACCCTGTTGCATCCACGAACACTATTTCTCCCGCTTCTCTGAAATCAGTGTGAACTCTCCTCATAAAAGGGGTCACAGTTTTCTCATATACTGAATAGCACGGTTTATTCCATGATTTGCCTGCCCATACAGGTCATCACACAACCCCAATTTCAATACATGAAGTCTTCCTGCTTGAGGTACTGTCATTCCTGCAAATGTAGAAATGAAAGTTTCAATATTATGCAGTTGCACATATACAATCTGATACCGTAATTCATGATTATACACAAATTATACAAATGTATTTTGTGTGAATTATGAAAGATACAATATAATTATTTCCATTAGTAATGCATCAAGAAACAAAGAATAATGAGGAGACTTATTAGCATAATAAAAGCTTTCGAATACCTTCCTCAAAATACTTAGTGAAAGTCTCCCTCGTTTCTAGAAGTACCCTGAGTTGATTGAGAGCTTCTGCAGACTGGAGAGAGTGATTGTGAAGACCCTTCAATGTAATGAAGCATGGGTACTTTTCCATCAGTCGGTCTTTCTTCAATTTGTCTTTAGTTACTGAACGGATATTGACATCCATTGTCACATGACACCTGAAATAAACCACGCATACCACTCATTAATGAGATACAACTTGACACTTGCGAACGAGAAATAATGCAATAAAGTCACATGAAATATAGATAATACATATATAATACATACCCAGTAACAGTCTTCCTTATTTCACAGCTGCGAAAATCGCCAGGAATGCACATGTATTTCTTATGAAATACTTTCCTCACTCCTCTTGGATAGACTTTCTTCACGTTGAAACAGGTGTCATTTTTTTGCATAAACAGTTCCTTCCAACGCTCGAACCCTTCCTCACTTTTCACATTTATGCGAAAATGCACCGTGTCTTCAGTTTCACTAACTATCACAGAAGAAAAACCTTCATCTTCGAATTCTAACACGTCTATAGAAGTTGCCATGGCGAAGTGAAGCGACTAAATGACCTCTCCCAGCAATCAGCACATGCCCTATATAGGGTGCGCTTGACCTCACGTCCACCCCCCCCCCCTAACATACTGTTGCCCTTGTCAATGGAATCCCCCCAACGGGAACCGCCTTGACGTGGTGGGGGGGCTTGTGTGTCTCTGAGACCTAGCAAGCTAGACTAGAGAGGGCTCCGGCCCCTGCTCTGCCCTGATTTCAGGGAGAGAGGGCTTCCCATGCTAGTAAGGTTGCCAGTGAGAGACCAGACTAAATGGTTCCCATGCATTAGGCTGCCAGTACGGGCCAACAGTGCTGCCCTCCAGAGGGACTGCCCACAGCGACCAGCGCTCGGTCCCCTCATCTGCCCGATAGGTAGTAGTTCTTGGCTCCTGGGGCCAACAACACTAAACCAATGATATATGGATAAAGAAAAGCCCCAATCTCTTCCTCGAGAGGTGGTCTACCAGGCCCTCGAGACGTCACTCTCTGGTCGTGGTAGTATGCAGAAAGCTGCAAATAAGAGTAGACCTAGCAGGTCGGGTGTTGTGTCGACGAACCCTGTTAGCAATTTTGACACGTTAACGTTAACGAATGTACTAGCATCCCTTTACTATGGCGTTATCCACTCCATTTTTAAGTGTTTTGGAGTAGTTCTTCGTATCCGAATCACATATGACAGTGATTGTATGTCTAATCGGTGCTATATTACTTTCAATACAAATGCTGCTGCCAAAGCAGCATTTGAGGCAAAAAATTCTCTGACTGTGGGGGATACTCACTGTAAAGTTCAAATGATCCGGTCCATAAATGTAGTTGACAGTAACAATGACTACTGCCCTAACATCTTTGATGACTCTGTAGAGCATGTCCCAATGGAACGTCGGGTTCCTACACCCTTTTGGTTTGTGGCTTACTACAGGGAGGGACGTAGTAACCTTATCCATGCTTCCCGGTATCAGGAGAAAGAAATTGGATTATTACCAATGGGCCACATAGAGAAATATGGTAAAGGCGTTTTAATCAGAGTCAAAGATCTTACACAGGCCATGATGCACCTCAATCTCTCCTGTCATTCTGATAGCATGTTTGAATCAATTAAACCACATCGAATATTTAATTATAGCAAGGGGCGTATATATAATGAGAACCTGTATGAATACTCAGAAGATGACAATCTCGCTATGTGCCCAGACAGTGTCCAACGAGTAATATAGATAAAAGGCAGTACAAATATGATCATTCTCACTTTCTATGGCTCGCATATCCCAGATCGCATTAACATTAACCCCACCTCTTTTGAGGTGAAGCCTTTTGTTGAGCGTCCCCTACAGTGTTTCTCTTGTTATGAGTTTGGTCATGGGAGGAGGAACTGCAACTGTTCCCGGTGTGGTAATTGTTCTGCTCTTGACTCACATCTTACTTCTGAGTGTCGGTCAGAGAGATACTGCTTTTACTGCAGAGATGCTCACCCCTTGCGTTCTCGCCAATGAAAGATGTACCTCCTTGTGCAGGATATCCTCCACTTGGCTAATACCCAATTCATTAGCATAGGTAGTGCCAGACGGCAACTCAACTTCAGGCGACAGAAGGATGGTGGTGTAAAGACATATGACTCATCCCTTCGCCCTAAATCGGTTGCAGTACCCTCTCAACCCTCTCATGAGGGAGCTGCTATTTGCTCTAGTGAGAGCGTTTCTAAGGTTACACTACATAATAGCTTTTCTGTCTTGGAAACTTTTTCAGACATTCATTCTGTGTGACCATTCAACTGATGACAATTCTCAGATTTTAGCTAAAGATGTCCATGTGGTAGAGGTTAACGCTGCCACACGCTCTCCAAAAAGGAAACTTAAGTCACCTAAACTGTCACAGAGATGCCTTCATGGTTCCTCTGAGGCACTTGACTCCATAGATGTTCCTCCTTGTAAGGCAACAATCTCTGTGGACTCCATAGTTTCCTCTCAATTTCACCAGAAGCATTCTAGTGGCTCTGATGAATCTCTTGATTCAACAGAAGTTCCTCCTCACCAGCTTCCCTCGGGATCATCAGAGGGAAGTTAATGTGGATGCCTCGGATGTTGTGACTTCTAAAGATTCACTTTCTCTTCTGCTTGAGCAGCGGAGTGATTCTACCACCTGTATTATGGATGTTGATGTATCTGACTGTGTCAGTGATACCACTGCTGTACAATACCAATGTAATCGTTTTAAAGAATATCCCAGCTAATATACCTTCATCTTCTTCTAACATATCAGATGCTTCAGGGACTCGTCTACGGGTCCCAATTACTGCCACAAGTACTACTCCTCGGCCCAAGATTAGACAAATCTTATCGTTTGAGTAAACCCTCAGGTCGAGGTGGTAGTGGGAAGTACCTCCGTGAGGCTTCCAAAAAATCAGTACTAAAGTAACACTGTTCAAGGTCCTTCAGTGGAATTGCCGTGGCTTGAGTGCTTCTTGGAAGGAACTGCGCATTCTTCTCTCTAGCTTCTCTCCTGCATGTGATTCTCTCCAAGAGACAATGCTTGGGGACTACATTCCTGCCAGTCCTCCAGCATACTCTGCATTTTATTACAATTAATTTGAAGGGCAGGGTCACCATGTAGGCTCTGCCATCCTAGTTTGCCGAGATATTCCATGTACGAGCCTGGAGCTTGACACTCCGCTCCAGGCTGTTGCTGTTAAGGTTTTTATGGACCGCCCCTACACTGTGTGCAGTCTATACCTTCCTCCCAGTGTTACAGTTGAGAGGGGTGATCTCAACCATCTTGTACGGGACCTTCCCTCTCCCTTTATTTTGTTCGGTGATTTTAATGGTCGTCATTCTCTGTGGGGTGACAGTTCGGTCAACCACAAGGGTGTTTTATTGGCTTCTTTTATTGAGAATGAAGGATTACGGGTTTTAAATACGGGAGATGTGACACATTTTAATAGCCCTACTGGGACTTTTACCGCCATTGACATTTCCCTCTGCGAGGGTGAAACATATTTCACTGATATGCTCCACTCTGAGGCTCTCAACACTATCCCAAAAACTTCTGGCTACTTTCCCAAGCGTCCTGTCATTTTGTGGTCACCAGTCTGCACCACTGCTGTGCGGGAGAAGCGCGCTGCTTTCTCTCGCCTTCGTCGCAATCGTGGGGACCCAACTCTTTTAGAGGACTTCCGACAGGCAAGGGCTCAGAGTAGACGAGTTTTAAAAGAGGCACGACGTGCATCTTGGAAGGCCTATGTGTCTTCAATTAATACTAAAACCCCACTCACCCAAGTGTTCAGGAGAGTCCGTAAGATGGTGGGGAAGTTGTCTCCTAGTTCTCCATCTGTACTTGAGGTCAATGGAATTAAGATCATGGATGGTTTGACAGTGGCCAATGCCATGGCGGAGGCTTTTGTAAAAGTCTCCAGCCGTGACTCTCGACCTCTGGCTGTCAGGCATGAGTTAAGAGCCAAGGTGTGCACTGTCCTGGATTTCTCAGGGAACGAGAATGAAAGTTATAACCATATATTCACCCTGAGAGACCTGCATTCTGCTCTCTCTCTCTGCGGTGACACTTCTCCTGGGCCAGACAACATCCCATATGCAATGTTGCGACACTTGGGTGAGGAGGCGTGCTCATTTCTTTTAGCTTTATATAACAAAATCTGGCTGGAGGGTGTCTTCCCTTCTGGGTGGAGGGTTGCTACCATCCTTCCTTTCCTCAAGCTGGGCAAGGACTCTGGTGTTGCCCTCAATTACCGACCAATTGCCTTGACCTCCTGGCTCTGTATACTATTTGAAAAGATGGTGAATGTCAGACTGGTATACTTCTTGGAACGGGGTGATTGTCTGTCTCCGTCCCAGTCTGGCTTTCGTAAACACCGTTCCACTACAGATGCTCTGGTCAGGTCTGAAGCTGCTGCATGTGAGGCGTTTGCACGACATCAACACCTTGTCTGTGTATTCTTAGATTTAGAGAAAGCATAAGACACTACATGGCAATATGGCATCTTGCAGCAACTCCATTTATATGGCCTGCGGGCTCGCCTTTCACACTTTCTTAAGGAGTTTCTCAGTGGTCGCAGTTTTTCTGTGAGGGTTGGTACAACCCACTCAGTCTCTGTTGCACAGGAGAAAGGCGTCCCCCAGGAAAGCGTCCTAAGTGTCACATTGTTTGCAGTAGCAATTAATGCCATTGCCTCATCCCTTCCAGATGGTATAGCTAACTCGATGTACGTAGACGACCTAGCAGTCTTTTTTGCAGATTCCCGTATGTCAGTGGCGGAGCGGCACATGGAGCTTGCCCTTGACAGGGTGTCACGTTGGACTGGTTTTCATGGGTTTCGATTTTCTCCTTCCAAGACAGTTGCTATGCACTTCTGCCGCATCCAAGGCGTCCACCCCGATCCAGACTTATTCATGTATGGTCATCGGATACGTTGTGTTGAGGAAACTCACTTTTTGGGTCTCCCTTTTGACAAACGTTTGACTTGGATTCCCCACTAACGCACAATTAAGGTCTCTTGCCTCAAGGCTCTTAACGTGTTGAGGGTCCTGGGCCATTCGTCCTGGGTGGCTGATCGGGCCACCCTTTCCGCCTATACCAAGTTCTTATTAGGTCAAAACTCGACTCATGAATTCCGTCGCCAGTCCTTGATGGTTCGTTGTTGGCATCAATTACATCGACTTCCTGACTCCATTCCCTGCTTGTCAGTGTCATCTGATATCATGTCTCAGTACTACCTTTTACATTCTCGTACACCATGGCCCTTTGGATTCCGGGTCAGGAAGGCTATGGAGAAGATGGGCATTGATGACTTCCAGATTTGTCCTGTGAGGGTCCCCAGGGTGGCTCCATGGCTTCTTCCAGAAGTTTTCCCCTGCACCTGCTTTACAGACAAGAAGGAATCTCTTCCTCCTCCAGTGACTCGTTCCCTCTTTTTAGAACATGCCTTCACTCGCAGGGAGTCCTTCCCTGTGTACACTGATGGGTCAAAGTCTGATGCTGGAGTTGGCTTTGGAGTTGTCTTTCTTGACTTTTGCCGTGGAGGCAGGCTCCCTTCTGTCATATCAATTTTTACTGCCGAGCTCTCGTTCATTTTATATGCTCTCCAAGTGATTTTTACTCTCCCTCAGCCTTCGTTTACTATTTTTAGCGATTCTTGTAGTGCCTTGCAGGCCTTGTGCAATTTTAACTCTTCCCATCCCCTGGTGTTGGCCATTCTTGAGTGGCTTGTCCTCCTGGGTCGTCGTGGCCGCAGAGTCATTTTTCGTTGGGTCCCGGCTCATGTGGGTGTTGATGGGAATGAGCGGGCTGACGCCCTGGCTAAGGCTGTGGTCTCCAATTCTCGGCCTCCTGCCAGGCGTCATCCTGTTCCTGCAGGGGACCTTCGACCCTACATAGATGCCACCATTCGTTCCTTCTGGCAGGACAGATGGGACGCCGTCGGGGCTAACAAGCTCCGCGACATCCGCCAGCACCTTGGTTTGTGGAGCTACAGTGGCCTGTATCGCCGGAAGGAGACAGCTCTTGTCCGTCTCCGCATTGGCCACACATTATTGACTCATGGCTTTTTGAATGGAGAGGGCTCACCCTACCTACTGTGATGATTGTCTGGTCCCTTTGTCAGTACGACATCTTATTGTCGAGTGTCCCAGCCTTGAGGACCTGCGTCGTAGGCACCTCTCCGAGTACCGGGTGGGTGACGGTTCTTACAGTCTCTCCCAGGTGGTAGGGGAGGAGGCTTGTAGTGTGGGAAGGAACACCCTCTCCTATGTGGAGGAGGCTGGCCTTCTCCACAAAATATGATTTTATGATATTTATGGTTTTTAGATGGTTTGATTTTTTTTTTTTTTCATGTCGACGAGTTCTTTTAGTAATAATGTGCTTTTTAGTTAGTGTATCTCTTAATCATGGTGCCTATCCCTTTCAGGTTTTCATGTTTTATTAATTTTGTAGATGACAATTTTATGTTGGGCGGTAAATGACCTTAGCTGTTGCGCCGCCAGATGCTTAGTTGCATCAAAAATCAATCAATCAATCAATTGTCAACGGAAGTGCGAGATGGATAACTACCTGTACTGGAGGGAAAAGAAGCTTATAGAATAAGAAGAAAATTGACACATTAGCATGGAAGTGTGAGATATAATGAGCAAAGCTGATTCAGCTGTGGCATTAGGGAAAAGAGGCTTACAATAATAATCCCGCACTTCCATTCTAATGTGTCTAATTTTCTTCCATTAACAAGGGGAACAGTATGTTGTCAGAAATCTTTGCCAACGTGGCCAATGCCAAATCACATGGAAGTGGGCACTGAATATTGTGATACATCATATCTCCTATGTCAGTATTACATCACTGTAATTTAAATAGTAGAGAGACATAGAGAGATGCAATATACTTTGCGTAATAAATGAGAGGTACGAGTGTGTGATTTGTTTTATTAAGTTTGTTTATTATACTACTGAATGTACAATAAATGATGTCATTGACCCTTTCATTAATTCTGTCATTACAACGTTTATGCCACTTTATATCACATCTACATACTGTATTATATATAAAGAGTGGAGAGATACTTGCTACGAATGAGTGATGAGCATTATGCATGCAGTGTTGATGACGGTACAATAATATGATACCATAATAATAAACACTTAATAACTTACACATAACAACAGCAGCAAAACATATTTAAATGAAATACACACACGTTGTACTATGGCAGAATAGTAGTAGTAACATCCTCATAATTTATGATGACATGCACTCATGGGATATAGCCAATGCACAAAATGAATGAAAAATAGACCGTAAACGGAAAGGTTAAGTGAGGTGTTAATTGAATAAAATCGCTTTGCATTAACCAGATCAAAAGATGGTGTAAAATATATTGGAAAGGCTATGAGAGCACGAATACACTTTAACATGAATTCATCATCTTCTATTTAGTGTTCATTTATTTACGTTGCCACAAAAGGCCAAGAACATAATAATATGAATAATAACAGCAATAATATTCGTAAAAATATCAATAGCATAGAATTTAAAAGATGGTAAGGGGGTACAGTCGCGGCACATAGTCCTTGATCAGGGTGTAAGGGGAAGTCTGGTAAAGGATTATGTGCCACGACTGTACATAATTGCGCGAGTAGCGAAACAGTGTGGGAGTGTGTAGGCTAGAGGAGGATGACGATATGCACGCATGGCATATACCAAGTGGACAAAACGAATGAAAATTTGACAGTAAACTAATTATGACACTACATAATAGCATAATTATGACTTGTTATCACATTTCTTAACACGCATCACTAGTGTAACCTTGTTAGTAATCAGAAAATTAATGCACACAAACAATTTTTTAATTTGTGAGTGTAAGAAATATATGCATACAGTATATATTATAGTACACTAAACGTACGATAACTCCATTTATCTATTAGAAAAACAGGGTGTTCTCGGTATTCGCGTTATCATATTTCTGAAACTTACCAATCCAATTTCGTCTCCGCTTTCATAAATATTGATCTGGTTAATGCAAGGCGAGATTGGATTTGGGGTTAGTTAAATGGAGTCATCTTATATTCAGTGTTCAATTATTTACGCTGCCACAAAAGGCCACCAACATAATAATGATAATAATAATAATAATAATAGCAATAAGAGGTTGCAGTTATTGAGCGAGTAGCAAAACATTGCGAGAGAGTGAAGAGAAGGACGGTGTGGTAGCAAGGGTTTGTGTGAGTTATCTCTTGTTCCACTGGCAGCCAGGCCATTCTCGCGAATATGCGCCCCGGTTAGGTCCCGGTAGTTTGCCGCGGTCCTGATTAGGTTATGTCAGGTCAGGTGAGGTCTACCTAATTCTATTTAATGCGTTGTATTGTTTTTCAAACGAATTTAGTTCAAATATGGCAAAAATTAGGTGTTTTCGGAGATTGGGTTGGGGCAGGGGCGGGGGGTGATATCTCCCAAAACACTAATTTACGATGGATGTGAACAATAAATAAATTTGTTAAAATCACACTATAAAACATTGCATTCTGAACACATCGAGTCGAAAACAAATTATGGACAAACGCTTGACTATTACCGAATTATTGAGGGAAGAAAGTAGATCGCCTTAGGCCTAGAAAACCCTGTAAGTACGGTAGAACGATGGAGAGGACGGACAGCAAGCACAAAGGATATAGATTGAAATGAGGGACAGCAAGTATAAAGGATATAAGGAAAGGAGGGCCGGCGATGAAAGAAAGGAGCGCCGAGTTCCTACACCCTTTTGGTTTGTGGGTTACCACAGAGAGGGGCCTGGTAACCTCATCCACGCTTTCGGTATCTGGAAAAGAAATTGGATTACAACCTATAGGACATATACAAAAATATGGTATGGGTGTTTTAATCAAAGCCAAAGATCTTACACAAGCCAGGATGCTCCTCAATCTCATCTGCCCTTCTGATGGCATGCTTTGTTTAAATCTATCAAACCTCATCGAACATTTACCTCTTTAGCTCTGACAAAGCTGTGACCTTTTCCATCGATATCCTCCATTCTGCTGCTCTCAACTCTGTCCCCAAAACTTCTGGCCACTTTCCCAAACGTCAAGTCCCTTAGTGGTCACCAGTCTGCATCACTACTGTGCGGGAGAAGCGCACTGCTTTCTCTTGCCTTAGTCGCAATTGTGGGGACTTTATTCGTTTAGTGGACTTCCGACGGGTGAGGACTCGTGCTAGACGAGTTTTATGTGTCTTCAATTACTTCTAAGACCCCGCTCACCCAAATCTTCATTGATTGATTGATAAATTGATGCCATTAGGCATTTTGCTGTGCTACAACTAGGATCATATACCACCCCCCAAAAGGGAGAAGCAGCATGATTAAAACGACATAACAACTAAAACTCACATTTTTACTAAAATAATCTGATTAACTTCAGTAAAATATATAAAAAAAAAATCAAAATTTAAAACATTGAACTATATAAAAAAAAAAAATCCATATTATATATCATAAAATCCACAAAGGAGAAGGTGCTCACTCCCACACTGCTAGCCTCCTCCCAGAGAACTTGGAAGAGACTGTAAGAACCGTCCCCCACCCGGTACTCGGAGAAGTGTCTACAACGAAGGTCCCTGAGGCTGAGACACTCCACAATAAACTGACACACTGTCAACGGGACCAGACAATCATCACAGTAGGGAGGGGGAGCCCTCTCCATTAAAAATCCATGAGTCAAATGTGAGTGACCAATGCAGAGACTGGTAAGAGCTGTCTTCCACTGGCGGGACAGGCCACTGTAGCTCCACAAACCCAGGCGATGGCAGATGCTACAGAGCTTGTTAGCCCTGACAGATCCTGACAGGAACGAAAGGCAGCGTCTATATATAGTCGAAGGTCAAAACAGGTACGGGATGATGCCTGGCAGGAGGTCAAGCACTGGAGGCTGCAGCCCTAGCCAGGGCGGCAGCCCACTCATTCCCATCGACACCCAATGGGGCGAGACCCAAAAAAATGTGACTGCAGCCACGACGTCCCAGGAGGACAAGTCACTCAAGATTGGCCAACAATAGGGAATCGGAAGAATTAATATTGCCCAAGGCCTGCAAGGCACTACAGCAATCGCTAAAAATAGTAAAAGAAGGCTGTGAGAGAGTAAAAATAACTTGGAGGGCATATAAATTGGGCAAGAGCTTGGCAGTAAAATAGATATGACAGAAGGGAGCCTGCCGTCATGAAAAAAGTCAGGAAAAACAGCCCAAAATCAACTCCAGCATCAGCGCAGGAGGCATGTTCTAAAAAGAGGGAACGAGCCACTGGAACATGAAGAGATTCCTTTTTGTCTGAAAAGCAAGTGCAGGTGTAAACTTCTGGAAGAAGCCAAGGAGCCACCCTGGGGACCCACACAGGACAAATCTAGAAGTCATCAATGCCCAACTTCTTGACCCGGATGTGAGAAGTAGTACTGAGACATAATATCAGATGACACTGCCAAGCAGGGAAGGGAGTCTGGATGTCGATGTAAGCAATGCCAACAACGAACCATCAAGGACTGGCGACGGAGATCAAGAGGTGGCTCATCAGCATTAACAAGGAAACTGGGGATTGGGGACGATCTGATATATTATTGGTGAGTTGGCAGGAGCAGAGCTTGGTTGGGATATCATGTACCTTTATTTTACTCTTGCAGCACTTCTCTGTTTAGAAACCAACTTCTGGCCCTGAGGTTTTAGATTACTCAGACCACCATTTCCTTCAGTAATTTTTTTTTTTTTTTAAGTGTAAGTTAAAAATGTTAACCAAAGATTGACCAGATGAAGCTTACTCCTGCAGTTGTTGTTGTTGATGTTCTCTCAGGGCAGAATTACCTCCTGCCCTACAGACCCCATGTACGCTCTGATAGCAGAGAAAAAAACAAATTAAAATAAAGGAGGGGTTGGCCCTATATGCCCAGGCAACCGAAGTAAATCCCAGGTAGATGGGACCAGAGCTTACTGGACCAGGGAGTCTGGGGGCCTCCTACCGCCAAGGAGATTAGGGGGAAGGTCTATGATCCCACAGCCAGTGCTGTGGGCCCAAGTCCACGTTAGCACAAGAGCTGCACCTTGCATGAGACGAGTTCTCGAGGAAGCATAAAGGGGGAGGGGGTTTAGACTGCTGCATGCAAAGGGGTACTACACTCCTTTGTGCTGGCGGTTCACACAACACTAAGAAAAAAAAAATGCCGTACACTTCACATGGATTTTTAATCCATGTGGGTAGATCTCGTGAAATCCACTAAAAAGTTACCAGATCCTACAACTATCATTATTCTAGCCCTACGGTGGATGGCTAGTGTTCACAGAGAATAAAGTCAGCTACCCTGGGCAAATCCTGCAGGAGTATAATTTGGTCATTTGTCGTCTCAAGGGCACGGGGAATGTTCATACTGATTGTCTGTCTAGGGCAAGGACAATGATAATGAACAAATGAGTACAGTATTCCAGTACTGTAATTGGTTTGGTTTTGCTCAATATAACAATTTTGCTTTCAGAAGTTCAAAATTTTTCTTCCGCGACCGTGAGTTATTGAAGGTTCATATGTTTGAACGGTACCTTGGTGAAAGAGGCTTTTTACATTTGAATAATACAGTGGTTAAATGTGGTCAGCCAGGCGTAAAATACATTCAGGCGGAAGAATATATTGGCTGCCAGCTCGTAATATATTATTATTTTTATTGTACTTAACACACCATCGCTTCATTTGTTTTTCTATTTCCTTCCTATGTTAGTTTGGTTGTGGAGAGCACCCCAGCTAGGCTGGCCTTGGTATGTTTTGTTGGTTAATGGGGTATTGACTGATGTAGTCCTGGAGGTCGGCGTGTAGTAGCAACCCCCTCCATATATAAGCAGGAGTGAGAGCAGTTGCCCGCCCTCAACACCGCTATGTCCACTATTCGGAAGTCGGAGATCGGCAACGTGGCCAGTGTCTCCATCCAACAACATCACTACCTTCACCACGGAAGACGGAGGCCACTGGCAGTAAGCGTCCACCAGCTGGCCGAGCAGCTAATGTAAACCTCGTAGACTGTGACAAGTTCATCACCAACAAGATACCGCCGTGGGATACATCCAACTTCGGCATCAACACATCGTGGCTTCCTACATTGAAAAAAAAGGCGCCGGAGTTGGAGATACACCACCTTTTTTGTGGTATCATCCGCAGTCACCTAGTATCTCATCACGTGTACACTGACGGCTCCAAGTCGGATGAATGTGTAGGTGCGAGTGTAAGGTCGAATGAATGTGAAATTAGGTATAGATTGCCGACACATACATCTGTATTTACAGCAGAACTTATTGCAATGATAAAGCCATAGACTATGCACTTAATTCTCGTCACGATTCAATTATCATTTTCTCTGACTCAAAGTCAGCCCTTCAAGCAATTAACTTATGTCAAACTGTTTCTAATGAAATCCAGGATCGCATCATTAATAAGTTGCACTTATGCAACAAGTCCTTCACTCTGATCTGGGTGCCCGGGCATTGTCGTATTTATGGCAATGAAAGAGCAGACTTACTTGCGAAATCGGGTGTAGAGCTCGAGGGGACTTGGGACGTCCCTCGTGATCTGCAGGTGTGTCTATCTCTCGGAAAGAAATCGATTAATCTTCTGTGACAAAGTCAGTGGACCAGACATAACATTCCTAGCATCAAGCCTCAACCGGCCCAACAAACTAGCAGAAAGGATTCTTGCAAGATTAAGAAAAAACTGCACCAGGAGAACCAAATATAGACACACGTTTTCCACCGCATTGTAACACCTGCAATGCGGTGTTATCTATCAGTCACGATGTCGGCGATTTGTTGGGGAACGTGCTTCCCTCATTAGTTACTGTGATGCAGTAAAAGTACCCTTCACACTCTCCACTCTCTTAGGTGATGGGGATGGTGGTATGACTGATAAATTGATGGCTTTCTAGAGGGAGACCGAAGTGATCAGAGTGATAGGACTTTTTATTACTATTGTTGTTACCATTTTGTATGTATTTTTTTGCATTGATGAATATTATATGTTGTATATATTGTATAATTATGATGTATTAGCTAGGTTAAGCGATTTGTCTATCTAGGTTTAGCGATTGGCTGGAATAGGTATTAGTGTAGTTAGCTATTGGTTGAGTAGGTACACTGGTTCAAAAAAGTATCGCGCAGGTGGGGTCCGATGGTTCTGGAAATGATCGCTACAGATCATGATATACAAGCTCGTTTTCAGTGTAGCACACACTGTGTGTATGAAACACAACTATAGCAGGCATCACAAGGATGATGAGTGGCCCAAAGACCTCTCCACCCACGTGAGACCCGAGTCAGCCTCGGCTATGGCTGCGTAAGCAGGAAGACCTCAGACAGCTGACTCAAACCCCCCACTGCTTGCTCACAGGGGTGGTAACCTATGGCATCAGTGAAAGATTTTTATCGTGTCCCGAGTAAGGATCGAACGCTGGGCCGCAGGATTGCAGCCGCAGACTCTAGCACTGTGCTAGCCAGAAGCAAAACAATTAGTATATAAGTTTAGGTTTAAGGTTAAATGTAATAATAATAATAATAATAATAATAATAATAATAATAACAATAATAATAATAATAATAATAATAATAATAATAATAATAATAATAACAATAATAATAACAATAATAGTGTTAGTAATAATAATAATAATAATAATAATAATAATAATAATAATAAAAAAATAATAATAATAATAATAATTGCATAAAATAATATGGAAAATATTAAAAGTAAAAATAATAATAATAATAATAAACAAATACATAAAAATAAATAATAGAAATAAAATAGAATAAAAAGTTGCCGACTCAGACACTCTCTAGCCATGGCCCAGTCAACACCTCTGCATACCAACACCACTTCCCCTGCTGACCGTCTTGTTGGCAGGGTGAAGTGGTTTAACCATCTACGGGGCTATGGCTTTATTACCGCCAGCAATCAAGACTACTTCGTCCACAGGAAGGACATCCTTCTCTCTGATGCCACCACCTCACCACCATCCTTGAGGGACGGGAAGGAGTGTCTTTCACTGTGGAAGAAGGGCGTGGAGGCTACCACCGTAACCGGACCTGATGGTGCGCAGGTCCTGGGGTCAGTCCACGCCCGTAGGAGGAGGACGGCCAACGTCCAACCACCTGGGCAGCAGCAGGCAGACATCGTCAATGTCTGCACGAAGACTGCTGATGCCTTAGCTCCCGAAGGACTAGTTCATCATTTCGACATCTTCCAAGACATTTTCAGGAGAAATGTGTTGCCACCGATCGCCATTTTTCCTGATCTACAACCACCCACCACTACTACCACTAGCACCACCAAGAAGCGAGGCAGCAAGAAGGCACGACGGGGAAGGAGCAGAGCTAATGCGACAACATCCCTGCCTCCGGCCCACCCTCGTCACTGGTTAATGCTGCCTCGCCCACTCAACCGGGAGAACAGTGGGAAGGCACCACCCCCATCACCACCACCACCACCATCGCCGCCACCAAAGTCAGCGCCACCACCACAACTGTCACCACCACAGGAGATGGAGAAGGAGGAGGAGGAAGACGACGGTGAAAACAGGGCCACCACCACCACCAGAAGTGAGAGGTTACTGGAGGACGAAAGGGAACGCCGGAGGAGTAAGAGGAGGACGGGCAGTCAGACATTTGATCCACGGCAGTTTGTCGCCTTGCAGTGGTGGCTAACAGCCTCACCCCGCCTCGACCTCTTCTGGCAAAATATCAAGAGACACCAGTTCCGGGAAAGATGGACGCGGTTCGCTCTTCTAGCGAGAGCGACGCCATTTGTCGCGTCCACAACAATAACAACAAAATAACACCACCTCCAGTCAATTAACATCATTACTACAACTAATACTACAGCTACTGCTACTAATATTAATATTACAACTACTACTACAATTATTAGTAGTCTCTTGATTCAACAGATGTTCCCCCTCGCAAGCTTCCTTTGGGAACATCAGAAGGGCGTTGAATGAATGTGGATACTTCGGTTATTGTGACTTCAATAGATACCGTTTCCCTTCCGCTTGAGCAGTGGAGGGATTCTTCCACCTGCTTCTTCCTTTTGGAGTAATGAAGCCTAGCTAATGTGTGTAGATAATTTAATAATGATATAAATGACCATATTTTAAAATCCTTATAATTTAATATTATGTTGGGTGGTATATGATCCTAGCTGTTGCGCCGCCAGATGCCTAGTGGCATCTATTCATCAATCAATCAATCAACCATAGTAGAGAATGTATCCATGACGTACACACACATACACACACTAACTTACTTATGTAGGTAATACACTTTAGATATTCTAGAGTGCCCTGATTCCTTCTAAGAAAGCCAGGAAACGGGATCATATGAACAAAAATAATTATATCCTGGTGCCTGGAATAGATTGCCCCAGATTTGCCAACAACATTGTACAACTCCTTTATTAGACCATTTTGGAGAATACCACATACCTTTGAGGCAATAGAGCGTACACTGTGGTGAGATACAGAGAGATGCACAGGCGATCACAGAGGCAACCTTGAGATGTACTGTCCCTACACTGCATGTTGAGATATCAGTTGGTAAGTTGGCCACCACCTGGAAAAACACACCAAAAGAAGGGGTAATGCACGATTGGTGTACATTGGAGTGCCTTGATTCCTCCAGAGTATATCAGGAAACGGAATCACATTGATCATTATAATGATGACCTAATTTTGGTTGGAATAGTTTAGGGGAAGCAGTTGCTCCATATTTACCAACACAGCACTTTATATTTACTTGTCAAATGAAATGTATCTAGATGCTATGAGTATTTCTATGCATTCAAATTGGATAATTATTCATTACTTTAGTAATTATTAATATAGAAAGTAATATACTACACTTTTTATCTATTCAATTAAAGCAGGTAAATGATCTTGTTCTGCAGTAGATATATATGAATGAATAGAAGTCAGTGTTGACTAACCCATCAGGCAATGTGTATTTTTGAAGAATCAAGGTGCTCTACTCTACCAGATTAAAATCTGGCTAACTATCTTCTTCTCTTTAGTCTTCATTACAAAGAGAAATAAAAATATTTCACACTGTCACTCATTTAAAACAGTCTAACTATTCTTGTTACGAATAGAAAATAAATTAATGGACTGCAAATCTAACTAATTTGCTATAAATTGAAAATGATCAATGGAAGGCTAATGTAATTAACCGTTCATCCAAAGAAACCTTTTGTACCGAAAGTGTACTATTCCCTTAATTAACCTAACCAAGCTATAGACCTAACGATTGGTAGAAAAGAATAAGTAGAAAAGTACTATCCCCTTAATTAACCTGGCTAACAATTCATGCATTTATCCTCACATCCCTCGTTATAGATAGAAATAAGGAATAAAATTAATGGTATAATTAGAATTAATAGAAATAATAGATGTTAAAACTAACTAACCTTTCGCCCAATATGTACACTCTGCACCATCACAATCATCATTACCACAGTGTACGAGTTTGTCAACAGATGGTGTAAACCAATCATTGCTGCAATAAGAGATACAGTAATTATGCTCCTTTATACCGTTATTGGGATTTAGGTCTATGTGTGTGTGTGTGTGATACAATTGATGTAATTTATGCATTTTTTTTTAAATATAAGTTCCGACTCTAGACACAAGTTTCATGAATTGATTGATTGATTTTTGATGCAACTAAGCATCTGGCGGTGCAACAGCTAAGGTCATATACCGCCCAACATAATATTGTCATCTACATAATTAATAAAACATGAATACCCGAAAGGGATAGGCACCATGATTAACCCTTACGCTGCCGCTTAGTTTGCAATTGCAAACTGGTATATACCGGGTTATTAAATATTAATGAATTATTACATGAGTATAATGAAAAAAATAGTCTGTCGTGTCTGTATTAGAATGCAAGAGTTTATTTGCTATAACTGTGTGGTTATAAAATTTTCATCAGGTGAAATTCAAATTTTGGGCGGGAATTGACGAACGCTTGTAGAGGCCTACTCCCTCTGACCCATGGAGGTATAATATAGAGGAGGCGGCATGAGCCGTTCGTCCTGTACACCCAAAGTGAAGCCAGGGACTCAAAACATTGCCCCGGCCGCTTTAAACCCATTATAATTATGCTCTTATTTTTTCATATTAACTATAATTAGAGCCAGAAAGAGACTTGAATTTGTTCCATATATGATAACTGCATAAAATTATCCAATTCTGTATATTATCAAAAGTACTTAAACATATTAAATACCGCTGTTTCCTAGAGCATTACCTCTTCTCGCAAACTTTTCCTAGGAAAAGTATGAATGAAAGAATGAATGAATTAATGAATGAATAGTTTTTTTATGCAAAAAGTATAGTAAAAGAGGTCATAGCTTACACACCAACCCACAGACAGTATTATAACGTTACAGAGAAATAAGAAAAAGCACAGTTGCCCACACAGGAATCTGGTACGCCTCGTTACTTGCGAGATACCTACAACAGGAAGGAAAGTGAGCAAAAGTTATAGTTTGTTGACAAGCAGATAGTAATAATATTTTACTGTCTGCCTGTCAACAAAGTACATATTTTTTTCACTTTTTCTGTCGTTGTAGCCACCTCACAAGTAACGAGCTTCATGTGTGGGCAACAGTACAAATGCAAATATAATTAATTATATAAAGAGTTCTAGTATGAGACTCTGGAAGGCCTTATGTCACTTATGTCAAGTACAGTATATAAATATGATTATATAGAGTAAGATGTGTATAGTGAAGTGAAGATGTGCATAGTGTAGTGAAGATGTGTGATGTGCAGTGAAAATGTAGCCTACATACTGTAGTGAAGATGAGTATAATGTAGTGAAGATATGTATAGGGTAGTGAAGATTTACATAGTGTAGTGAAGATGTGGTGTGTTGTGATATGTATAGTGTAGTGAAGATGTATGATGTGTAGTGAAGGTGTGGTGTGTTGTGATGATGTGTATAAGGTAATGGAGATGTGTGTATAGTGAAGATGTGTATAGTGTACTGAAGATGTGTATACAGTAGTGAAGATGTATATATGGTACTGGAGATATGTGATGTGTAGTGAAGATGTGTATATTATGGTGAAGAGATGTGTAGTGTAACACCCAGAACAGTCATATAATAGAGTTCACACTCATTTTACCACTTATAAGCCACATGGAATCTTACCATGATGGCTGCATGGATGTTACTGCATAAAGTGTGTCATCACTTACTCAGTTCCAGTTCACTCTGATTCCACAAAAACATTAATTTTACTCATAGTCCCAGGCCGTAATTTTACAATTATAAAAACTCTTTTGGCACATTGGCTTAACTTAGACTACGGTACTATAACTTAGACCAATGTTCTCAACAACCAAATAATCTACGTAGTAAACACAATTATAAATTAAATAAGTTTAAAACATTATGAAATATGCTAAAACATTCATAATACAATCTCTCAACACTCGAATTACCCTACAGGCCAACCCTAACTCGGGCACAAGTGGGTCACCCCATATAGCCAGTTTATCTTTTATAACCCTGTCAATGCCATATATACGTGAGGTTATATATTAACAGTTAATATCACAACACTATAATAGCTTTGGCTTTGCAGTTTTTATGTGTACAGTATCAATATTCTACAGGACATGGATGTCACAGTGTGTGAGGCAGGTGATGAATTTCACTTCGTTGATTTGTCCATTTCTGTCGTATATTTTTCTGTATGACTTTCTTAACATACATATGAAATGTAGTAGAAAAACTCCTGTCTCTCTGGGTACACCCATATGCTGAACACGCCGGCATTATTACAAAAAATGGCAAAGAATGTTGGTGAAGTTGATGGTCCGACGTGATCAGCTGAGGTTTGTTTTGAGTCAATGGGGGATAGGGGAGACAGTAGACCAATAGCGAGTTGGCTTCACTTTTGTGACGTCATGCCGCCTCCTTTATATTATACCTCCATGCTCTGACCCTCTCCCTCTCCCACAGTGATGTCAGCTCCGGTTTGCTTGACGAAATTTCCCTACCATCAACTTTAGAATTTACCTTTTTGCCTCAATTATTCCCTGATTACTCTTGAACATTGGCGGTCTTTTTGGAATTATTTTCGTCTGGTAGAAATTTCCCCAGTACCATTGAACAATCTTTATATAATTTCCCTGTAAACTTCAAGATTCTCTAAAACAGATAATGTTCCTTGCACCTGGCAACACTGGCCTACCCTGCTCGCAGTCCGCAGTAGAGATGCACTCGTAACTGCCGTTTATGGTATAATTATTAGTATGTTATCAGCAATACATATATTTTGCCAATTTTCTTTTCGCTCATATGCGTATATGAATATATGTTCTTGTCCTAGAACTACTAAAACTAAGTAACGACTGATTTATTCAAAATACAATAAATAATACTTGGAATGCCTTTGCCACCACAACGTCTCTCCCACTATTATAGTTATGTTCCCACTAAGTACTTGTAACTCAGAAAGCATGGCAGTGATAACCACTGTACACATAATAATAATAATAATAATAATAATAATAATAATAATAATTGAGACGAGATTGTTCAGAAAAGATAATGAAAGAAAGAAGAATTTCCAAGCAAACATATGTTTTGGTAACTTGTCAAACAGCAGAAACTTATTATCCTGAGATGAACTTGGCAAACAGAAACTTATTATTATTATAAATAGGACTAGCATGAGGCCCATAGGAGCTTATGTCACTCATAGGAAAATATATTCGTGTTATAAGGAGGTATATGGCAAACGGGAAGTAAACTATTGGCAGTGATTATTACAAGAGCAGAAGATACTACAGTAAAGAAGTAATTGTAGTAATGGAAACGGTAAAATATTACATCTATTTAGGAATTCAGCTAAACACTTATCAATTGTTATTCTTAGAGGAAGAATGAAAAAAAATATCACGTACCAGCTAGGCTAGTGAGGAACTATGACAGAATAACAAAAAATGTGTAGCCTATAATACACCATTGTAGAAGCGTTATAATTGGTTGTACAAATATCCATTACTTACATAACACTAATAATAAAATAATTTTCATTGTTGTACAATTTACAATACATGCTTTACTGAACAAATTTATACAGTAATTATCATTTGTCCTTATAACACTCTCTGGGTGGATTGGTAAATAAGGCCCGAGACACACGGGTGCTTTGTGATGGTCACACAAGATCACACACACTTGTCACACAGTAACACCACTGGAGTGGGAACGTGAAGGTGAAGAAAAGTCACAATGCTAGACAAATGATTTATTACCATACAGTTTGGCCTCTTCAGTGGTGAATAGTCAAAGGACGTGTGGTCCTTGTATGTCTACCATAAACCGTCCATGTGTCCTGGGCCTAATTATTATAAATATACTGTACACCATATAAATAATAATATAAAAAATACCAATCATATAATTTATTGACTGGCATCACGACGAAATAACAAAAACCACGGCCGCCGGTCAGTTGTAAACCAAAACAACCTCACAGAATAATGGCTACTAGGCTCCAAATAGCATACGTTTACCACCTAATGTCTCATATTATACTCAAACAGCTGATCTGGCTGGGTTTTGTGTTTGACGCTAAACCGTGGTGAGTTGCCAGTAACCACCAAGTACCTAAACCTACCATTCCCACTTTTAAACAATTATTACAAGTGAGAACAGCATATGCTGTCGGTGGCACTGTGGGAGTGTCCTGTAGCGAACAGCATATGCTGTCGGCGGCAGTGTAAGGGTTAAAAGACACACAAACTAAAAAGCACATTATTACTAAAAGAACCCGTTGACATGAAAAAAAAAAAAAAAAAAATCAAACCATCAAAAAAACAAATATATAATAAAATCATATTTTGTGGAGAAAGCCAGCCTCCTTCACATAGGAAAGGTTGTTACCTCCAACACTACAAGCCTCCTCCCCGAGCACCTGGGAGAGACTGTAAGAACCGTCAATCTCCCGGTCCTCGGAGAGGTGCCTACGACGAAGGTCTCCAAGGCTGGGACACTCGACAATAAGATGCCGTACTGTCAAAGGGACAAGACAATCATCACAGTAGGGAGGGTGAGCCCTCTCCATTAAAAACCCATGAGTCAATAATGTGTGGCCAATGCGGAGACGGACAAGAGCTGTCTCCCACCGGCGGGACAGGCCACTGTAGCTTCACAAACCAAGACGCTGGCGGATGTCGCAGAGCTTGTTAGCCCCGACGGCGTCCCATCTGTCCTGCCAGCAGGAACGAACGGTAGCATCTATGTAGGGACGAAGGTCCACTGCAGGAACAGGATGACGCCTGGCAGGAGGCCGGGAATTGGAGACCACAGCCTTAGCCAGGGCGTCAGCCCGCTCATTCCCATCAACACCCACATGGGACGGGACCCAACAAAAAGTGACTTTCCGGCAACGACGACCCAGGAAGACAAGCCACTCAAGAATGGCCAACACCAGGGGATGGGAAGAGTTAAAATTGCACAAGGCCTGCAAGGCACTACAGGAATCGCTAAAAATAGTAAACAAAGGCTGAGGGAGAGTAAAAATCACTTGGAGGGCATATAAAATGGCCGAGAGCTCAGCAGTAAAAATGGACATGACAGAAGGGAGCCTGCCTCCACGGCAAAAGTCAGGAAAGACAACTCCAAAGCCAACTCAACCATCAGACTTTGACCCATCAGTGTACACAGGGAGGGACTCCCTGTGAGTGAAGGCATGTTCTAAAAAGAGGGAATGAGCCACTGGAGGAGGAAGAGATTCCTTCTTGTCTGTAAAGCAGGTGCAGGGGAAAACTTCTGGAAGAAGCCATGGAGCCACCCTGGGGACCCTCACAGGACAAATCTGGTAGTCATCTATGCCCATCTCCTCCATAGCCTTCCTGACCCGGAAGCCAAAGAGCCATGGTGCACGAGAATGTAAAAGGTAGTACTGAGACATGATATCAGATGACACCGCCAAGCAAGGTAGGGAGTCAGGAAGTCGATGTAATCGATGCCAACAACGAACCATCAAGGACTGACGACGGAGATCAAGAGGTGGCTCATTAGCGTCCACCAGGAGACTGGGGATTGGGGACGACCTAAAGGCTCCGGTCGCCAGACGTACTCCAGCATGATGAACAGGGTCTAAAACTCTGTGACAAGCATCGGTGGCAGAATAGTACACCTCACACCCTTAGTCGAGTTTTGACCTAATAAGAACATGGTATAGGCGGAGGAGGGTGGCCCGATCAGCCCCCCAAGATGTATGGCTCAGGACCCTCAACAGGTTAAGAGCCTTGAGGCAAGAGACCTTAAGTGTACATAAGTGGGGAACACAAGTCAAACGTTTGTCAAAAAGGAGACCCAAAAAGCGAGTCTCCTCGACACATCGTATCCGATGACCATACATGAATAAGTCCGGATCCGGGTGGACGTCTCGGATGCGGCAGAAGTGCATAGCAACTGTCTTGGAAGGAGAAAATCGAAACACATGAGAACCAGTCCAACGTGACACCCTGTCAAGGGCAAGCTGCATGCGCCGCTCCGCCACTGACATACGGGAAGCAGCAAACCAGACTGCTAGGTCGTCAACGTACATCGAGTTAGCTATACCGTCTGGCAGGGATGAGGCAATGGCATTAATTGCTACTGCAAACAATGTGACACTGAGGACGCTTCCCTGGGGGACGCCCTCCTCCTGTGCAAAAGATCCTGAGTGGGTTGTACCAACCCTCACAGAAAAACTGCGACCACTGAGAAACTTCTTAAGAAAGCGTGGAAGGCGACCCCGCAGGCCATATAAATGGAGTTGCTGCAGGATGCCATATTGCCATGTAGTGTCATAGGCTTTCTCTAAATCAAAGAATACACAGACAAGGTGTTGATGTCGTGCAAAGGCCTCACATGTAGCAGCTTCAGACCTGACCAAAGCATCTGTAGTGGAACGGTATTTACGAAAGCCAGACTGGGACAGAGACAGAAAATCACCCCGTTCCAAGAAGTATACCAGTCTGACATTCACCATCTTTTCAAATAGTTTACAGAGACAGTAGGTCAAGGCAATTGGTCGATAATTGAGGGCAACACCAGAGTCCTTGCCCGGCTTGAGAAAAGGAAGGATGGTAGCAACCCTCCACCCAGAAGGGAAGACACCCTCCAGCCAGATTCTGTTATATACAGCTAAAAGAAATGAGATCGCTTCCTCACCCAAGTGTCGTAACATTGCATATGGGATGTTGTCTGGCCCAGGAGAAGTGTCGCCGCAGAGAGAGAGAGCAGAATGCAGGTCTCTCTTGGTGAATATATGGTTATAACTTTCATTCTCGTTCCCTGTGAAATCCAGGACTGTACGCTTCTTGGCTCTTAACTAATGCTTGACAGCCAGAGGTCGAGAGTCACGGCTGGAGACCTTTGCAAAAGCCTCCGCCATGGTATTGGCCACTGTCAAACCATCCATGATCTTAATTCCATTGACCTTAAGTACAGGTGGAGAACTAGGAGAAAACTACCCCGCCATCTTACGGACTCTCCTGAACACTTGGGTGAGTGGAGTTTTAGTATTAATTGAAGACACATAGGCCTTCCAAGATGCACGTCGGGCCTCTTTTAAAACTTGTCTAGCCCGAGCCCTTGCCCGTCGGAAGTCCTCTAAAAGAGTTGGGTCCCCACGATTGCGACGAAGGCGAGAGAAATCAGCGCGCTTCTCCCGCACAGCAGTGGTGCAGACTGGTGACCACCAAGGGACAGGACGTTTGGGAAAGTAGCCAGAAGTTCTAGGGATAGAGTTGAGAGCAGCAGAGTGGAGCATATCAGTGAAATATGTTACAGCCTCGTCAGAGCTACCGAAATCGGCTACAGAAGAGACCGAAGAAGTTAGCTCTCTAAAAAACTGCCAGTCAGCCCTCTCTAATTTCCACCTAGGAAGACGAGACTGTGGTTCGTACCTGTTACCTTCTAAAAGTATAGGGAAATGGTCACTGCCATATAAGTCAGGCAACACTCTCCAAGTAAAATCCAACAGAGCACTGGGTGAGCAAAGGGAAATGTCAATGGCGGTAAAAGTCCCAGTAGGGCTATTAAAATGTGTCACATCTCCCGTATTTAAAACCCCTAATCCCTCATCCTCAATAAAAGAAGCCAAGAAAACACCCCTGGGGTTGACCGAACTGTCACCCCACAGAGGATGACGACCATTAAAATCACCCAATAAAATAAAGGGAGATGGAAGGTCCCGTACAAGTTAGTTGAGATCACCCCTCTCAACTGTAACACTGGGAGGAAGGTATAGACTGCATACAGTGTACGGGCGGTCCATAAAAACCTTAACTGCAACAGCCTGGAGCAGAGTGTCAAGCTCCAGGCTCGTGCATGGAATATCTCGGCGAACTAGGATGGCAGAGCCACCATGATGACCCTGCCCTTCAAATGAATTGGAATAAAATGCTGAGTATGCTGGAGGACTTGCAGGAATGTAGTCCCCAAGCATTGTCTCTTGGAGAGAAACACATGCAGGAGAGAAGCTAGAGAGAAGAACGCGCAGTTCCTCCCAAGAAGCACGCAAGCCACGGCAATTCCACTGAAGGACCTTGAACGGTGTTACTTTAGTACTGATTTTTTGGAAGCCTCACGGAGGTACTTCCCACTACCACCTCGACCTGAGGGTTTATTCAAACAATAAGATTTGTCTAATCCTTGGCCACTAGAAGAAGAGCGAACCCGAGGAGTATTACTTGGGGCAGTAATTGGGACCCGTAGACGAGTCCCTGAAGCATCTGATATGTTAGAAGAAGATGAAGGCAGATGAGCAGGGATATTCTATGAAACAACCACATTGGTATTGTCCTGTACAGCAGTGGTATCACTGACACAGGCAGATACATCAACATCCATAATACAGGTGGTAGAATCACTCCGCTGCTCAAACGGAAGAGAAAGTGAATCTTTTGAAGTCACAACATCCGTGGCATCCACATTAACTTCACGCCCCTCTGATGATCCCGAAGGAAGCTTGCGAGGAGGAACTTCTGTTGAATCAAGAGATTCATCAGAGCCACGAGAACGCTTCTGGTGAAATTGAGAGGAAACTATGGATGAGTCCACAGAGATGGTTGCCTCACAAGGTGGAACATCTATAGAGTCAAGTGCCTCAGAGGAACCACGAAGGCGTCTCTGTGGCAGTTTAGGTGACTTAAGTTTCCTTTTGGGAGAGCGTGTGGCAGCGTGGACCTCTACCACATGGACACCTTTAGCTAAAGTCTGAGAATTGTCATCAGTTGAAGGGTCACCAGAATGAGTGTCTGATAAAGTTTCCAAGACAGAGAAACTATTATGTAGAGTAACCTTAGAAACGTTCTCACTAGAGCAAGAAGCAGCTGCCTCTTGAGAGGGTTGAGAGGGTGCTGCAACCAATTTAGGGCGAAGGGAGGAGGCGTATGTCTTCACACCACCATCCTTCTGTCGCCTGAAGTTGAGTTGCCGTCTGGCACTACCTATGCTAATGAATTGAGTATTAGCCAAGTGGAGGATATCCTGCTCAAGTAGGTACATCTTACATTGGCGATAACGCAAGGGGTGAGAATCTCTGCAGTAAAAGCAGGAACTCTCTGACCGACACTCAGAAGTAAGATGTGAGTCAAGAGCAGAACAATTACCACACCGGGAACGGTTGTTACAGTTCCTCCTCCCATGACGAAACTCATAACAACAGAAACACTGTAAGTGACGCTCAACAAAAGGCTTCACTTCAAATGAGGTGGGGTTAATGTTAATGCGATCTGGGATATTCGAGCCATAGAAAGTGAGGATGATCATATTTTTACTGCCTTTCATCTTCGTTACTCGTTGGACACTGTCTGGGCACATAGCGAGAATGTCCTCTTCAGAGAATTCATACAGGTCCTCATTATATATACGCCCATTGCTATAATTAAATGTTCGATGTGGTTTAATAGATTCAAACATGCTATCAGAAGGACAGGGGAGATTGAGGAGCATTATGGCCTGTGTAAGATCTTTGGCTCTGTTTAAAACTCCCTTACCATATTTCTTTATGTGGCCCATTGGCAGTAATCCAATTTCTTTCTCAAGATGCCGGGAAGCATGGATAATGTTACCACGTCCCTCCCTGTAGTAAGCCACAAACCAAAAGGGTGTAGGAACCCGACGTTCCTTTGGGACATGCTCTGCAGAATCATCAAATATATTAGGGCAGTAATCATTGTCACTGTCAACTACATTGATGGACCGTATCATCTGAACTTTACAATGAGTATCCCCCACCATCAGAGAATCTTTTGACTCAAATGCTGCTTTGGCAGCAGCATTTGTATTGAAAGTAATATAACACCGATTAGACCTACAATCACTGTCATATGTGATTCGGATTCGGAGGACTACTCCAAAGCACTTAAAAATGGAGTGGATAGCGCCATAGGTAAAGGATGCGAGTACATTTGTTAACATTAACGTGTCCAAATCGTTAACAGGGTTCTTCGACACAAGACCCGACCTGCTAGGTCTACTCTTATTTGCAGCTTTCTGCATCTTACCACGACCAGAGAGTGACGTCTCGAGGGCCTGGTCGACCACCGCTCGAGGAAGAGATTGGGGCTTTTCTGTATCCATATATCTTTGGTTTAGTGTTTTTGGCCCCAGGAGCCAAAAGCTACTACCTACCGGGCAGATGAGGGGACCGAGCGCTGGTCGCCGTGGGCAGGGTACCTCTTCCCCCACGGGGCCACTCGTTTAAAAAAAAAGCAGCCCCAGTGGCTCGAAAGTTTGCCCACGACGGTGCTGAGACCCCCTTCCCCAACCATCCAACATAGGACGGCCCCTAGAGTGCAGTCCCTCCGGAGGGCAGCGCTGTTGGCCCGTACTGGCAGCCTAATGCATGGGAACCATTTAGTCTGGTCTCTCACTGGAGACCTTACTAGCATGGGAAGCCCTCTCTCCCCGAAATCGGGGCAGAGCAGGGGCCGGAGCCCCCTCTAGTCTAGCTCGCCAGGTCTCAGAGACACGCAAGCCCCCCCACCACGTCAAGGCGGTTCCCGTTGGGGGGGTACTAGAAAGGGTGTTTTACGAATTTCGGTGGTCCTACAGCTAACGCCTGAAACTCCATATTTACATTATGACCTACTTAAATCCGCCAAAACGAGGGTGGCGTACCAGAAGTTCCTCCAGAACCTGATGGTTCAGCAGGTGTCGACAAACCACATCAAGTGACAGGCCCCGGGGCAGTAAGTCTCGGACAGTGGGACAGGCCAGGCAATAGTGCTCTATAGTGTTAGCACGAGGCGCTTGACACAAGCGACACTCAGTGATGGGAGGCTCACCCTGCATACCAGCAACCTGCCACGGTGGCTGGTAGCCAAGTCTCAAATGAGCAGAGACTACATTGTGCCTCCGAACCATTGTGCCTCGACGAGGGTAGGAATATTTGTGTCGGCAGACATACTCGTAATGGGTGATGGAGATGCTGAAGGGCCTTTCTGCATCCCTGTGTTGCCGTACAGGGTGGTGAGCGGCGGAGCGAACTCTAGAAAGGTAACATGTCAGGGAGAGAGGACGTTCATCACCACGAGGAGGCAGATTGGAGGCTTCCTTTGCGAGTCTGTCAACTGTACCATTGTGACGTAAACCTACATGGGATGGCACCCATAAAAATTTGAAGGTCAAGTTACAATGATGCAAGTTACGATGATGCTGAATAACAGTAGAGTGTGTAGGCTGAACAATAGAGAGGGAATGAAGGCCAGGTTTTTAGTCACAAAAAATGGCAGCATTCACTCCACGTTGACAAACAAGACTAACAGCATTCAGAATGTTGAGCTACAGTGGTTCCTAAGATGACGGTCAACCCAGCCCCTTGGAGGTGACTCCATGTCAGGTGAGAAAATGGCACAACCTGCTGTACCATCCACTTGCAATGAGCCATCAGTGTAGAGGCAGTATGGATCTATGATGGAGGACGTCACTGTTTCTATGTGTTCCAAAGCCAACTGTAGAGAAGGCAGTTCTGACTTGGATGTAGGTGTGAAGCTCACATCAGGTGTTGGTAGTATCCATGGAAGGGGCCCTGGGGGGACGTCTACAACCATTATATCTTTATTAACACTACGGAGGATAGAGGAATCAGACCTAATAAGAGTACGTCCAGCAGGCAGTATGGTCTGAGAGACAGGGGAGTTTGGTCTAAGAAAAATCCTGACTAACTGAGCGTAATGGGGTGAAAGATGTGGGAAATGGAGGCACTTGACAGTGAAGCCAGTAACATTACAATATATTCTCTTGATTAATGGGGGAAGATGCAACTCACGCTGCATGTTCACTATCCTGGTCGACATTGGACAGCCGAGAATTATTCTCATTGCTCTATTCTGAAATTTTTCTAAAGTTTCAAGAGTAGCCCTAGGAAGTTGAATCAAAGCAGGGAAGAGGTAATCAACAACTGAACGGATAAATGCAATATAGATGGTTCTGGCTACTGCGATGGAGATGCCCGAGGAGTTGTTAGTGAGCCGTTGAAGTGGTTTAAGTCGGCGTTTAAGTCGTCCCAATAAGTCTTGGACAATGGGATGGTCTTGAGGTCTGGTAGGGACAATCGGCCAAATATTGACTGGCGCGCCCAGGTAGCAGTACTTTGAACTCATTGGAATGACAGTCCCTCCAATGGTAAACACTGGCCGAGCTTGAGGAGGAAGGCGGCAGGTGAATATTCTGTTCTTATCAGGGGAGACAATAATGCCACAGTAAGAGGAGGCCACAGAGAAGTCAAGAAACCATTGGAGATCCCTTGGTGAGATAGAATTAATACAAATATCATCAGCATAGCACGTAATTGTAGTTCCAGGAATATCAGAGAGAAAAGTGAGCAACCGATGCATCAGAATATTAAATAACAATGGGCTGAGTACACCACCTTGAGCCATACCAAGATGAAAACTGCGCAAAGGGAAGTCTTGTTACTGAGGTAGCCGTGAATCCACCGTAGTAGATTACCCTTTATCCTAAAGTCAACCACTTGATCCAAAATGACGTCTCTATTAGTAACATCGAAGGCACTTCGAAGGTCAATGAAGGCCACCACACTGTCCCTGGAAAGGCGAGAGTACAAGTCGACTAGGCAGTGGTGTGTGCTCTGCTGGGGAAGGAAACCAAACAGCCATGGAGAAAAGAATCTTGCAGTCTGTACATGAAACGATTGAGTAAGATTCTCTCCATAACATTACAAAAACAGGAAGTAAGGGAAATAGGCCTGAACTTCTCAGTGCTGGGCTTAGGGATGGGTATTATTGTGCTGCTGGTCCTGGTTCGTGGTACACAACCATCACGAAGACAAAGATTGTTCAGTCGAAGTAGAGGGTTCCCAGAAACTTGTTGAAGTTGGCGCAGCACAGCATAAGTAATACAATCATCACCAGGAGAAGAAGCTCTACCCCAAGAGAGAGCAACTCCTCCTCTGCATCATCGTCATCATTTTGCAACAGAGCAGACATTAGACGTAGCCGATGGACAGCAACACGGGAAGCGAGTACATCTTGTATGTGGATGGGTAGACTAGCTGGGGTAGATTGATCTGACCAGGCATCGACAAGTTGTTGGGCATAGTCGGCGGGAGTGTGATGACGAGCAGTGGCCGGCATCTTTTTAACAACCCGACGAATGAGGTGCGACATAGAAGCCACACTTGTTTGCTGGTTGATGCTGTCCGATAACCGCTGCCTAGACTCAGTGTGAGCACACTTCTGCAGGGCAACTAAACCGTCCCTAGACATCTGGTAATGATGGAGCAGGTCAGGGGTTGGGTTGGCTTGAAACAATAGGCCATCACGTTCAGCCTCCTCCTTTGCTTCCTGTATACGTGCATCCAGTATTCTGGCGTGGGCAGTACGGCGATGCTGGAGGTGTGTCCGGGAGACGTATAGCCTATAACAGTCATGAGTAGCAGATACAAGATGAGAGTACAACTGTTCATCTGATGATATGTCAAATGTAGAGAATTCATGGGCCATAAATAAGATGTAAGTCGGGCAATATATAGGGGGCACAGCAATACGCAAACGAGTGTCTGAAGCACTTGACCCAGCAAGTAGAGAATAATAAAACTGAAGAGCAATGTGATAAGAGAATAAGTCTGGCACGGAGAAGCACTGGACCTGAGATGCTATCAGGCCAGACGAGAGGATGTAATCCAGAGTACCTCCCCGGCGATGAGTGGCACCGCCAGTGTCCCAGCGTGTCAGATGATGCTTGCGGATGTATGAAAGGAGACGAACACCATTATGAATAGAGAGCCAGAACCATCACCCAAATCAGAATGCCGAGCATTAAAATCTCCCATATACACCATACCACGCACTGTTGGAGAAGGAAAAACCTCAAGAGTGAGTCTAGCTGGGGCAGAATAGACATTACATAGTTGGAGTACTCCATTCCCAGGTAGAACCTCAAATAGCTGAAAGGTCATGTCAGGATCAGTGAAGGTACAGAGAAGGCGATGTGGCAAGGAGCTATGTATGTAAGTCAGAAGACGATTCCTTAACAGATGAACATATGGCACATAACCTGAGAGGGGAGGAGCTTGCCCAGCAGCGAGCGACCGTCCTGGAAATGCTTTCTGGAGAAAAATAACACTGGGATGATGATGAAAAACATAGCCCTTGAGTTGAGTGAGCTTAGCATAACTGGTGATACTACATACATTCCAGGAGATGACATCCAGCCGGCAATCGCTAGCGAACTCTGTATTTGGAGGTAGAAGTCCTGTTAGTGGAGGCAAATGAGTGACCTGGAGAAGATAATGGACCAGGAGAAGAGACTGACCTGAAAAGCTTTTCAAGACGAGATGCAACAGTATCCATCTTTTCGGTAAGGGTAGTGACAGTTGAGATGATGGCCTGCTGAGCCTCGACCAAGGTGGAGAGCATGGAGAGCATGGCAGCCTGTGCGGCAACCAGCCCATCAATCCTGGCTTCAAGGGCAGAAAAGCGGTTCTCGAGAGCCGTACATCGTGCCATGAGGGTAGCAACAGACTTGCGGAGGACCAGGTCTGAAGGCGAGGCATGGCTGGTAGGAGGTGCAGACTGGGGAGGTGGTGGTGGCGGTGGTGTAGGCGGAGCAATAGTAGAGACACGAGCCTGGACCTGACGTCGATTACATCCATGCCACACATTAACCCCTGGTTGAAGGCATCGTGGACACATCCATCAAGACGTATCCTCAAGAGGTGAAGGCTCAGAAGTGGAGGCAGCAGGACGTGATGGTTCACCCCTGACAGGACACGTCTTGGAATCATGGTCGGCGGCACACCATGCACACTTCGGCCTGGCAGAACAGTACCGGGAGATATGCCCAACTTCCCAGCACCTTTAGCACCAAGGCTGGTCATTATGAAGTTTCCTCACCTCACACGGTGGAAGACAAGGAAGAAAATCAAAGGAAATCTCATTTGGAGGTGGAACGGGTTGACTCCAGACAACAATAATACGGCTAATGGGGGAACCATCTTGGAAAAAACGATGGGCAGAGTACACACCAGGGTATCCCTTGGCAAGTTTCGGGTCAACATCAATAGGAAAACGGGTGAGGATGTAGCTGGGGAACTTACGAGGCCTGTCGGTGAGCCTTGAAGAATGAGAGGCAGAGACAAATATTCACCAGCCTTGACTCTATCAATGATGTCCTGATGCTTCCTTGAGATGTAGACAAACCGGGAGGTGACAGCAGCCCTCTTGACTTCATCCAGTTCACGCTGCAGCTGGAAGGCCCTATTGACATCAGACAACCAACGCAGCTTTGCGTCCATCGATGGGTTCCCAGAGAAAGAGAGCTTGACGTAGGCATCTCTCGGGGCAAAAGCAGGAAGGTTGGATGAGAGCAAGGAGTTGGTATACAAGAAAGAAGCATCATGTTAAGGCACAGGTGAAGCACCCTTCGCCTTCTTGGCAGCTGAAGGCAAACAGTGCACACCATCAGAATCCTGCGAGGAGTCGGATGAGGCGTCAACGGGTCGCTTGGTAGAGGTCGAGGAGGTGGACAGCTGCAACCTGAGCTGTGAAGTGACCGAGGTGATGGGGGAAGGGTTGCGAGAGGGCAGCTCAGACCAGTGATCCTCAATTGGAGATCGCCTTCCTCCGACATTGCCAAGTCGGCCTGCAAGCAGAAATCTGTGCTCTCCATCAGGCCAGGCAAGGCCTAGATGGGAAGCAAACAACAACACGAACAACTTTACACTCAATCAGCCAGGGAGACACACACACACAGACAATCACAACAAAACTATATACAAAACCACAACATAGAAACAACACCAGCAACACCACAAAAACAACAACACACAAACAAGAACTCACAAACAATACAAAAAAACACAAACAAGAGAGCAAAAACAACCCAAACAACAAAACAAAGAAGAATGGAGGCAGAGCGCCATGAGTACGTCCAGACTCCACCAGTGCTGGAGCGAGACTGTTTCGATATGGCCTGACAACTCTATGTTTGTGACGATTCGCGCATCTTGAACAACTTCTATAACAAGTGTCAACCTCTTCATTATTAAGAAGGTCCCACCCAACGGGAACCGCCTTGACATGGTGGGGGGGCTTGTGTGTCTCTGAGACCTGGCGAGCTAGACTAGAGGGGGCTCCGGCCCCTGCTTTGCCCCGATTTTAGGGAGAGAGGGCTTTCCATGCTAGTAAAGTCGCCAGTGAGAGACCAGACTAAATGGTTCCCAAGCATTAGGCTGCCAGTACGGGCCAACAGCGCTGCCCTCCGGAGGGACTGCACTCTAGGGGCCGTCCTATGTTGGATGGTTGGGTGTCTGGGCCGGGAGATGTTGAAGAGGGGGGTCTCAGCACCGTCGTGGGCAAATATTCGAGCCATTGGGGCTGCTTTTTAAAACGAGTGGCCCGCGGCAATCAGCGCTCGGTCCCCTCATCTGCCCGGTAGGTAGTAGCTCTTGGCTCCTGGGACCAAAACCAACAAATCAATGATATATGGATAAAGAAAAACCCCAATCTCTTCCTCGAGCGGTGGTCGACCAGGCCCTCGAGACGTCACTCTCTGGTCGTGGTAATATGCAGAAAGCTGCATATAACAGTAGACCTAGCAGGTCGGGTGTTGTGTCGAAGAACCATGTTAGCGATCTGGACACGTTAATGTTAACGAATGTACTTGCATACTTTTACTATGGCGCTATCCACTCCCTTTTTAAGTGCTTTGAAGTAGTCCTTCAAATCCGAATCACATATGACAGTGATTGTAGGTCTAATCGGTGCTATATTACTTTCAATACAAATGCTGCTGCCAAAGCAGCATTTAAGGCAAAAGATTCTCTGACGGTGGGGGATACTCATTATATAGCTCAGATGATGCGGTCCATCAATGTAGTTGACAGTAACAATGACTACTGCCCTAATATATTTGATGACACTGTCGAGCATGTCCCAAAGGAACGTCGGGTTCCTACACCCTTTTGGTTTGTGGCTTACTACAGGGAGGGACGTGGTAACCTTATCCATGCTTCCCGGTATCTGGAGAAAGAAGTTGGATTATTACCAATATGCCACATAAAGAAAGGGCGTTTTAATCAGAACCAAAGATCTTACACAGGCCATGATGCTCCTTAATCTCCCCTGTTCTTCTGATAGCATGTTTGAATCTATTAAACCACATCGAACATTTAATTATAGCAAGGGGCGTATATATAATGAGGACCTGTATGAATTGTCTGAAGAGGACATTCTCGCTATGTGCCCAGACAGTGTCCAACGAGTAACGAAGATGAAAGGCAGTAAAAATATGATCATCCTCACTTTCTATGGCTCGAATATCCCAGATCGCATTAACATTAACCCCACCTCATTTGAGGTGAAGCCTTTTGTTGAGCGTCCCCTACAGTGTTTCTGTTGTTATGAATTTGGTCATGGGAGGAGGAACTGCAACAACCGTTCCCGGTGTGATAATTGTTCTGCTCTTGACTCACATCTTACTTCTGAGTGTCGGTCAGAGAGTTACTGCTTTTACTGCAGAGATGCTCATCCCTTGTGTTCTCGCCAATGTAAGATGTACCTACTTGAGCAGGATATCCTCCACTTGGCTAATACTCAATTCATTAGCATAGGTAGTGCCAGACGGCAACTCAACTTCAGGCGACAGAAGGATGGTGGTGTGAAGACATACGCCTCTTCCCTTTGACCTAAATTGGTTGCAGCACCCTCTCAACCCTCTCAAGAGGCAGTTGCTTTTTGCTCTAGAGAGAACGTTTCTAAGGTTACTCTACATAATAGTTTCTCTTTCTTGGAAACTTTATCAGACACTCATTCTGGTGACCCTTCAACTGATGACAATTCTCAGACTTTAGCTAAAGGTGTCCATGTGGTAGAGGTTCACGCGGCCACATGCTCTCCCAAAAGGAAACTTAAGTCACCTAAACTGCCACAGAGACGCCTTCGTGGTTCCTCTGAGGCACTTGACTCTATAGATGTTCCACCTTGTGAGGCAACTATCTCTGTGGACTCATCCATAGTTTCCTCTCAATTTCATCAGAAGCGTTCTCGTTGCTCTGATGAATCTCTTGATTCAACAGAAGTTCCTCCTCGCAAGCTTCCTTCGGGATCATCAGAGGGGCGTGAAGTTAATGTGGATGCCAAGGATGTTGTGATTTTAAAAGATTCAGTTTCTCTTCCGCTTGGAGCAGCGGAGTGATTCTACCACCTGTATTATGGATGTTGATGTATCTGCCTGTGTCAGTGATACCACTGCTGTACAGGACAATACCAATGTGGTTGTTTCATAGAATATCCCTGCTCATCTGCCTTCATCTTCTTCTAACATATCAGATGCTTCAGGGACTCGTCTACGGGTCCCAATTACTGCCCCAAGTAATACTCCTCGGGTTCGCTCTTCTTCTAGTGGCTTAGGATTAGACAAATCTTATTGTTTGAGTAAACCCTCAAGTCGAGGTGGTAGTGGGAAGTACCTCCGTGAGGCTTCCCAAAAATCAGTACTAAAGTAACCCCGTTCTAGGTCCTTTAGTGGCTTGCTGTGGCTTGCGTGCTTCTTGGGAGGAACTGCGCGTTCTCTCTAGCTTCTCTCCTGCATGTGTTTCTCTCCAAGAGACAATGCTTGGGGACTACATTCCTGCCAGTCCTCCAGCATACTCTGCATTTTATTCCAATTCATTTGAAGGGCAGGGTCATCATGGTGGCTCTTCCATCCTAATTTGCCGAGATGTTCCATGCACGAGCCTGGACCTAGACACTCCACTCCAGGCTGTTGCAGTTAAGGTTTTTATGGACCGCCTGTACAGTGTGTGCAGTCTATATCTTCCTCCCAGTGTTACAGTTGAGAGGGGTGATCTCAACCGTCTTGTACGGTACATTCCCTCTACCTTTATTTTATTGGGTGATTTTAATGGTCGTCATCCTCTGTAGGGTGACAGTTCGGTCAACCCCAGGGGTGTTTTATTGGCTTCTTTTATTAAGGATAAGGGATTAGGGGTTTTAAATACGGGAGATGTGGCACATTAAAATAGCTCTACTGGGACTTTTACTGCCATTGACATTTCCCTTTGCTCACCCAGTGCTCTGTTGGATTTTACTTGGAGTGTGTTGCCCGATTTATATGGCAGTGACCACTTCCCTATACTTTTAGAAGGTAACAGGTACGAACCACAGTCTCGTCTTCCTAGGTGGAAATTAGAGAAGGCTGACTGGCAGTTTTTTAGAGAGCTAACTTATTCGGTCTCTTCTGTTGGAGAGATTGGTAGTTCTGACGAGGCTGTAACATATTTCACTGATGTGCTCCACTCTGCTGCTCTTAACTCAATCCCTAAAACTTCGTGCCACTTTCCCAAACGTCCTGTCCCTTGGTGGTCACCAGTCTGCACTACAGCTGTGCGGGAGAAGCACGCTGCTTTCTCTCACCTTCGCTGCAATCGTGGGGACCCAACTCTTTTAGAGGACTTCCAACGGGCAAGGGCATGGGCTAGACGAGTTTTAAAAAAGGCACGACGTGCATCCAGGAAGGTCAATATGTCTTCAATTAATACTAAAACTCCACTCACCCAAGTGTTCAGGAGAGTACGTAAGACGTCGGAAAGTTTTCTCCTACTTCTCCACCTGTTCTTAAGGTCAATGGAATTAAGATCATTGGTGGTTTAACAGTGGCCAACACCATGGCGGAGGCTTTTGCTAGAGTCTCCAGCCGTGACTCTCGACCTCTGGCCATCAGGCATGAGTTGAGAGCCCAGGAGCGCACTGTCCTGGATTTCTGAGGGAAGGAGAGAACCATATATTCACCCTGAGAGACTCACACTCTGCTCTCTCTCTCTGCAGCGACACTTCTCCTGGGCCAGACAATTTCCCATATGCAATGTTGCGACATTTGGGCGAGGAGGCGATCTCATTTCTTCTAGCTTTATATAACAGAATCTGGCTGGAGGGTGTCTTCCCTTCTAGGTTGGAGAATTGCTACCATCCTTCCTTTCCCCAAGCTGGGCAAGGACTCAAGTGTTGCCCTCAATTACCGACCAATTGCCTTGACGTCCTGTCTCTGTAAACTATTTGAGAAGATGGTGAATGTCAGACTGGTATACTTCCTCGAACGGGGTCATTTTCTGTTTCCGTCCCAGTCTGGCTTTCGTAAACACCGTTCCACTGGTCAGGTTGGAAGCTGCTGCATGTGATGCTTTTGCACGAAATCAACACCTTGTCTGTGTATTCTTTAATTTAGAGAATGCATATGACACTACATGGCAATATGGCATCCTGCAGCAAATACATGTGTATGGTCTGCGGAGTAGCCTTCCACGCTTTCTTATGGAGTTTCCCAGTGGTCGAAATTTTTCTGTGAAGGTTGGTACAACCCTCTCAGTATCCGTTGCACAGGAGGAGGGCATCCCCCAAGGAAGCATCCTCAGTGTCACATTGATTGCAGTAGCAATTAATGCCATTGCCTCATCTCTCCAGACGGTACTTTAAAGCCAATTCCATGTACGTTGATGACCTGGCAGTCTGGTTTGCTGCTTCCCGAATGTCAGTGGTGGAGCGGCGCATGCAGCTTGCCCTCGGCAGGGTGTCGCATTGGGCTGGTTCTCATGGGTTTCGATTTTCTCCTTCCAAGACAGTTGCTATGCACTTCTGCAGCATCCGAGGTGTCCACCCCGATCCGGACTTATTCATATATGGTCATCGGATACATTGTGTCGAAGAGACTCGTTTTTTGGGTCACATTTTTGACAAATGTTAGACTTGGGTTACCACTTACGTCCACTCAAGGTCTCTTGCCTCCAGGCTCTTAACCTGTTGTGGGTCCTGGGCCATACGTCCTGTGGGGCTGATCGGGCCACCCTCCTTCAACTATACCATGTTCTTAGTAGGTCAAAACTTGACTATGGGTGTGAGGTGTACTCCTCTACCACAGATGCCCGTCACAGAGTTTTAGACCCTGTTCATCATGCTGGCGTACGTCTGGCGACCGGAGCCTTCAGGTCGTCCCCAGTCTCCTGGTGGACGCTGATGAGCCACCTCTTAATCTTTGTCGCCATCGATTACATCGACTTCCTGACTGGCTCCCCACCGCCAAGTCCCAGTCGCCGGAGGTGGAGGTCAAACAATTGTTCCGGAAGATCCTCACTAGAAACCTAGCATCATTCCACTTGTACACTGATGGCTCTAAGACAGATCAATGTGTGGGTGCAAGTGTATGGTCAGCGGAATGTCGTCTTAGATACCGGTTGCCCGTATATGCATCTGTGTTTACTGCAGAATTATTTGCCATAGCCAGAGCTATAGGTTTTGTTGAAAATTCAAATTACGACAGCTTTGTCATCTTTTCGGATTCACAGTCAGCCCTTCAGGCAATTATATCTTGTAAAACGAATAAAAATGAAATCCTGGGCAATATTATCAATAAATTACATGTGTCTGCTAAGTCCTTCTCTCTGATCTGGGTACCTGGTCATTGTCGAATCTTCGGTAATGAACAGGCAAACTTACTTGCAAAGTCGGTTGTAGAACTTGAGGAGATGTGGGAAGTCCCTCGGGAGCTACGGTCGTGTCTCTCTTTCGGTAAGAAATCAATTAATCTTCTGTGGCAAAGTCAGTGGACCAACCTGGCAATACCCACCGTCAAGACCAACAATGAAGACTGGCCCTCAGCTTATCGCCACCATCGTAAAGAAGAAGGTGTACTTGCAAGATTAAGAATGAATAGCACCCATTTAACACCTGTTACCTTATTTCAATCATAATTTTCACCGGAATTTTCACCACACCTGTGGTGTGGTGCTATCAATCAGTCACATCATATTGCACTGTACTAGGTATGTTGGGGAGCGCCAGCCCCTGGCTGCCTATTGCAGGGCAATAGGGATCCTGGTGTGATTGATAAATTGATGATTTTCTTGAAAGAGACCAGATTACTGAGAGAGTTGTGACTTAGATTTTATTATTATTTATGTGTGGGATGTGTATTGTTTTTATTGTACATAATTATACTTATATGTACAGCTCCGGACAGATCTAGGGTCCACACCCCATCCATCAGCGACTTGGTTTGGGCCTCGTCGGATCTGGTAACAGTGCAGGTGGAGGGAGGGGGGATGTTATTGGGAGAGAAGGAGAGAAATGTGGGCGGGGCTATATAGGAAGGTAACGAATGATCAGGTAGAGGAGATGTGTCTCAGGAGGAATGAATGAAGCATACACTGTGAACGGTATCGAATCACCAATAGTTTAAAGCAGGGTTCTTCAAACTTTTTCAGTCGTGACCCAGTTTTTACTAAGACATCATTCTCGCGACCCATACAGAAAGATCTTTTACTAATGACCAGAAGTATCAACCTAAGAAAATACAAGGCGAAAAACTGAAACGCAATAATTATGATAGAAAGGCATTCTAACCATAATTATAAACAGAATTATAAACACTGCCTCACCTACCCCTCCCTCTCTCTCTCTCATTCTTTCTCAAGAAGGCTAATATTTGTGCAATGATTTTGTTTTATTGATAATTAAATACATGAATATTCGATTATAAAAATATGTTAGGTTGATTCATGTATAAACTTTATATTTATTTTACTGTCACGAACATTATTATTCTATTTTATTCATGTATTTATATTTGTGAGCCTGCGACCCAGTTTGGAGGAATTCGGGACCCGTAGTTTGAAGAACCTGGGTTTAAAGAAGTGCATATTGCATTAACTTAGGTGGATATAGGAGAGAAGAAATGTGATGATTTGAGGCGAGGGTGAGCGGGAAGAGGGTAAGACAAATGAAGGTGATTAGTTGAAAAGTAATAACAACCAAATATTAATTAGAATATCTGTTACATTATATCCTTTAAATAAAGGCAGTGTCTTCTGTTCACCATCGCAGTGGGATAGACTACTGATTATTATCCTTTGGATATTAGACAGCTATCCTGTACTCCTTTTATCCCTCGTGCTTGTCCCGTAGGGGGGTATTGCCTGTAATGATGTGGGCAATACTTTAAGGGTTTTGGCACCCCTTCGGCCCCAGCCACTAGCTTTTAGTTCTTCGACTGTCCCTCCTTTCTTCCCATTTCTTTCTTGCTAGCTGTCACACCTCTCTATTACCTTTTCCTGGTGCTATATGACTTCGCTGTTGTGCCACCTAATATCAATCAATCAATTAAATCCTTCGTGCTTGTAGTCCACCCTATTTCTAATTATCACCTTCTCACAAGCCCAGCTGTTTTTGTTTTTTTCGGCAGAAGACGGTTTAATTTTCTAACTTTTTTAATAATCATATTTGTCAACAAATTCATTAAGCTATTTACCAGGCTTTTTTCTTCTAAATATGCATTTCCTTAAAAATAATCGATGTTAAACTTAAATAGGCGCCACTATATGTCGTTTTCAATAAACGTGGTCTAATTTTATGCATAGGCTATATATATTACAGTATCTCTCAAGGGAAAGCAAGAGAGGGATAAGACAGTAGGGAGGATGTGTAAGGTTGCCAGTTACTTGAGAGATACTGTAATATATATAGCCTATGCATAAAATTAGACCAAGTTTATTGAAAACGACATATCATTACAAAACGACATATCATTACAACAAGTATCCTTCCCGCCGACCGTCACCACGTAGAGAAGGACAAAACATCAATAACAACTTCACAATTACGCCCAGACACACGTTACGTTAATGCAGTCCATTGTGGCCGATGACGACATTCAATGTCCCCCGATGATTTCAAGGATGAATGATGACGAACCAATGAGAACTTGTTAATTCATGGATGTTGTTGTCTTTGTCGTCTCCGATGAGCGTTTGTGTGGCTCAGGAAGCCTATGCGTGATTTCCACACCTTGCCACACGTTGCACATATTAGTTGAGGGTCTGGAACTGCAGCAACAACTGGCCCGGCGTGACGCTGTTGTCTCTTCAGGGAGCGGTGTGTTCTCCAGGCTTCCTCCAGTGTACCAACTCCACCCTTTATTTTTGATCGCTATTGTGTCTTGTCTGTAGCTAAGGCTTCGAGTGTCCCAGGGTTCATATTGCATCTATTCAGTGTCGTTTTTGCTTGGTCCTTGTACCTTTTCTTAGGTCCTCCCGGTCTTCTTGGACAATTTAGTAACTGACCATACAGTACTTGTCTGGGAAGCCGATCTTCTGGCATCCTTATGACATGGCCAAGCCAACATAACTGCCTCTGTGCTACCATGGGTTCAATGCTGGTGGTGTTTGTCCGCTCAGTTATCTCCGTGTGTGGAATATGGTCTCTCCAGGTGAGACCTAATATCTTCTGTAAGCACGAGATATGGAAGCGTTGTAGTTGCTTCAAATGATACTGATAGTATGTCCAAGTCTCTGCACCGTACAGAAGGGTGGATAGACACATTGCTTCATGCACTTTAATTTTTGTTTCTAGTTTCAGATGTTTATTTTGAAATACTCGGTCCCTTAATTTGCCAAATGACCGCGCTGCTTTGTTGATGTTATCGGGGACATCTTCCTCTATTCTGCTGGATGGGGTTACGACACTGCCCAAATATTTAAAATTTGTGACAGTTTGCAGTTGTGTACCATCCAATGTAAATATTGGCACATCTTGATTGGGATCGGTATTACAAATCATTACTTCTGTCTTTCTGGCATTGATCTGCATCCCCAGTGATCTATATATATTAGAAAAGACATCAAGGATGTGCTGCAATGACTGGGGAGTGTGGGAAATAATGGCAGCATCATCAGCATATTGCAGTTCTATAATCTGGCGTATGGAGGTTTTTGTGTGGGCTTGTAGTCTACGGATGTTGAAGAAACTACCATCAAGCCTATACTCAAGTTGTATTCCATCCTCAGCATATAAGGAGTTCTGTGCTAATGTCATTATAACAGAGACAAAGATGTTAAATAGTACAGGGGCGAGAACATCACCCTGTTTGACTCCTGCCTCAACTGGAAAGTGTGGAGATTCCAGGCCACCAATACATACTTTAGCTTGCATGTTAGTGTGAAATTTTTTCACACTAACACACACACACCTTAACACACACGTACACATCTCCACATACACCCACTTTGTCATATTATAAATATATCGCCTTAATGACCATTGAGTAGTCGATCGGCGTTAAGCCAAATACACACACACGTTACCAAGAGGGAGGATTCCAGCGCAAGCCATGAACCCAGCAACACCTCCACCCGACAACACCATTTTCTCTGCCACATGTCTCACTGGCAGAGTGAACTGGTTCAACTTCTTGAAGGGGTATGGTTTAGTGACAGCTGATAGCAACGACTACTTCGTCCACAGGAGGGGCATCCTTCTCTCTGCTGTCACGACCTCATCACCATCATTGAGGGACGGAGAGGAGGTGTCCTTCACTGTGGAGGAAGGGCGTGGAGACTACTAACGTAGCCGGACCTGATGGTGGTAAAGTCCTCGGCTCACTCCAGGCCCGTGGGAGGAAGACGGCTGACGCCCAACCACCGCAGCGACGTCAGCAGCAGGCAGGCATCGTCACCATCTGCACCTAGACTGCTGTTGCCTTTGCTGTAGAAGGGCTAGGTCGTCTCTCCGACCTCCTCCTCGACATATTCAGGAGAAATGGCTTGCCACCAATAGCCATTTCTTCTGATCTACAACCACCCACCACCACAACCACCACCACCACCACCACCACCAAGCAACAATCCTGCACGACGGAGGAGGAGCGGAGCTGAAGCAACAATCCTGCACGACGGAGGAGGAGCGGAGCTGACGTGCCAACAACCCCGACTCCGGCCCACTCCCGTCACTGGTCCACTTCCGTCACCGGTTAATGCTGCCTCGTCTGGTCAACCGTGGGAATTGTGGAAAGGCACCACCATCACCACCACCTGAGCCTTCCCAACAAGACCCCGAGACTGAGGAGGACTATTAGGACACCGACACCAGTTCCAGCTCAACCCCACCACCATCAGAGATGACACCACCAACACCAACATGGACCTGGAGAATGAAGGGGACTGGCAAACGAAGAGGACGAGAAGTCCAGACAACTCACCAAGCAACCCACAGCCCACTGTCACCGTAGATTTTTGGATGACTTCCCGCCTCACCTCGACCTCTTTCAACAACACTGTGACCCCGACATCTTCCAGGTCCGAGAAGTGTGGACCACTCCAACAGTAAACCCATTGTCAAGGTATAAGAAATAGAAGAAAAAAAAAAGATGGACGCTGCCTTTGTAAAAGCGCGATATTTCTCCCCTTAATTTAATAATACTAGTTTACTTTACTCTGGGAGGAAAACAAAAACCCACTGCCTTTAACAAAACAAAACACCACCAGTGTATGCTATTACCCTATCCTATAGCTGGATCAACCTGGTATAAGATTCTAGGGAGTAGCCAGGCCTAGATTATCAATGACGAATAATCCCGGTGGTGGGCTTCTTCTGAAAATGTTAATATGATGAAAAGTACAAATAATGTTTATAGTTAGAGTTTATAGATGAATAATAGAAATAATTATTATAGTTAGGTAAATAGGTTAAATAGAGGAATAATTGAAACTTAGGTAGATTGATGGAGATAGAAAAATACGTGGTGATCAATAGGTGAATGAAAAATATTAATTGAATACAGGGAGTGACCTGGATTTGTAATTATAATTTATAATTACGAACCTAACTCTCCTATGAGGTACCTGCATTTTAACTGTAACTTAGAAGAATTATTTTAGTAAGATGGGCTATTATTTTAGTAGGATGGTCCATTCTCTTGCTCGCGGAACAATACATGCCTTGTATATGTATACTACAGTAATCTAATACTTTAACTGAAGAAGAAGGCAATGTATTTGAGTAAGGGAATATATGTAAATGGAAATAGGTAACTAAATATACACCAGTAAGGGTGAACTGATGAAAATGCTAGGACATGAAATAGGAGGCACTACTTTGTTTAACAAGTTGAGGTGGAAGGAGAAGTGAAAAGGGAGTAGCCTACAGTATTTCCTTCTCATTCTGCTTCCGGCTTTGGTGATAACAGGTAAGAGCTCAAACTAGCTCTGGTTATATATATATTTTTTTGTGAATATTGTGAGTGGTGAATCAATTAGTCCATTGATTGAAATTAAATAACTGAAGAATATTGTGTGTTCACATAAGGACATAGTAACTAATGATGGTTTTTTTTTTCTCATTCTGCTTTAGTAACAAACACTTGAACAACTTGACACACATGTGGTGAATAATACTAATAATAATAATTGCTGGCAATTCACAATTCGAATAATATTATTAGGATATTGATGTTAGGATGCATTAGGATATTGATGTTTAGGATGTGATTTTTTTTAAATACCGTATTATGGTCATTGTTTTGGTATGTGGATTTAAGAGTGTTTAGATCTCTGTCAACTAGCGAGACACGGAATTCTTCATGTCCTAGTTGACAGAACGGGGAGTAAGAAATATTGACAAGGGAGGGGGAAAATATTATTGTATTAATATTATATAAATATAAATGTACTCGTGTTATAATAATATAAATAAACGAGTTTATAATTAGTTGAATATTTCCGTCACCAATATAACAAATAGACTGTGTTCCTATATAGATATTGGTTCTCAATTTACAACACTGATCGTACCCCTGTTAAAATCTCATCGGTCTCTTGTTTTTCTTTCCAGACCGAGTTGATCCAGCTATAGGATAGAGTAGTAGCATATACTGGTGGCTTTTTGTTTTGTTAAAGGCAGTGGAGTTTTTGTTTTCCTCCTAGAGTAAAGAAAAATAGTGATATTAAATTAACGGGACAAAAATCGCGCCTTTACACTGGTGCCAGCTAAGTTGGGATAAATCAGACCCAGAGAAATTGTTTTAGCGGAGATCCGTGGAATTGGGTATGATGTTTAAGACAGCAATAATAGGACACAGTCATGTTCCTCGGGAACTGACAGTTGACGGTGCTCAGGTAGTTGTTTATCGATCACCCGGTGCCCGTGCCCATTCATTTTATAGTGATAAGAGATTAAAAATAAATAAATAAATAAAAATAATAAAGTAAATTAATTGGGGAAAATGAAAATTCGAATTATTACAAGTAAAATTTTAAAACGTAATGCCACTCGAGCAGGAACCATGGCAGAAGCAGGGGAAGTACAGAGTGAAATGATTGTCGGTGATGTAGGAGCAATCGAAAAAACAGTGGATCAGGAGATAGGTAGCGAAGTGAGATTCGAAATGAGGGAATTGAGGTTATCTCCATTTCCTCCTAGATTCAATACTCAGTTTTTTCAGCCAACAACACCAGTTAATAATCCACCACCAGTAACCTTTTGCCCAAATACATCCCATGTATTACACCCTCCATTATCAACCGTAACCCATAATCCCAATGTACCAAACCCCTCAAGGAGCATTACTCCACCATTTGTTAAACCCCTTGATATCACAAACTTGAATTAGATACATTGCAGAGCTTGGATTCCTCTGCTCGTTTACAAATGTTATTTGAGGCAGTTGAGAGGTGCACAGAAGATTCTTGTACTCGTGTGGAAGTAGCGAAGTCTTGATACATACTGCCCAGAAAAGGGGAGAAATATTTACATGGGGTGATCTGAAAACTTATTTCACGAGAGAATTTAAAGTGGAATTAAATTTTGATCAAGCTTGGAGACAAAGTGATAAATTTCAGTATGATTGGATGGAGAATCCGCAAACCTTTGCCCATCAATATAAGTGTCATTATGCAGCAATACAGGGTAGATTTCAAAATCAACAGTTACCAGAATGGGATAGAATGATTAAACGAAAGTTGTTACTAGATTTTCCTCGAAATAATAGGGATAGGCTAGAATCTTTCATGGATGATCATATTCCCCTAAGGGATTTTCTTGAAAGAGTAGAAAATGAGACTAGAAATGATGCAAAAACGTGAACCAATTAAGATGTTGCCACAGGCAGACATGCAAATGGCAAATGAACATAACAGAAATCAGGAGAAAAATACAGTAGAAAGTGAAGTAGTACAATTGGCAAAGATGGTAGAGGAGTTAAAATGGAAAATGGAACAGTTGTCATCTAGGGGTAAACCCCAAACTTCTAAGAATTGCGCTTTCTGTAAAAAGAACAATCATGACTTTAAAAATTGTTAGAGCAAACCAGAAACCAGGTTGTTGGAGTAATAGTCCCACATGTCCTGGGAAAGCTACGTATAGACCAGGTTTTATGCGTAATGCCCCTCCACCACATAATGGTACTGGTTATTCTAATTATCATCAAACCCGAAATCTAATAGGAACAACCAGAGAAGAATTACCCCCTGTCATTAATATTATAGTGAATGGTAAGGTGTGTGCAGCTATTATTGACACCGGAAGTGTCATAACTTTGATAAAGAAGAGTGCTGTTAAACGGCTAGGGTTACAAATAGATACGACCAAGGGTAAAACTAATGCAGTTGGGATTACGGGAAAGCACCTTAAGGTACAGTACTTGGTATGGTGCAGATTGAGGTCCATGTGGGAGATCAGGGTGTAAGTAGTCAGTGGGTAACTGTAGTACCAGATTCATATTTGGACAGGGAAATTTTGCTTAACTTGGAATTGTAAGAATAAGGAAATTATTTGGGGAGTTGCTCCGTATCAGGTAAATCATATAAGGTTGTTTCAACAAACTATTCAACAAATAAGGGAGCATACTAAAGGTCAAATTCTTGAGGGAAATCGAAGAAAGGTACACTCGCCAGCACTGCCGCGTGGACAGGGGCTAACACATAATCAGAGATGTAGCACCACTGTATATATTTAGCTCAAAACAATCCACGTGTGTGAGATGGAGTATCCTCGATACACCAGCACATGAAGTAAACTTTGTTGCTTAAGGAACTGAATCACCAAAATCTCTGAAACATGTGAGCCCCTGTACCACGCGGCAGTGTTGGCGACTGTACATGTAAAGAATAATGTAAAGTTGGAACCGTACCAAGCCAAGGTCATACGTACGAAAGTGAGTGAGTCACCGGGTACAACACTAATGATTAGGCCCCACAGAAATAGTTCATCACAAACTACTCCTTTGTTAGTAACGGTAGATGCGGTAGGAACTGTTCCCATCAACCTAGATAATACCACCAAAATATCTAAGTTGGTAAAGAAAAATACCATAGTAGCACTTATCGAGGATGATTCATTAATTAATATAATATAATATAATAATAAATATAATAACAATAGCAAATGAATTAATGCCACACCATGATAAAGTAACAGAGCAAGGTACAAGACAGGAAAGATTGCAACTATTAATTAACAAACAAAATTGGAAACATCTTGATGAAGAACAACTAAGGCAGCTAACACGAGTTGTCCTAGACCATGATAAATTGTTTATGCTTGGTGATAAAGAACTTGGGAAAATTGAAGGAGAACCAGCCAACATAGAAGTATCAAATCCGAACCCTTGTAGATCCCCGATGTATCGATATCCCGAACACGCAAAAGAAACTATGGGTAAAATGTTAAGTGAGATGGAAGAACGAGGAGTGATCGAACCCTCAAGTGCAGCGTGGTTATCACCTATTGTGCTTGTTAACAAACCAGATGGTAGCAAAAGGATGTGCCTAGACTTTAGACGGGTTAATGAGCACTTAGCGGTGGATGTGTTTCCACTACCTACTATCCGTTTCAGCGCCGGACAGACGGTGTTTTTCGCAAATATCTCCTAAACGAATCGTTGTATCAATATAATATTTCAACACACTATCTTTAACACCCGGGCGTAATATATGGCTGACATACCATATTCCTATATGTGTTATGCGAGGAGTTTACTCGTGAAAAATAGCACAAAGCTTGCCAGTCATATTGACGCATTCGAAGGAAAGTGTGGCCCCCCCAACACCCTCCCAAACCATTCCTAACCACAACTACATCCCCCCCTTCTCACCCCTCCCTCCTCCTCTTCTCCCCCTAGCTCCTCGCCTCCCTCATCACTCGTGTCCCTCCCTATTTCTTCCATCACTGTATTATATATTAGAATGTTATGTAGATGTATATGTATAAATATGATTATTAACTAAGAGTATGGTGCAGTACAATTTAATAGAGGCAAGACGTATTTCACTTTGATAATTACTGTACAACAGCATGTTTACATACATGTAGTATGTCCATGTTTGCAGTCCTTATGGTCAACCATGCAAGTATATATAAAAATAAAAATAAAAATAAAAATAGTGTAGGATTTAATTATGCAAACATGATAAAACAACATCGTCTTCATCATCACTGGCTTTCACGTTTGTACAATGTGGCAAGACGAAGAACAAACGCTGTCCTGCATCCACGGGGGCAAATGGACAACATTGTTGCTAATAGGTGCGCCTCGGCAGTCAATGATTTCTACCCTGTCACTACTTGAGTCATAGCCTCGGACTGGGGGGTACCTCATACCTCAGAGAGAGGGGGAGGGGATACGGGAGACTGTGAATATTCAATTAAGGCATAAATTGGTTATTTTAAAAAGGTAAAGAACACATGAAGCAACCATGAACGATTATATTTAGTTGCCCAAAACCAAAATTAATCATTTTTCTGGTGGCCTTAGACACGTGGGTTATTATCCGGCTATACGGCCATTAACAACGGGATTGGCTATTGCTTTAATGGTCATTTGACCCACCCTGGTTTTCATGTCCACACACAACGGTAACTGTATTAAACAATATTACTAATGAACGATACGTATATACATACTGTCATAAAAAAAATACAAAATGGAAGGGGGATGGTGTAAATAGGGGGGTGAAGAGTGAAACGGGGAGGGGGATAATGAGATATTGGGGTAGGGAAGGAAGGAATGGTGTGGGGGGATTTCGGGGTGTTGGTGGAGGGGTTACACGAGTACCCCACACTCGTCCGATTCTCTATAACGCCTTAGATATGATGACTGGATTAGGCTTAATATCACTCAGTAAACTCCTAACATAACACATATAGTAATATGGTATGTCAGCCATAAATTACGCCCGGGTGTTATAGACAGTGTGCTGAAATATTATATTGATACAACGATTCGTTTAAGAGATATTTACGAAAAACACCGTCTGTCCGGCGCTGAAACGTATAGTAGGTTGGATGATTTAGTGGGACATGCAGCCGAGCATCAGTTTTATGTGACCTTAGATTTAAAAGATGCATATTTTCAAATAGAGTTGAATGAGAAAAGTCGGAACTTAACTACCTTTATGGATGGTGTATCATTGTACCGTTTCCGAAGGTTACCCTTTATATTGAGTTGTGCACCAGCCATCTTTTCTCGTAAAATGGCTGAACTATTAACACCATTATTACGTGAGGGATTGGTTAAAAAATATATAGATGATGTTATTATATGGGCTGATGATTTTTCACAATTAATGCATCGCCTTAGGAAATTATTTTAATTATTCAGTGAACAGGGAGTAAAGCTAAACCTAACCAAGTGTGATTTTATCAACTTGGTCTGGTGGTGGCAGCGTATACCTAGTACTGAGGAGGGGCTGGACTTGTACTGTTCCTCATCAGTCTCTTCTTTTTTTTTCAGACAGGGTTGATCCAGCTATAGGATAGAGTAGTAGCATACACTGGTGGCTTTTTGTTTTGTTAAAGGCAGTGGGTTTTTGTTTTCCTCCCAGAGTAAAGAAAAATAGTAATATTAAATTAAGGGGACAAAAATCTCCCTTTTACACCTTCATGCCCCAAAAAGGGTGACAGGCATTAAGCCATATCAACAACAACAACGCTACCGACTTACTTCAACTTTTGGCTAGCACACTTCTGACTACCCATGACACTCTAGGTCAGTACGAGAAGGGTAGCCTACTTCTGACCTGTGTTTAATATTGATATTCTACGGTTGGGTCTCAACATTAGATAAAGTCTCGCTCCAGCACTGGTGAAGTATGGATGTAATCGTGGCGCTCTGCCTCCATTCTTGTTTGTGTTGTTGTTTGGGTTGTTTTTGCGCTCTTGTTTGTGTGTTGAGATTCAGACTGCCGAATCATACATCGATTTTTCTTGCTGAACTTTTTGCTATCGATAAAGCTTTGGATTTTGCCCTATCGACGACCCACGATAGGATAGTTATCTTTACTGATTCTCTATGTTCACTTAAAGCTATTAAATCCTTGAATACAACTAACAATAAAATACAGGGTAATATCATTAGTAAGCTGTTTAGTGCCAATAAATCAATCAAAGCTAATATGGGTACCTTCACATTATGGTATCTATGTCAATAAACAGGCTGATATATAAGCCGGGTCAACTGTTAATCTGGACCTTAGCATAGTCCGTACGGATCTCATGTGTTTTGTGTCCCTCATTAAATCTCGAATTCATCTCCTGTGGCAAAGGCAGTGGACCAGACTAGACATCAGTAATAAATTTAAAAAGTAATAGAACCCTGGGCCACGTCATCATGGCGTAACCGTAGGTACGAAGTGGTGTTGGCTCGTCTTCTGGTCAATGCCGCCAGACTTACCCACCTCACTCCATATATCAATAGAACTTTTCCTCCCAAGTGCCCCTCATGCCAATAACGGATGTTTTGTTGTTTTGTCAAACATACGAGGGGCATCACAATAAAATAAAACAATACCTCCAACAGAAAAATATTGCTTTCACTATGGAAAATGTTTTTTTTTTTTTCAGATAACAAGGGTATAATAAATAAACTAATGAGTTTTCTGAGGGAGACAAAACCTTATGACCTTATATAGATTGATAAAATAAAACGGAACCATTGGCTTAATGACCTTTGGGACTATGCCACTGGTTGATAGCCAATAAATCCAACAAGTAGTAGTAGGTGTAGCACACTGACAGTCTCGTTCTAGCCTTTGTAGTGGTATGACCTCGTCCACTCTGTGCATAGCGGCAACAGATACCACATACTGTCCGTGGAGTTACTCTGGTATACCGAGGCCTTTCACCAGCAGTACTCTGTTGTCTCTTTGCCTTAGTAAAGTATAAAGTAAAGTAAATTTGCAGCGGTTTGCTGCACTGCTTTGGTGCACACATTCAGTGTTTTGGTTTTGCTGGAGGACAACCAGTAGTGTAGTAAAGTAGTTGGTTGCTCCCCACACCAGACCCGCAGCACTCACTGCCCCAGGGGAAACCTTGTGGTAGTGGGGCCCAGTAGTCTGGTGCATCATTTGGGCGCCTCTTTTTCTCAATCTACCTTTTCTTCCATATTTTCCTTGCGACCTCCTGGGCCAACGGGTGTCTCTTGTCTGAGCGCCGGTATTCGCCTGGGGGGTGGGTTCTGACTACACCACCCCTCGCATTAGGCAGGTTCGGTGGTGGGGAAGTTCTTTCTGCACAAATTCCGATCCCCTAGCTGGTACTGGAGAACGCCGCCAGGCTTCCACTAGGGGGGGGGGGAGTAACGGAAATGTTTTCTCTTCCCTAAATTATTGTCTATTTTTGGGGTTGATACAATAGTCAAGGGAGTTAGGTTAGTGTGATAGGAAGAGGGGTCGGACATACGCCCATAGTTTAAACAAATGTAAGGGTCCTTACTGGAGCTCTATGAATTCTCCAAACTACTCCGGGCAACAGATTCCCTATTAGTAATACTGAAGGATTCTGTGACCTGGATTATTTTGGAGGATTCATAGAGCTCCAGTAAGGGCCCTTAATCTTTTTTAAAACTACGGGCCGTAGTCCGATGCTCAGGATGGATGATTCCCCGCCTAGTCTCCCTCCTCTTCAAAGAGGGAGGTTAACGACCAAGGACCAAACTAGGACAATGGCAGACAATAATGGAACCCCAACGGCAGACAGGCAACGACAATTTGATATTGAAATTCCTCCCGTGAATGCTCGTTATGTTAATATTCGATGTTTGAACGTGGGTCAGTTTCTCAAGACTGTTAACCCCTTTATCATCAAAAAGGTCCATGATGGTCAGGTGGGTGGCAGTCTTGATTATGTTAAGAAGTTGCGTGATGGTAGTCTCCTGGTTAAAGTGCTGAAGGCATCCCAGGTTAAGCATCTCCTTAAACTGACGCAAATTCATGACCTCAGAGTGAAAACCACCATTCTAGTAGGCCCAAATACCTGTAAGGGCATAATTTTCCATAGGGATATGGCAGCCATAGATGAGGCAGACATTTTAGAGGGCATGAAGGACCAAGGCGTTGTTGATGTTCGAAGCATGACCAAGAAGAGAGAGAACATGAAAAAGAAATCTGGCTTATGTTTCTTGACTTTTGCTTCAGCTCAGATTCCGGACACAGTTAAGATTGGATACGAAATAGTTAATGTCAGACCATATTTACAGAAACCTATGCATTGTTTCCGTTGCCAGAAATTCGGATACACAGCATTGAGGTGCATTTGTAAGGATTCAGAATCATTCACTTGTGGAAAATGTGCTGGTAGTCACGAGACATCTTTGTGTTCTGAGACAGTTTTCAAGTGTGCTAATTGAGGCGGCCCCCTCCAGACAAGTGCAGGTGACTGCAGGAGCTTTAAAGTGGAGACTGAGGCAATGGCATACATTAGGGCTCATGATGTCAGTCATGGTTTTTTTTTTTTTTTAATTGCGCCGTAGCTGCAATCAACAGGCAGGCAACAATACATACTCGTAGGCGGGACCCATGAGAATACAACGACTACAACCACACATACACACGCACACGCACACACACACCACACACACACATCACGAAAACATAACAGAATGGAGCACAAGCACACAGACAAATATCTACATTATGACCTATTTAAATCCACCAAAACGAGGGTGGCGTACCAGAAGTTCCTCCAGAACCTGGGGGTTCAGCAGGTGTCGACAAACCACATCAAGTGGCAGGCCCTGGGGCAGCAAGTGTCGGACAGTGGGGCAGGCCAGGCAATAGTGCTCTATAGCGTTAGCACGAGGCGCTCGACACAAGCGACACTCAGTGAAGGGAGGCTCACCCTGCATCCTAGCAACCTGCCATGGTGGACGGTAGCCAAGCCTCAAACGAGCAGAGACTACATTGTGCCTCCGAACCATGAGGCCTCGACGACGGTAGAAATATTTGTGACGGCAGACAGACTCATAATGTGTGATGGAGATTCTGAAGGGCCTCTCTGCATCCCTGCGTCGCCGTACAGGGAGGAGAGCGGCGGAGCGGACTTTAGAGAGGTAACATGTCAGGGAGGGAGGACGTCCAACACGACGAGGAGGCAGATGGCAGGCTTCCTTTGCGAGTCTGTCAACTGTACCATTGTGACGTAAACCTACATGGGATAGCACCCATAAAAATTTGACAGTCAAGTTACGATGACGCAATAAGGACAAAAACGATAAAATCTGCTGAACAACAGTAGAGTGTGTGGGCTGAACACTAGAGAGAGAATGAAGGGCAGGTCTGGAGCCACAAAAAAGGGCAGCATTCACTCCACGTTGACAAACAAGACTAACAGCATCCAGAATGGCATACAGTTCACACAATGTTGAGCTAGAGTGGTTACAGAGACGACGGCCAACCCAGCCCCCTGGAGGTGACTCCATGTCAGGCGAGAAAACAGCACAACCTGCTGCACCATCCACTTGCAGTGAGCCATCAGTGTAGAGGCAGTATGGATCTGTGATGGAGGACGTCACTGTTTCTATGTGTTCCAGAGCCAACTGCCGCTGTAGAGAAGGCAGTTCCGACTTGGAAGTAGGTGTAAAGCTCACATCAGGTGTTGGTAGCATCCACGGAGGGGGTCCTGGGGGGACGTCGGCCACCATTATATCTATATTAAGACTACGGAGCATAGAGGAAACAGACCTTATAAGTTTACATCCAGCAGGCAGTATGGGAGGGACCGGGTAGTTTGGTCTAAGAGAAGTCCTGACTAACTGAGAGTAATGGGGTGAAAGATGTGGGAAATGGAGGCACTTGACAGTGAAGCAAGTAACACTAGAATAAATTCTCTCCACTAACGGGGAAAGACGCAACTCACACTGCATGTTCACTATCCTGGTCGACATTGGACAACCGAGAATTATTCTCATTGCTCTATTCTGAAATTTTTCTAAAGTTTCAAGAGTAGCCCTGGGAAGTTGAATCAGAGCAGGGGAGAGGTAATCAACAACTGAATGGATAAAGGCAATATAGATAGTCCTGGCTACTGGGATGGAGATGCCCGAGGAGTTGTTAGTGAGCCATTGAAGTGGGGTAAGTCGGCGCTGGAGACGACCAAATAAGTCCTGGCCAATGGGATGGTCTTGAGGTCTGGCAGGGACAATTGGCCAAATATTGACTGGTGCTCCCAGGTAGCGATACTGGGAACACATGGGAATGACAGTCCCTCCAATGGTGAACACTGGCTGAGCTTGAGGAAGGCGGCAGGTGAATATTCTGCTCTTATCTGGGGAGACAATAATGCCACAGTGAGAGGAGGACACAGAGAAGGAGTCAAGAAACCGCTGGAGATCCCTTGGTGAGGTAGAATGAGCACAGATATCATCAGCATAGCACGTAATTGTAGTTCCAGGTATATCAGGGAGAGAAGTGAGCAGCCGATGCATCAGAATATTAAATAACAATGGGCTGAGAACACCCCCTTGAGGTGTACCAAGATGAAAACTGCGCAATGGACTGAGCGCACCACTGAAAAACACACGGGAGGTCCTGTTACTCAGGTAGCCCCGAATCCACCGTAATAGATTACCCTTTATCCCAAAATCAACTAGTTGATCCAAAATGACGTCTCTATTAGCAACATCTAAGGCACTTCGAAGGTCAATGAAGGCCACCACACTGTCCCTGTTAAGGTTAGTGTACAGGTCGACTAGGCAGTGGTGTGTGCTTCGCTGGGGAAGGAAACCAAACAGCCATGGAGAAAGGCGATCTTGCAGTCTGTACATGAGACGATTGAGTAAGATTCTCTCCATAACTTTACAAAAACAGGAAGTCAGGGAAATAGGCCTGAACTTCGCAGTGCCGGGCTTAGGGATGGGTATTATTGTGCTGCTGGTCCAGGCTCGTGGTACACAACCATCACGAAGACAAAGATTGTACAGTCGAAGTAGAGGGTTCCCAGGAACTTGTTGAAGTAGGCGCAGCACAGCATAAGTAATACCATCATCACCAGGGGAAGAAGCTCTACCCCGAGAGAGAGCACGTCGCAACTCCTCCTCAGTTATCTCCTCTGCATCATCATCATTATCTTGCAACAGAGCAGACATTAGACGTAGCCGATGGACAGCAGCACGGGAAGCGAGTGAATCTTGTATGTGGATGGGTAGACTGGCTGAGGTAGATTGTTCTGATCAGGCATCGACAAGTTGTTTGGCATAGTCGGCGGGAGTGTGATGACGAGCAGTGGCCGGTGTCTTTTTAACAACCCGACAGATGAGGTGCCACATAGAAGCCACAATTGTTTGCTGGTTGATGCTGTCCGTGAACCACTGCCAAGACTCAGTGTGAGCACACTCCTGCAGGACAACTAAAGCGTCCCTAGACATCTGGTAACGATGGAGCAGGACAGGGGTTGGGTTGGCTTTAAACAATAGGCCATCACGTTTAGCCTCCTCCTTTGCCTCCTGTATACGTGCATCCAGCGTCCAGGAGTGGGCAGTATGGCGATGCTGGAGGTGTGGCCAGGAGACGTATAGCCTATAAAAGTCATGAGTAGCAGATGCAAGATCAGAGTACAACTGTTCAGCTGATGATATGTCAAATGTAGGGAATACATGGGCCATGAATAAGATGTAAGTCGGGCAATATTTAGGGGGCACAGCAATACGCAAACGAGTGGCTGAAGCACTTGACCCAGCAGTTAGAGAATAATGAAAACGAAGAGCGATGTGATCAGAGAATAAGTCTGGTGCGGAGGAGCACAGGACCCGAGATGCTATCAGGCCAGACGAGAGGATGTAATCCAGAGTACCTCCCCGGCAATGAGTGGCACCGCCAGTGTCCCAGCTTTTCAGATGATGCTTGCGGATGTATGAAAGGAGACGAACACCATTACGATTAATAGAGCCAGAACCATCATCCAAATCAGAATGCCAAGCATTAAAATCTCTCATATAAACCATACCACGCACTGTTGGAAAAGGAAGAGCCTCAAGAGTGAGTCTAGCTGGGGCAGAATAGACATCACATAGTTGTAGTACTCCATTCCCAGGTAGAACCTCAAATAGCTGAAAGGTCATGTCAGGATCAGTGGAGGTACGGAGAAGGCGATGTGGCAAGGAGCTATGTATGTAAGTCAGGAGACCATTCCTTACCAGATAAACATATGGCACATAACCTGAGAGAGGAGGAGCTTGCCCAGCAGCGAGCAGCCGTCCTGGAAATGCTTCCTGGAGAAAAATAACACTGGAATTATGACGAAAAACATAGGCCTTGAGTTGAGTGAGCTTAGCATAACTGGTGATACCACATACATTCCAAGAGATGAGATCCAGCCGGCAATCACTAGCAAACTCTGTATTTGGAGGTAGAAGTCCGGTGAGTGGGGGCAGATGAGCGACCTGGAGAAGAAGATGGACCAGGAGAAGGGACTGACTCGAAAAGCTTTTCAAGGCGAGATGCAACAGTATCCATCTTTTCGGTAAGGGTAGTGACAGTTGAGATGATGGCCTGCTGAGCCTCGACCAAGGTGGAGAGTTTGGAGTCATTGGCAGCCTGCGCGGCAACTAGCCCATCAATCTTGGCTTCAAGGGCAGAAAAGAGGTTCTCGAGAGCCGTACATCGTGCCATGAGGGTAGCAACAGACTTGCGGAGGGCCAGGTCTGGAGGTGAGGCAGGGCTGGTAGAAGGAGCAGACTGGGGAGATGGTGGTGGTGGAGGCGGTGCAATAGTAGTGACACGAGCCTGGACCTGACGTCGAGTACATCAATGCCACACGTTAACCCCTGGCTGAAGGCATCGTGGACACTTCCATCGAGACTCATCCTCAGGAGGTGAAGGCTCAGAGGTGGAGGCAGCAGGACGTGATAGTTCACCCCTGACAGGACACGTCTTGGAATCATGGTCGGCAGCACACCATGCACACTTCGGCCTGGCAGAACAATACCGGGAGATATGCCCCACACCCCAGCACCTGTAGCACCAAGGCTGGTCATTATGAAGTTTCCTCACCTCACACGGTGGAAGACAAGGGAGGAAATCAAAGGAAATCTCATTTGGAGGTGGATCAGGTTGACTCCAGACAACAACGATACGGCTAATGGGGGAACCATCTTGGAAAAAACGACGGACAGAATACACACCAGGGTATCCCTTAGCAAGTTTCGGGTCAACATCAATAGGAAAACGGGTAAGGATGTAGCTGGGGAACTTACGAGGCCTCTCGGGTGAGTCTTCAAGAATGAGAGGCAGAGACAAAAATTAACCAGCCTTCACTCTATCAATGATATCCTGATGCTTCCTAGAGATGTAGACAAACCGGGAGGTGACAGCAGCCATCTTCACTTCAGCCAGTTCACGCTGCAGTTGGAAGGCCCTGTTGATATCAGACAACCAACGCAACTTTGTGTCCGTAGATGGGTTCCCAGAGAAAGAGAGCTTGACATAGGTATTTCTTGGGGCAAAAGCAGGAAGGTTGGACGAGGGCAAGGAGTTGGTATACAAAGAAGAAACACCACGTTGAGGCAGAGAAGGTACGTCATGCACAGCTGAAGCACCCTTGGCAGCCTTGGCAGCCGGAGGCAAACAGTCCACACCATCGGAATCCTGCAAGGAGTCGGACGAGGCATCAACGGGTCGCTTGGTAGAGGTTGAGGAGGTGGAAGGCTGCAACCTGAGCTGCGGAGTGACCGAGGAGATGTGGGGAGGGTTGCGAGAAAGCAGCTCAGGCCAGTGATCCTCGATAGGAAACTCATCCTCCTCCGACATGGCCAAGTCGGCCTCCAGGCAGGAAGCCACATCCGAATCCGCGCTCTCCATCAGGCCAGGCAAGGCCTAGATGGGAAGCGAACAACTGAACACACACAAGCACACGAACATACACACACAGAACCACAATAAAACAAATAAACCACAAACAACAATACCACAAACAGCAAAACCACAAAAAAAACGAGATAGAAAATATAAACAACCCCTATAACACCACAGACACAACAACACACAAACAAGAACGTTGAAACAAGACAAACAACAACACAGGCAGAGCGCCAGGAACACGTCTTCACTCCAGGAAGGTTGGGGTGAGACTGTCAGTCATGGTGAAACAAAGAGGAAGGTCGAGGGGGTTAACCAGACTCCCACAGTTTCCTATGCTGCGGCAATGACTGGCACCACTGCTGATGCAACTGATGTTAGCGTGGTTATCAAGGCTAAATATAAGGAGATAAAATAATTAAAGGATCAAGTTCATAAATTATGACACCGATTCAACTTCTAGGTCTCATGTTCTCGCTCAGGTAACTCCCATGAAGCATACATCCGGGAGGACTGGCTCTGTATATCGTGGAGAGGAACAGGCGATGGAGTCTATCATCGCGAAATCATCCCGAGGGAGGCCCCCGGGAAGTGCAGAGGAGGAGGAGGGTCTTCCCTCCCTGCACCAATAGGTTCGGTCTCATAAACGAGGCTCACCAAAACAGCGATAATCTTTGCGCTAACCATAATCCAGTGGAACTGTCGAAGTCTTAGAGCTAGATTAAATGAACTCAAACTTTTGGCCTCTTCTTACGCTGCCGATATTATTGCCCTTCAGGAAACTCATCTGAATGATCAAGTCGAAGACGAGGTTGTTCAGCTTCGGAACTACAGCTTAATCAGGAGAGACAGAGGAGGGGTGGCAATCTACATCCGCCATAACCTCCCTTTCACTGATGTGCCCTGTAATTTTCCTCTGGAAAGTGTCTCTTGCAGAGTAAAGTTCGGTGGCACCTACCTGACTATCTGTTCTGTCTACTGTCCTTCTGACACGGTGACATATGATGTTTTTGATCTACAGGACAGTCTGCCCTGTAGAAAATTAATTTTAGGAGATTTTAATGATCATCATACGTTATGGGGTTCCCTGCGGGATGATAAGAAGGGGGAACAGGTGGCTAGGCTAATCAGTTATTCCAATTTGGTTCTTATGAACGACAATGGTCCAACGAGAGTTAACTATAATATCGGTAATTTTAGCGTCCTTGACCTATCTCTGGTCTCCCCATCAATTGCAGCCTCATTCCAATGGCTACCCATTGATGACTCATTAAGAAGCGACCATTTTCCTATTTTGATTACATTTAAAAGCGACACTATTACAGAGCCTTCAGCACCTAAATGTAATGTTAAAAAAGCAGACTGGGTGTCATTCACAAAGAGTGTCAATATTGAAATTGTTGGAGGAACTACTGATGATAAAGTAAATAGTATTAAACATAATATCCTCAAAGCCGCAATGGCAACAATTCCTAAGACTTCGATAGATAGCGCAAAGCATAGAGTTCCATGGTGGATGCCAGATTGCCACAGGGTACTGTGTGAAAGGAATAGAGCCTACATTAGCGATGAGAACTTTCTCAAGTATAAACTTGCGAGAGCTAGGGCTCGTAGAACCATCAGACAAGCCAAACGAGACTCCTGGCGATGCTTTGTCTCCAGTATAAATAATGAAACACCAATATCACAAGTCTGGTCCACTGTAAAAAAATTAAAAAGAAAAAAATATCTCATAGAATTACCAACATTTCTTTTAATAACATCAATTATGAAAACCCTAAAGACATTGCTAACGCCCTCGCCAGGCAGTTCTCTTTCGATAGCAGCTCTGAAAATTACCATTCACTTTTCCTGCCCATCAAGGAAGCATCAGAGCTGCAGCATATTGACTTTGCCACAGGAGATGAATTAGATTACAACAGTGATCTAACAGTGCAAGAGCTTGTCCAAGCCCTAGGAGCCTGTAGTGGGACATCCCCAGGACCCGATGAGATTCGGTATGAGATGATAAAGCATCTTGATCATGGGTCCATGATCAAGTTGTTGCAGGTGTACAACGAGATTTGGAGGGGTCAGACCTTTCCAAACTGGTGGCACTTTGCACATGTCATTCCCATACCGAAAGGAGGGGGGACTCTAGATCGACTACGTCGTATCACCCTATTGCGCTCACAAGTTGCTTATGCAAGGTCATGGAGCGAATTGTTAATCATAGGTTATTGCACCTTTTAAATTCCAGGAACTTGCTGGATGACGAGCAGTGTGGCTTCCGCAAATTTCGTCAGTCGCTCGATCAGCTAGTAAACCTGGAAATTCAAATTCAAGAGGCATTTGCCAAAAAACATCTTTTGATTGCAGTATTATTAGATATTGAAAAAGCCTACGACATGACGTGGCGACATGGCCTCCTCAGGAAACTATATGCGATGGGATTCCGCGGTAACCTGTCCATTTTTGTTAAAAATTTCATTTCTGACAGAACTTTCCCTGTCAAGCTTTTTTCGGAAACAATCACTTTCTCGAACATATTTGTCCAGGCAAACGGGATCCCCCAGGGGAGTGTCCTGTCTCCCACCTGATTTTTATGTATGATCAATGACATTCTACCAGCTCCTCCCCGAAATCTTAAATACTCACTGTACGCCGTTGACTGTGCAATATGTCACTCCAGCTGTAGTGCAGAGTTTTCGGCAACTCGGACCCAATTAGCACTGGATCTGATTCACAATTTCACAGTGGGGTTTTAAGTTTTCGATAAGAAAGAGTGTGGGGGTGATATTCACTCATAGGAAGAAGCCAGACGTCCGGCTGACTATGGGCGACCACCCCTTACCTATCCAAAAATCTACTAAATTCCTTGGACTGCATTTTGACAGTCGACTGACATGGCGAGTCCCAGTTAAAAACTAAAGGTCTACAAGCACTTAATTTGCAGAAGTGCATTTCTGGTACTAAATGGGGAGCAGATAGGAAGTCATTGCTAATGCTATATAAATCACTGATTAGATCTAGAGCAGATTATGGGTCAATAGTGTATGGTTCGGCATCTGAGTCTGTGTTGACAGGTTTGGATGTACAGCAGAATGCGTGTTTGCGTGTGTGTCTTGGAGACCTACTTTGCACTCGAATCGAGCGTCTAGAAGTGGAGTCACAAGTGCCTCCCCTCCGTCTGAGACGAGACCAACAACTGATAGTATATTGCGCTAAAAAATCCAGGGAGCCGAGTCATCTTACCGGGAATGCATTGCTTCGGCAACTGCATCCGGGACCGAGTCATCTGTCTGGGAACCACTAGGCCCCAGGGGGCACTGGCTTGAGGCCAAGGGGAACCAGGCCTCAAGATCATATACCCAGGGAGCCGAGTCATCCTCCCGGGAATGCCTTTGAGGGGCAGCTGCACCCGGGGGGCCGTGGCGATAGGCCCCTGGAAGGGCCGAGTTATCCACCTGGGAGTCACCTGGTCCCGTAGGGCACTGGCGTGAGGTCCCTCAGAGCCAGACTCCACGAACTCCTAGAGTGTGTCGGTATAGAATTCTCAACAATCGATACCCTGGTCTTAGTAAACATTGCACCCATGGGTAACACCCACTTTTACTATTGTAAAATCCTGATTACCAGGGGTTAAATCCCGGATGCCGGAGGCGGAGGTACACCAGAGGTTTCGAGAAATAATTGTTAAACATCTTCAATATTTCTATCTGTATACCGACAGCTCCAAAACGGATGAAAATGTGGGTGCAGGTGTGTGGTCGACCGAATGCCAGTTGAGATTCAGACTGCCGAATCACACATCGATTTTATTTGCTGAACTTCTTGCTATCGATAAAGCTTTGGATTTTGCCCTATCGACGACCCATGACGACCCATTTACTGATTCTCTAAGTTCACCTAAAGCTATTAAATCCTTGAATACAACTAACAATTAAATACATGGTAATATCATTAGTAAGCTGTTTAGTGCCAATAAATCAATCAAGCTAATATGGGTACCTTCACATTATGGTATATATGGCAATGAACAGGCTGATAATTATATTATCCGGGTCAACTGTTGATCTGGACCTTGGCATTGTCCGTACGGATCTCAGGTGTTTTGTGTCCCTTTTTAAATCTCTAATTCATCTCCTGTGTCAAAGGCAGTGGACCAGACTAAACATCAATACTAAAGTTTTTAAAAATAATAGAACACTGGGCTACGTCATCATGGCGTAGCCGTAGGGATGAGGTGGTGTTGGCTCGTCCTCGGGTCAATGCCACAAGATTAACCCACTGAGAGCCGTATATTAACAGATCTTTTCCCCCAAAGTGCCCATCATGCAATTCAATATTGTCAATACAACATATACTAATATTTTGTAAAAAATATGAATGTAAACGAAACAATATTAAACACTATTTCAAACATAAAAATATGGCTTTCACCATAGACAATATTCTATCAGATGATAAAAATATTATAAATGAACTGATGAGTTATCTGAGAGAGACAAAACTTTATGACCTTATATAGATTGATATATTAAAACGGAACAATAGGCTTAATGATCTTTGGCACTGTGCCACTGGTTGATAGCCAATAAATCCAACAAGTAGTAGTAGTAGTAGTAGCACACTGAGACACTTGAGCTCTCACACACCACCATCTCTGTCCTCCACCAGTCTCTTCTTCGGGTTGTCACGGTCACTGAGCCGTTTCTGTGTCACGCCTATATACTATACTGTTGTTCAGAGTGTGATAATTGTGGTCGGGCTGTACCTTCTACCATTCTTCAAAGTGTAATCGTGCTATGTGGTCTGACTGTACTTCCTACACTGTGTAGCCCACCCGGCTGCTACCAATTAGAAGAGTCGAGTACACATACTGAATTATTGATTGTTCTTTGATATTTGTTATTTTGGTGAACTGATTTGTAATTTGAAACTCAACTATTCTTACAAGTATCCTGTTGTGCTGAATTCATGGTTGTATTATTAAAAGTGGGAATTGTGTTTAATCTGGACTTCACTTATGCTCGGGACTTACTGGGTGATATTATGAGTGGGATATCTGGTGCAAGAAAGAGGAGTACTCTGTCATAACTCCATCTGTACGGCTGAGCTACCCTTCCTCTACATACACGTACACGCAAACACCCACTGATTGGTCAACTCTGGAACAAACTCGGATGCGGATATTGAAGTGGATGTCCACCTTACATATTTTGCCGATGCGAATGCGGATATCAGAGTCTTAAGACTGCGGATGCTGATGTAAGATCATAACATACTCTCGGATGCAAATGCAGATCCGGATGTTTTCAAGATATTGAAGAAACACTAGTTATAACAAAACGGCAGCAACTCTTGTGATATTTCTCCGAAATGTAATCGTTCACGTATAAAACGAGTTTTCAGGCATCAACATTAATGCATCTTGTGAGCTGTTCCCGTATTATGAGGGGGTACTATGGTGCACAAATGTCGTGTCCATTGCCCTGCCACAGTAAGATTTCGAATAGCCAGATTCTTATATTTCGAAACACTTGGGAAAATGCTCAGGTCTGGCAACAGATATCGCCTATGCTGCGTGGACATCAACAAGTGACTTAAGCAAAAAATAATGCATTGAATTGTGTGGTATACAATTATCTCTATGCCCCGTTGTGGATTTTGTTTCACGTAGGATTTATTTATATAATTATAGTTTCTACCATCAGGGTAATTTTTATGATGTTCAGCACATAACATTTACGGTTATTTAACAAACTTCCAAATATACAAAGTGTGAGTATTGTAGTGGGATGTTTACACATTGCAAACTTAATGAGTTGTGTAACTCCTTGGTCTCAACTTTACTGTGGGTCTTTCAGCTTTAGATTGAGGGGAAGCTAATGCAAGACCATGAATGATGCTGCTACGGCCACCTCACGCTCCCTTGTGTGAGTTGTAGACCAAAGCCTCACTCAGTCTTATGTAGCTATGTGCAGTAATATTTGTTCTATAGGATTTTAGTTATCACTACATATCAACTTACCTCTTATCAGTTAAAATAACCATCTCTAACATTATCATAAAACGTGGTAATGCTCCAGTCTCATACAACCTGTCTCATCCAGCTCCCACCTCCTCCAGTTCCCCTCCCCCTCCTCTAATTCTCCCATTCCACCCTCCCAACACATCAAATGGCGACATCTGTTAGCTTATCATATCATTTCCTCAGCTGTTCCAAAACTTCAAACACAGTTTACTTGAATTCTCACTGTGGCTGGGTAATGGACGCAACTTTTGTGCACCATAGTACGTTTTATGGGGAGCTGCAGTATATAAATGAAGCGCTCCTTTATGGATCTGTAATTTAAATTTCCGAATTTTTTAGAACTGTAACGATAAAATCGATGTGACAGTTGTATTATTATTATTATTTTTTTTAATACTACAAATATCATATACAGTATATAAAAGAAATCTTCTCACCCCACCCCTCAAAAATATGATGATAAATGTATACAGGAAGCTATATTAATACATTTCAGCAGTTTAAACTTCGCTAAATTACTAACGTCTGCTACATCATAACAGGGCTCAGGCAAGGCCACCTTGAGTTTCAGTTTCTTTCATAAACTCACCTGATTTGCAGGAAAAAGGTTGTTTTCCTTTGCAAAGTAATTATAAAGAATTGTAAGTTGACGTCCAAACTTTCATTTTCTTATTTTGTTTTTCCGAACTATGACTAGCATTGCATATATCAACTGACAATAGTGCATCATTATAAGCGACAGCAAAATATTTATATGTGATTTTGGTAGCAATAATCCGCTGGCTTACAGTGGGAAGGAACTGTGGACATTTAGTTAGTTTATCAATAATAATGTAGTTGTAATGACTATATTTGTGGTGACACTTTCTGAGTGCATCAAATATCCTCTGTTAATTGCATCAGTGTAATTATGACTCTCAGGGCTTGTCGTGGTTGGGGGTCTTGCGTGGCTCCGAGACCTTGCGAGCTAGACTAGAGGGGGCTTCGGCCCCTGCTCTGCCCCTATATTGGGGAGAGAGTGCTTAACATGCAAGAAAGGTCGCCAGTGAGAGACCAAACTAAATGGTTCCCATATATTAGTCAGCCAGTACGAGCCAACAGTGCTGCGCGCCAGAGGGACCGCCCTCTAGGGGTCGTCAGGTGTTGGATGGCTGCGTGTCTGAGCCGGGAGATGTTGGGAAAGGGGGTCTCAGTACTGTCCTGGGCAAACTTTCAAGCCATTGGGGCTGCAGTTTAAAACGAGTGGCCGGGGACGAGGTACCCCATCCTCATCTGCCCAGTAGGTATTAGCTCTTCCAGGAGCCTTTCTATCAATAACAAATGTTGTATGGACAAGAATAAACCTCCTTCACTTCCTCGAGCGGTGGTCGAAGAGGCCTTCGAGACGTCACTCTCTGGTCGTGGTTGTATGCAGCAGGCTGTTTTTTTTTTTTTTTTTTTTTTTTTAAATGCATTGCGCCGTGGCATCAATCAAAAGGCAGACAACAATACATGAGGGTAGGCGGGACCCATGAGAATCCAATAACTACAACCACACATACACACACATCACGAAAACATAACAGAATGAAGCACAAGAATACAGACAAATATTTACATTATGACCTACTTAAATCCACCAAAACGAGGTTGGCATACCAGACGTTCCCCCAAATCCTGGTGGTTCAGCAAGTGTCGACAAACCACATCAAGCAGCAGGCCCCGGGGCAGCAAGTGTCGGACAGTGGGGCAGGCCACACAAGCGACACTCAGTGAAGGGAGGCTCACCCTGTATCCCAGCAACCTGCCATGGTGGCTGGTAGCCACGCCTCAAACGAGCAGAGACTACATTGTGCCTTATAAGAGTACGTCCAGCAGGCAGTATGGGAAGGACAGGGGAGTTTGGTCTAAGAGAGATACTGACTAACTGAGAGTAATGGGGTGAAAGATGTGGGAAATTGAGGCACTTGACAGTGAAACAAGTAACATTACAATAAATTCTCTCGACTAATGGGGGAAGATGAAACTCAAGCTGCATGATCACTATCCTGGTTGACATTGGACAGCTGAGAATTATTTTCATTGCTCTATTTTGAAATTTTCCTAGAGTTTCCAGAGTAGCCCAAGGAAGTTGAAGCAATATAGATGGTCCTGGCTACTGGGATGGAGATACCCGAGGAGTTGTTAGTGAGCCATTGAAGTGGCATAAGTCGGCGCTGGAGACAACCCAACAAGTCCTGGACAATGGGATGGTCTTGAGATCTGGCAGGCTTGGGCTAGACGAGTCTTAAAAGAGGCCCGACGTGCATCTTGAAAGGCCTATGTGTCTTCAATTTATACTAAAACTCCACTCACCCAAGTGTTCAGAAGAGTCCGTAAGATGGCGGGGAAGTTTTCTCCTAGTTCTACACCTGCACTTAAGATCAATGGAATTAAGATCATGGATGGTTTGACTGTGGCCAATACCATTGCGGAGGCTTTTGCAAAGGTCTCCAGCCGTGACTCTCGACCTCTGGCTGTTAGGCATGAGTTAAGAGCCAAGGAGCGTACTGTCCTGGATTTCTCAGAAAACGAGAATGAAAGTTATAACCATATATTCACCTGAGAGACCTGCATTCTGCTCTCTCTCTCTCTGCGGCGACACTTCTCCTGGGCCAGACAACATCCCATATGCAATGTTACGACACTTGGGTGAAGAGGCGATCTCATTTCTTTTAGCTTTATATAACAGAATCTGGCTGGAGGGTGTCTTCCCTTCTGGGTGGAGGGTTGCTACCATCCTTCCTTTTCTCAAGCCGGGCAAGGACTCTGGTGTTGCCCTCAATTATCGACCAATTGTCTTGACCTCCTGTCTCTGTAAACTATTTGAAAAGATGGTGAATGTCAGACTGGTATACTTCTTGGAACGGGGTGATTTTCTGTCTCCGTCTCAGTCTGGCTTTCGTAAACACCGTTCCAATACAGATGCTCTTGTCAAGTTGGAAGCTGCTGCATGTGAGGCCTTTGCACGACATCAACACCTTGTCTGTGTATTGTTTGATTTAGAGAAAGCCTATGTCACTACATGGCATTCAGCAGCATCTATATGGCCTGCGGGGTCGCCTTCCACGCTTTCTTAAGGAGTTTCTCAGTGGTCGCAGTTTTTCTGTGAGGGTTGGTACAACCCACTCAGCATCTGTTGCACAGGAGGAGGGCATCCCCCAGGGAAGCGTCCTCAGTGTCACATTGTTTGCAGTAGCAATTAATGCCATTGCCTCATCCCTTCCAGAGGGTATAGCTAACTCGATGTACATTGACGACTTAGCAGTCTGGTTTGCTGCTTCCCGTATGTCAGTGGCGGAGCGGCGCATGCAGCTTGCCCTTGACAGCGTGTCACGTTGGACTGGTTCTCATAGGTTTCAATTTTCTCCTTCCAAGACAGTTGCTATGCACTTCTGCCGCATCCGAGGCGTCCACCCGGATCCGGACTTATTCATGTATGGTCATCCGATACGATGTGTCGAGGAGACTCGCTTTTTGGGTCTCCTTTTTGACAAACGTTTGACTTGGGTTCCCCACTTACGTACACTTAAGGTCTCTTGCCTCAAGGCTCTTAACCTGTTGAGGGTCCTGAGCCATACATCCTGGGGGGCTGATCAGGCCACCCTGCTCCGCCTATACCACGTTCTTATTAGGTCAAAACTCGACTATGGGTGTGAGGTGTACTCTTCTGCCACCGATGCCCGTCTCAGAGTTCTAGACCCTGTTCATCATGCTGGAGTACGTCTGGCGACCGGAGCCTTTAGGTCGTCCCCAATCCCCAGTCTCCTGGTGGACGCTAATGAGCCACCTCTTGATCTCCGTCGCCAGTCCTTGATGGTTCGTTGTTGGCATCGATTACATCGACTTCCAGACTCCCTACCTTGCTTGGCGGTGTCATCTGATATCATGTCTCAATACTACCTTTTACATTCTCGTGCACCATGGCTCTTTGGCTTCCGGGTCAGGAAGGCTATGGAGGAGATGGGCATAGATGACTTCCAGATTTGTCCTGTGAGGGTCCCCAGGGTGGCTCCATGGCCTCTTCCAGAAGTTTTCCCCTGCACCTGCTTTACAGACAAGAAGGAATCTCTTCCTCCTCCAGTGGCTCGTTCCCTCTTTTTAGAACATGCCTTCACTCACAGGGAGTCCCTCCCTGTGTACACTGATGGGTCAAAGTCTGATGCTGGAGTTGGCTTTGGAGTTGTCTTGCCTGACTTTTGCCGTGGAGGCAGGCACCCTTCTGTCATGTCCATTTTTACTGCTGAGCTCTCAGCCATTTTATATGCCCTCCAAGTGATTTTTACTCTCCCTCAGCCTTCGTTTACTATTTTTAGCGATTCCTGTAGTGCCTTGCAGGCCTTGTGCAATTTTAACTCTTCCCATCCCCTGGTGTTGGCCATTCTTGAGTGGCTTGTCCTCCTGGGTCGTCGTGGCCGGAAAGTCACTTTTTGTTGGGTCCCGGCCCATGTGGGTGTTGATGGGAATGAGCGGGCTGACGCCCTGGCTAAGGCTGTGGTCTCCAATTCCCGGCCTCCTGCCAGGCGTCATCCTGTTCCTGCAGTGGACCTTCGACCATACATAGATGCTACTGTTCGTTCCTGCCAGGTGGGACACTGTCGGGGCTAACAAGCTCCGCAACATCTGCCAGCTCCTTGGTTTGTGGAGCTACAGTTGCCTGTCCCGCCGGTGGGAGACGACTCTTGTCCGTCTCCGAATTGGCCACACATTATTGACTCATGGGTTTTTAATGGAGAGGGCTCACCCTCCCTACTGTGATGATTGTCTTGTCCCTTTGACAGTACGGCATCTTATTGTCGAGTGTCCCAGCCTTGGGGACCTTCATCGTAGGCACCTTTCCGAGTACCGGAAGGGTTACGGTTCTTACAGTCTCTCCCAGGTGCTCGGGGAGGAGGCTTGTAGTGTGGGAGGGAACACCCTCTCCTATGTGGAGGAGGCTGGCCTCCTCCAAAAGTTGTGAATTTAATTATATTTATGGCTTTTTAGATAGTTCAACGTTTTCTTATCTTTTATATATTTTACTTGAAATAGTCAGGTTTTTTTTTTTTTGTTAGTATAAATGTGCCTTTTAGTTTGCATGTTCTTTTATTCATGCTGCTTATCCCTTTCGGGGTGGAGAAGTCTGTTTAGTTTGTGTAAATATTTTATTAATGATGTAGATGACTTTGTGTTGGGCGGTATATGACCATAGCTGTTGCGCCGCCAAATGCCTCATGGCATTTCTAAATCAATCAATCAATCAATTGAGATCTGGCAGGCACAACCGGCTAAATATTGACTGGCGCACCCAGGTAGTGGTACTGGGAACATGACAGTCCCTCCAATTGTGAACACTAGCCGAGCTTGAGGAAGGCGGCAGGTGAATATTCTGTTCTTATCTGGGGAGACAATACAAAGGACATTCAAACAGCAACAGACCTACTGGTCCTTACGAGGCTGCTTGATTTTACTATTCTATCTAACCTACAATAGTGAGGGAAAGCATAGCAAAGAAGAAGGCTCCTCCCCACCCACCACTCCCTATAGCCGAGGCTGGCAGGAAATGAAAAGATACCATGTAGTATGGAAAAAACTAACATGGAATTTATATAGGACAGCAGGAAGGTTCTTAATATACAGTATATATATATATATATATATATATATATATATATATATATATATATATATATATATATATATATATATATATATATATATATATATATATATATATATATATATATATATATGACGAAAAAGTATTTACGTATTACAGTACTAGTTAGCTAAACATACCAGTGGAATATACTCCGCCTGGCTTAATTAGGCCCTACACTCTATGCTACGAATACTACTGATTTGGTGAGTCTGACTATTCTACTCTTGTCTGAGTATATATAATAAGTGAGCTGCGGTTACGTTGCTAATCTTATTCGAGTGTGAATAGTTGCTAGATACTTGTCTAAGTGACTTTTGAACGAGTCTACTGTTGCACAGTTTAAAACAGCAGAGGGTAGTCGGCTCCAAATGTTTACGATACGAATAAAAAAGAAAATTCTTCGCTTCATTCGTGTTAAAACGTTTCTCAAAGATCTTGAGCCCATTGTTGATGGTAATGTTTCTATTGTCGATGCTGAAGTAATTACTGGCATTTAAAGTACTGCAACCTTTGAATATTTTGGAGACTTCTATAAGGTCTCCTCTTAGTCGCCGTTTACTAAGGCTATATAGATTTAATTCCTTCAGTCGTTCCTCATATGGCTTATTTCGTAATCCAGGGGTCATTTTAGTTATTCTGCTCTGTACTCTCTCCAGTTTTTCAATGTATTTCTTGTAGTACTTGGACCACAGCTGCACACAGTATTCGAGGTGAGGACGTACGAGTGAGTTATATAATGTAATAATAATTTCTTCTGATTTGAATTCAAAAGTTCTACCGATAAATCCTATGAGTTTGTTTGCCGTTTTCACTACTTCTGATCACTGCTGTCCAGGTTTTAAGTAATTTGTTATTGTGACACCGAGAAATCGTTCCATGTTTACACTTGAGAATTGAACGTTATTCATAGTGTATTGTACTTTACTGTTATCGTTTTCAATATGGAGAACTTTGCACTTTTCTACGTTGAAATACATTTGCCCAGTTAACCAATGTGTCCCAATCGCGCTGTAAGGTTTGCCACTCTTCTCTGGAGGTTACTTTACTCGCTAGTTTTGTGTCGTCTGCAAATTTTGATGTTTTACAAGTGAGCCCATTATCTATATCATTTATATAAATCATGAAAAGGATGGGCACCAATACTGATCCCTGAGAAACTCCACTTTGAACATTACGCCAGTCAGATGCTATTCCATTGATTACTACTCGCTGCTTACGATCTGACAGGCAGTCTTCGAGCCACGCCTGGACTTTCCCCATAATACCGTGTGCACCGAGTTTTCTTATCAATCGCTAGTGGGGGACCTTGTCAAAAGCTTTTTGGAAATCTAGGTAAATTACGTACACGGATCTCGACTCGTCATGCATGTTATGAATGTCATAGAAAAAATCTAATAGGTTTGAGGCAGGACCTTCTATTTCGAAAACCGTGTTGGGAGTCTTTGATTATATCGTTCTCCTCTAGGAACTTCACAATTTTGTCTCTGATAATGGTTTCCATTAGTTTACAGACTACCGATGTTAGGCTTATTGGTCGATAATTACCGGGTAGTGACTTATTTCCTTTCTTAAATATAGGTTTTACATTAGCTGTTTTCCCATTCGATTGGTATTTTCCCCATTTTTAATTATTTCTTAAATATGATGGAAAGTGGCTTGGATAACTCAGATTTCGCTTCCTTCAAGATTCTCTGGGATATTTTATCTGGTCCCGGTGTTTTATTCACATTGATGGCATTTGTCGGACTTATAATGTTACTTTCGTCGAGTTCGCAGTTATAAAGACTTATGCCATTTACTTGTACGGTCGGGACTGGTAGTGTTTCTGCTGTATTTTCTACAGTGAATACTATTGCAAAATAATAATTTAGTATAGTCGCCATTTTTACTTCATTGTCGGTATGGTTGTCATTGTTATTTGCAAGTGGACCAATTACTGAAGTTAGCACTTTCTTTTTTCTTATGTAACTATAAAATTCTTTCGGGTTTGATTTACTAAATTTTGCAATATGTTTCTCTAACATTTTTCTTACTTTGTTTGATTTACTTTTTTATTATTCGTCTAAGTCTGTCGAATTCCTGCTTATCCGACTCGCCTTGTGTTTCTTTACATTTTCTATGGGCTCGTTTTTTTTGCTAGTAAGTTCGAGTGAATCTCGCTGTTCCACCACTTGGGTTCAAATTTTCCCGTGAACGTCTGTCACAGTACGGTATACATGATTTCACAGCACAATTTAGATTATTTACAAATAATTCCCATGAGGCGTTAATGTCCGGAACTTCTGTTACAGCAGGCCATTCTGTGTTACCTAGGGTCCTTCTCTGTTTATTAAAGTTGGCCCCTTTAAAGTTGGTACTATTTCTGTTCTCACGTTTTCTTCTGTCTTCGATATATTTATTTTAAATGTTATAATTCTGTGATCGCTAGAACTAAATTCTGGTCCGACTTTAACATCCTACGTTTCACGTTGGCTTAGTGCACTTTCGTTTAAATTTGTATACAAATTGTGGCCTGAACGAGAGTTTAAACTGTCACCCCACTTCTCTGCTGGTAGGTTAAAATCTCCAAAAAATATACAATCATTTTCGCAATAGATGTCAGCTATACTTTCGTAGAGAACTGTATCGGTATTTATTGATTGATTCGGTGGTCTATATATGAGACCCAATATTGTTTTGCATGAACGGTGTCGTAGTTGTATATAGCACGCATCTATAATATCTATTCTTGGCCTATTCACTAGTAGTGGATGAAGACCACCACCTCCTTTACGAACTGTTCTTTCGTTACTAAATATGTTATATCCTGGTATGGCATTTTCTGCTAGGTAATCTCTACAGGCTGTATTTATCCAGGATTCCACGATGCCAATTATATCGTAATTTTCTACACTTACTAAAGCCTCTAGGTCGGTAAATTTATTACGTATACTCCATGCGTTGAAAAAACAGACTGTCGTTGTTGTTGAGTTGTATGGTTTGTATGAGGGTTTATTGTTTACGTTATGGGCGTCGTGTTCTGCTGCGCTGCGTGTTTTTATCTGTAGTTTGGAACAGCATCGTTTAGTAGTCTACCGAAACGTGCTGCCCCAACACCGTTTAGGTGTAATCCGTCTTTTTGGAAAAGAATAGGATTATTATAAAAATTGTCCCAATGGTCGATGAGATCTATTCCTTTCTGTGAACAAAGTGTCTTTAAACGGCTGTTTGTACTGTACACCAGGCTATAAAACCTGTTGTCTGCATTTATCCTCGGCAGGATCCCGGAAATGATTATGTGATTGGAGTTGTTCTTGTATTGTCGAATGGCTTCCCGGTACTTTTCCATTAGTTCTTCTGATCTTTTCCGCTTGATGTCGTTTGTTCCCATATTGAGAATGAAGCATGTGTTGTTGGTGGCATCCGCAGTAATGTCTTGGTCAAGACCTGCTCCTGGTATACAGAACTCTTCCAGTTGCCCACGGATTATGGAGTCCCCAATTAATCGAGTTTCTTCCTCCTACTCCGTGGGCTCAGCCAGTACCTGGTAACGGTTGGAAGTTATTATTGGTAGGTAGGTTCTGAGAGCAGTCACCTGTCTCGCTTCGCTTGTGTTTGTCCCGGTAGACAAACGTGGTGAGTTGGTTGTATCTCTGTGGGTGTCAGCATGCGTAGGGGCGGGAGTAGGTGTGGAAGTAGGAGCAGCAGGGGTCGTAGTCCCAGGGGAGGCATGGATAAACTGACGTGGGTAGATTAATGGCGTGAGACTGGTGGGTGTAGCGCTGTGTGTCCCTCTAGTCACCTGTGAGTAGAGTGGGGGTTCTTGCATACCCGTTGCTATGTTTAATTATACAAACTCCTGTAGCGAGTCATACTTCCTTTTCAGCAGGCGATTTTCTTCTCTTGTTTCCTCGAATATCTTCATCATCTCGCAGAGTCGGCAAATAGGGGAGGAGAAATAGTCGGTGAAGTACTGACCGGCGAATCTGCCTGTACACTCGATGCACGGCTTGACGTTTGAAGGCATTTTCTGGATTGGGGGACAGAGGGGAGGGGAGAGAAACATCAAGGAAAGGAGTGGAATGGGAGAGGTAGAGAATGGGAGGAGGGGGGGGCAGATTGAAAGCGGCAACAGGACGGGTGAGGTGAGGTGTGGAGAGATGATTGATTGATTGATTGATTTATTGTTGCCATTAGGCATCTGGCGGCGCAACAACAATGGTCATATACCGCCCAACATATAAAGGTCATCTACATCATTTATAAAATAAGTACAAAAATTAAATAATTTTCACTACCTCGAAAGGGAGAAGCAGCATGAATAAAACCCACGTCTTCCAAAAGATCATATATTAATGAAATAACCCATTTAAGTTAGATATATAAAAGAATTGAAATATTAACGAAAGAAACATTAAACTTTAACTACCTAAAAATTAATAGCCATAAATACAATAAAATTAACAATTTATGGAGAAAGCCAGCCTCCTCCACATAGGAGAGGGTGTTCCCTCCAACACTACAAGCCTCCTCCCCGAGTACCTGGGAGAGACTGTAAGAACCGCCACCCTTCCGGTACTCGGAGAGGTGCCTACAACGAAGGTCCCCAAGGCTGGGACACTCGACAATAAGATGCCGTACTGTCAAAGGGACCAGACAATCATCACAGTAGGGAGGGTGAGCCCGCTCCATTAAAAAGCCATGAGTCAATAATGTGTGGCCAATGCGGAGACAGACAAGAGTCGCCTCCCACCGGCGGGACAGGCCACTGTAGCTCCACAAACCAAGGCGCTGGCGAATGTCGCGGAGCTTGTTAGCCCCGACGGCGTCCCATCTGTCCTGCCAGCAGGAACGAACGGTAGCATCTATGTAGGGTCGAAGGTTCACTCCAGGAACACTGTACACAGGGAGGGACTCCCTGTGAGTGAAGGCATGTTCTAAAAAAAGGGAACAAGCCACTGGAGGAGGAAGAGATTCCTTCTTGTCTGTAAAGCAGGTGCAGGGGAAAACTTCTGGAAGAAGCAGGACAAATTTGTCACAGGACAAATCTGGAAGTCATCTATGCCCATCTCCTCCTTAGCCTACCTGACCCGGAAGCCAAAGGGCCATGGTGCACGAGAATGTAAAAGGTAGTACTGAGACATGATATCAGATGACACCGCCAAGCAAGGTAGGGTGTCAGGAAGTCGATGTAATCAATGCCAACAACGAACCATCAAGGACTGGCGACGGAGATCAAAAGGTGGCTCATTAGCGTCCACCAGGAGACTGGGGATTGGGGACAACCTGAAGGCTCCGGTCGCCAGACGTACTCCGGCATGATGAACAGGGTCTAAAACTCTGAGACGGGCATCGGTGGCAGAAGAGTACACCTCACACCCATAGTCGAGTTTTGACCTAATAAGAACATAATATAGGCGGAGGAGGGTGGCCTGATCAGCCCCCCAGGATGTATGGCTCAGGACCCTCAACAGGTTAAGAGCCTTGAGGCAAGAGACCTTAAGTGTACGTAAGTGGGGAACCCAAGTCAAACGTTTGTCAAAAAGGAGACCCAAAAAGCGAGTCTCCTCGACACATCGTATCCGATGACTATACATGAATAAGTCCGGATCCGGGTGGACGCCTCGGATGCGGCAGAAGTGCATAGCAACTGTCTTGGAAGGAGAAAATCGAAACCCATGAGAACCAGTCCAACGTGACACCCTGTCAAGGTCAAGCTGCATGCGCCGCTCCGCCACTGACATACGGGAAGCAGCAAACCAGACTGCTAGGTCGTCAACATACATCGAGTTAGCTATACCGTCTGGAAGGGATGAGGCAATGGCATTAATTGCTACTGCAAACAATGTGACACTAAGGACGCTTCCCTGGGGGACGCCCTCCTCCTGTGCAACAGATGCTGAGTGGGTTGTACCAACCTTCACAGAAAAACTGCGACCACTGAGAAACTCCTTAAGAAAGCATGGAAGGATGCCATATTGCCATGTAGTGTCATAGGCTTTCTCTAAATCAAAGAATACACAGACAAGGTGTTGATGTCGTGCAAAGGCCTCACATGCAGCAGCTTCCAACTTGACCAGAGCATTTGTAGTGGAACGGTATTTACGAAAGCCAGACTTGGACGGAGACAGAAAATCACCCCGTTCCAAGAAGTATACCAGTCTGACATTTACCATCTTTTCAAATAGTTTACAGAGACAGGAGGTCAAGGCAATTGGTCGATAATTGAGGGCAACACCAGAGTCCTTGCCCGGCTTGAGAAAAGGAAGTATGGTAGCAACCCTCCACCCAGAAGGGAAGACACCCTCCAGCCAGATTCTGTTATATACAGCTAAAAGAAATGAGATCGCTTCCTCACCCAAGTGTCATAACATTGCATATGGGATGTTGTCTGGCCCAGGAGAAGTGTCGCCGCAGAGAGAGAGATCAGAATGCAGGTCTGTCAGGGTGAATATATGGTTATAACTTTCATTCTCGTTCCCTGAGAAATCCAGGACAGTACGCTCCTTGGTTCTTAACTCATGCCTGACAGCCAGAGGTCGGGAGTCACGGCTGGAGACCTTTGCAAAAGCCTCCGCCATGGTATTGGCCACTGTCAAACCATCCATGATCTTAATTCCATTGACCTTAAGTACAGGTGGAGAACTAGGAGAAAACTTCCCCACCATCTTACGGACTCTCCTGAACACTTGGGTTAGTGGAGTTTTAGTATTAATTGAAGACACATAGGCCTTCCAAGATGCACGTCGGGCCTCTTTTAAAACTCGTCTAGCTCGAGCCCTGCCCGTCGGAAGTCCTTTAAAAGAGTTGGGTCCCCACGATTGCGAAGAAGGCGAGAGAAAGCAGCGCGCTTCTCCCGCACAGCAGTGGTGCAGACTGGTGACCACCAAGGGACAGGACGTTTGGGAAAGTAGCCAGAAGTTCTAGGAATAGAGTTGAGAGCAGCAGAGTGGGGCATATCAGTGAAATATATTACAGCCTCGTCAGAGCTACCGATATCGGCTACAGAAGAGACCGAAGAAGTTAGCTCTCTAAAAAACTGCCAGTCAGCCTTCTCTAATTTCCACCTAGGAAGACGAGACTGTGGTTCGTACCTGTTACCTTCTAAAAGTATAGGAAAATGGTCACTGCCATATAAGTCAGGCAACACTCTCCAAGTAAAATCCAACAGAGCACTGGGTGAGCAAAGGGAAATGTCAATGTCATCTCCCGTATTTAAAACCCCTAATCCCTCATCCTCAATAAAAGAAGGCAATAAAACACCCCTGGGGTTGACCGAACTGTCACCCCACAGAGGATGACGACCATTAAAATCACCCAATAAAATAAAGGGAGATGGAAGGTCCCGTACAAGATGGTTGAGATCACCCCTCTCAACTGTAACACTGGGAGGAAGGTATAGACTGCACACAGTGTACGGGCGGTCCATAAAAATCTTAACTGCAACAGCCTGGAGCGGAGTGTCAAGCTCCAGGCTCGTGCATGGAACTAGGATGGCAGAGCCACCATGATGACCCTGCCCTTCAAATGAATTGGAATAAAATGCTGAGTATGCTGGAGGACTTGCAGGAATGTAGTCCCCAAGCATTGTCTCTTGGAGAGAAACACATGCAGGAGAGAAGCTAGAGAAAAGAACGCGCAGTTCCTCCCAAGAAGCACGCAAGCCACGGCAATTCCACTGAAGGACCTCGAACGGTGTTACTTTAGTACTGATTTTTGGGAAGCCTCACGGAGGTACTTCCCACTACCACCTCGACCTGAGGGTTTACTCAAACAATAAGATTTGTCTAATCCTGGGCCACTAGAAGAAGAGCGAACCCGAGGAGTAGTACTTGGGGCAGTAATTGGGACCTGTAGACGAGTCCCTGAAGCATCTGATATGTTAGAAGAAGATGAAGGTATATGAGATGGGATATTCTTTGAAACAATTACATTGGTTCTGTCCTGTACAGCAGTGGTATCACTGACACATGCAGATACATCAACATCCATAATACAGGTGGTAGAATCACTCCGCTGCTCAAGCGGAAGAGAAAGTGAATCTTTTGAAGTCACAACATCCGTGGCATCCACATTAACTTCACGCCCCTCTGATGATCCCGAAGGAAGCTTGCGAGGAGGAACTTCTGTTGAATCAAGAGATTCATCAGAGCCACGAGAACGCTTTTGGTGAAATTGAGAGGAAACTATGGATGAGTCCACAGAGATGGTTGCCTCACAAGGTAGAACATCTATAGAGTCAAGTGCGTCAGAGGAACCACGAAGGCGTCTCTGTGGCAGTTTAGGTTACTTAAGTTTTCTTTTGGGAGAGCGTGTGGCAGTGTGAACCTCTACAACATGGACACCTTTAGCTAAAGTCTGAGAATTGTCATCAGTTGAAGGGTCACCAGAATGAGTGTCTGATAAAGTTTCCAAGACAGAGAAACTATTATGTAGAGTAACCTTAGAAACGTTCTCACTAGAGCAAGAAGCAGCTGCCTCTTGAGAGGGTTGAGAGGGTGCTGCAACCAATTTAGGGCGAAGGGAGGAGGCGTATGTCTTCACACCACCATCCTTCTGTCGCCTGAAGTTGAGATGCCGTCTGGCACTCCCTATGCTAATGAATTGAGTATTAGCCAAGTGGAGGATATCCATCCTGCTCAAGTAGGTACATCTTACATTGGCGAGAACGCAAGGGGTGAGCATCTCTGCAGTAAAAGCAGTAACTCTCTGACCGACACTCAGAAGTAAGATGTGAGTCAAGAGCAGAACAATTACCACACCGGGAACGGTTGTTGCAGTTCCTCTTCCCATGACCAAACTCATAACAACAGAAACACTGTAGGGGACGCTCAACAAAAGGCTGTACCTCAAATGAGGTGGGAATAATGTTAATGCGATCTGGGATATGCGAGCCATAGAAAGTGAGGATGATCATATCTTTACTGCCTTTCATCTTCGTTACTCGTTGGACACTGTCTGGGCACATAGCGAGAATGTCCTCCTCTGAGAATTCATACAGGTCCTCATTATATATACGCCCCTTGCTATAATTAAATGTTCGATGTGGTTTAATTGATTCAAACATGCTATCAGAAGGACAGGGGAGATTGAGGAGCATCATGGCCTGTGTAAGATCTTTGGCTCTGATTAAAATGCCCATGTGGCCCATTGGTAATAATCCAATTTCTTTCTCAAGATACCGGGAAGCATGGATAATGTTACCACGTCCCTCCCTGTAGTAAGCCACAAACCAAAAGGGTGTAGGAACCCGACATTCCTTTGGGACATGCTCTGCAGAATCATCAAAAATATTAGGGCAGTAATCATTGTCACTGTCAACTACATTGATGGACCGCATCATCTGAACTTTACAATGAATATCCCCCACCGTCAGAGAATCTTTTGACTCAAATATAGCACCGATTAGACCTACAATTACTGTCATATGTGATTTGGATTCGGAGGACTACTCCAGAGCACTTAAAAATGGAGTGGATAGCGCCATAGGTAAAGAATGCGAGTACATTCGTTAACATTAACGTGTCCAAATCGTTAACAGAGTTCTTCGACACAAGACCCGACCTGCTAGGTCTACTCTTATTTGCAGCTTTCTGCATCTTACCACGACCAAAGAGTGACATCTCGAGGGCCTGGTCGACCACCGCTCGAGGAAGAGATTGGGGCTTTTCTGAATCCATATATCATTGGTTTAGTGTTTTTGGCCCCAGGAGCCAAGAGCTACTACCTACCGGGCAGATGAGGGGACCGAGCGCTGGTCGCCGTGGGCGGGGTACCTCTTCCCCCATGGGGCCACTCGTTTTAAAAAGCAGCCCCAATGGCTCGAAAGTTTGCCCACGACGGTGCTGAGATCCCCTTCCCCAACATCTCTTGGCCCAGACACCCAACCATCCAACATAGGACGGCCCCTAGAGGGCAGTCCCTCAAGAGGGCAGTGCTGTTGGCCCGTACCAGCAGCCTAATGCATGGGAACCATTTAGTCTGGTCTCTCACTGGCGACCTTACTAGCATGGGAAGCCCTCTCTCCCCGAAATCGGGGCAGAGCAGGGGCCGGAGCCCCCTCTAGTCTAGCTCGCCAGGTCTTAGAGACACTCAAGCCCCCCCACCACGTCAAGGCGGTTCCCGTTGGGGGGTGTGGGGAGATGAGAGTGGTGGAGGGGGTAAGAGGTGGAGGAGGGACAGATACTGAGGGTAGGGCAGGGTGAGGTGGGACAAAGGTGTGTAAGGATAAAGAAGGATTAGTGGGACAATAATGCCACAGTGAGAGGAGGCAACAGAAAAGGAGTCAAGAAACAGCTGGAGATCCCTTGGTGAGGTGGAATGAACACAGACATCATCGGCATAGCACGTAATTTGTAGTTCCAGGAATATCATGGAGAGAAGTGAGCAACCGATGCATCAGAATATTAAATAACAATGTGCTGAGAACACCCCCTTCAGGCATACCAAGATGAAAACTAAGCAAAGGACTGAGCGCAACCACTGAAAAACACATTGGAGATCCTGTTACTGAGGTAGCCTCGAATCCACCGTAGTAGATTACCCTTTATCCCAAAGTCAACCAGTTGATCCAAAATGACTTCTCTATTAGCAACTTCGAAGGCACTTTAAAGGTCAATGAAGGCCACCACACTGTCCCTGGAAAGGCGAGAGTACTGGTCGACGAGGCAGTGATGTGTGCTCCGCTGGGGAAAGAAACAAAACAGCCATGGAGAAAGGCGATCCTGCAGTCGGTACACGAGACGATTGAGTAAGATTCTCTCCATAACCTTACAAAAACAGGAAGTAAGAGAAATAGGCCTGAACTTCGCAGTGCCGGGCTTAGGGATGGGTATTATTGTGCTGCTGGTCCAGGCTCGTGGTACACAACCGTCACGAAAACAAAGATTCTACAGTCGAAGTAGAGGGTTTCCAGGAACTTGTTGAAGTAGGCGCAGCACAGCATAAGTAATACCATCATCACCAGGAGAAGAAGCTCTACCCTGAGAGAGAGCACGGCGCAACTTCTCCTCAGTTATCTACTCTGCATGATCGTCATCATCTTCCAACATAGCAGACATTAGACGTAGCCGAAGGCTGGGGTTCTATCTCCCCATGTAATTTCTGCAATTAAGAGAAAACCCAGCAGGTCGGGTGTTTTGTCGATGTCACGGGATTGCACTACCCTAATGGGTAGGAAAACCTTAGAATGCGAGCTTTCCCAATTTAATACATGGTCATAATATACATGTTTACAGATTCCAAATTCACCACACTACAAGAATGTTCATGTACCGCTTCAATCACAAGTAACAGTAACTGGCAAACCGGTCGTAATCTGGAAGATTATACACAATAACTTCCAGGAGAAGAGGCCAAGTAACAATCATCTCTCTTCTTTTAAAATCAATCTGTCTCTCACGAAGCACCAGCCAGTACTATAAACTATTGCTTACTGGGCCTTCCTAGTGGAGGGGCTAAGTTTCAAGTCTTCCAAAGCCGTACTCGCGACATTCGTCTATACCGGCTGGCTCAACACCACCCACTAGGCGCGGTATTGTCCTCCAGACCAAGACCTCAAGCCCAATGTCCCGTTTCACACCTTACCCGTCTCCACATCACGTCTGTTAAACATTGTAGGTGATACCAAATGTACAAAACTGTCAGGGGATCGATAGTACACAGGATACGATAAACACGGTGAACCCAAAATGTACATATATTTACACTATTTACAAGTCGGTTTTGACACACTCCGTACTGTAACACTTCCAGGATCTCTGGCTAACACACACAATATATCCAGGGTCTCTGGTCACCACACAACTCTGAACTCTGTCGCAGACAAAGTGGGGCTCACTCCTCCTTCTGCGACTGCCGGCTTACTTCTCCCGTCCCCCACCTCAAACACCCTCAGGTTAACTTGGCAATGATTCACTGCCTCGAACATCTTAACAGAAAAACAAAACAGAAAACAAAACAGAAAAAAATAATACTGTGAAATACACCAACAATCTTATAACATAACATTACTCTTTAAGTTTATACATATCAATATTCTTCATACATAATTTAATACTTTATGTAGAACCCCGAAATACCCCACAATGAACACGAATTATTTTAGTTTTCCTTAGTCGTCTGACAAAAACACAAACAAACAATAATACCAAATCATAGGAAATACTTAGGTAACATTAAAATAGTGAAAATAAGATAGGTGAACAATACCTTTTGTTAAAGGAAGCAATTTTTAACAGTAAATAATAACTTAGTTAATTGTTGCTACTTCATACAGTACAATAATGAATCACAACACTAAACCAAAAACACCAGTCTCACCCCAACCTTTCTGGAGTGAAGACGTGTTCCTGGCGATCTGTCTGTGTTGTTGTTTGTCTTGTTTCACGTTCTTGTTTGTGTGTTGTTGTGTCTGTGGTGTTGTAGGGGTTGTTTATATTTTCTATCTTGTTTTTTTGTGGTTTTGCTGTTTGTGGTATTGTTGTTTTTGGTTTATTTGTTTTATTGTGGTTCTGTGTGTGTATGTTCGTGTGTGTTCAGTTGTTCACTTCTCATCTAGGCCTTGCCTGGCCTGATGGAGAGCTCGGATTCAGATGTGGCTTCCTGCCTGGAGGCCGACTTGGCCATGTCGGAGGAGGATGAGTCTCCTATCGAGGATCACTGGCCTGAGCTGCTTTCTCGCAACCCTCCCCCCCTCTCCTCGGTCACTCCGCAGCTCAGGTTGAAGCCTTCCACCTCCTCAACCTCTACCAAGCGACCCGTTGATGCCTCGTCTGACTCCTTGCAGGATTCCGATGGTGTGGACTGTTTGCCTCCGGCTGCCAAGACTGCCAAGGGTGCTTCAGCTGTGCATGACGTACCTTCTCTGCCTCAACGTGGTGTTTCTTCCTTGTATACCAACTCCTTGCCATCGTCCAACCTTCCTGCTTTTGCCCCAAGAAATACCTATGTCAAGCTCTCCTTCTCTGGGAACCCATCTACGGACACAAAAAAAGTTGCTTTGGATGTCTGATGTCAACAGGGCCTTCCAGCTGCAGCGTGAACTGGCTGAAGTGAAGATGGCTGCTGTCACCTCCCGGTTTGTCTACATCTCTAGGAAGCATCAGGATATCATTGATATAGTGAAGGCTGGTGAATATTTGTCTCTGCCTCTCATTCTTGAAGATTCACCCAAGAGGCCTCGGAAGTTCCCCAGCTACATCCTTACCAGTTTTCCTATTGATGTTGACCCGAAACTTCCTAAGGGATATCCTGGTGTGTACTTTGCCCGTCGTTTTTTCAAAGATGGTTCCCCCATTAGCCGTATTATTGTTGTCTGGAGTCAACCCGATCCACCTCCAAATGAGATTTCCTTTGATTTCCTCCCCTGCCTTCCACCGTGTAAGGTGAGGAAACTTCATAATGACAAGCCATGGTGCTACAGGTGCTGGGGATTTGGGCATATCTCCCAGTACTGTTCTGCCAGGCCGAAGTGTGCATGGTGTGCTGCCGACCAGGATTCCAAGACGTGTCCTGTCAGGGGCGAACCATCACGCCCTGCTGCCTCCACCTCTGAGCCTTCACCTCCTGAGGATACGTCTCGATGGAAGTGTCCACGATGCCTTCAGCCAGGGGTTAACGTGTGGCATGGATGTAATCGACGTCAGGTCCAGGCTCGTGTCACTACTATTGCTCTGCCTCCACCACCGCCACCACTACCACCTCCCCAGTCTGCTCCTTCTACCAGCCCTGCCTCACCTTCAGACCTGGCCCTCCGCAAGTCTGTTGCTACCCTCATGGCACGAGGTACGGCTCACGAGAACTGCTTTTCTGCCCTTGAAGCCAGGATTGATGGGCTGGTTGTCGTGCAGGCTGCCAATGACTCCAAGCTCTCCACCTTGGTCAAGGCTCAGCAGGCCATCATCTCAACTGTCACTACCCTTACCGAAAAGATGGATACTGTTGCATCTCGCCTTGAAAAGCTTTTCGAGTCAGTCCCTCCTCCTGGTCCATCTTCTCCAGGTCACTCACCGGACTTCTACCTCCAAATACAGAGTTCGCTAGTGATTGCCGGCTGGATGTCATCTCCTGGAATGTATGTGGTATCACCAGTTATGCTAAGCTCACTCAACTCAAGGCCTATGTTTTTCGTCATCATCCCAGTGTTATTTTTATCCAGGAAGCATTTCCAGGACGGCCGCGCGCTGCTGGGCAAGCTCCTCCTCTCTCAGGTTATGTGCCATATGTTCATCTGGTAAGGAATGGTCTCCTGACTTACATACATAGCTCCTTGCCACATCGCCTTCTCTGTACCTACACTGATCCTGACATTACCTTTCAGCTATTTGAGGTTCTACCTGGAAATGGAGTACTACAACTATGTAATGTCTATTCTGCCCCAGCTAGACTCACTCTTGAGGCTCTTCCTTTTCCAACAGTACGTGGTATGGTTTATATGAGAGATTTTAATGCTCGGCATTCTGATTTGGATGATGGTTCTGGCTCTATTAATCGTAATGGTGTTCATCTCCTTTCATACATCCGCAAGCATCATCTGACACGCTGGGACACTGGCGGTGCCACTCATTGCCGGGGAGGTACTCTGGATTATATCCTCTCATCTGGCCTGATAGCATCTCAGGTCCAGTGCTCCTTCTTGCCAGACTTATTCTCTGACCACATCACTCTTCGGTTTCATTATTCTCTAACTGCTGGGTCAAGTGCTTCAGCCACTCGTGTGCGTATTGCTGTGCCCCCTAAATATTGCCCGACTTACATCTTATTCATGGCCCATGTATTCCCTACATTTGGTATATTATCAGCTGAACAGTTGTACTCTGATCTTGTATCTGCTACTCATGACTTTTATAGGCTATACGTCTCCCGGCCACACCTCCAGCATCGTCATACTGCCCACTCCTGGATGCACGTATACAGGAGGCAAAGGAGGAGACTGAACGTGATGGCCTATTGTTTCAAGCCAACCCAACCCCTGACCTGCTCCATCGTTACCAGATGTCTAGGGACGCTTTAGTTGCCCTGCAGGGGTGTGCTCACACTGAGTCTTGGCAGCGGTTCACGGACAGCATCAACCAGCAAACAAGTGTGGCTTCTATGTGGCACCTCATTTGTCGGGTTGTTAAAAAGACACCGGCCACTGCTCGTCATTACACTCCCGCCGACTTTGCCCTACAACTTGTCGATGCCTGGTCAGAACAATCTACCTCAGCCAGTCTACCCATTCACATACAAGATGCACTCACTTCCCGTGCTGCTGTCCATCGGTTATGTCTAATGTCTGCTCTGTTGCAAGATGATGACGATGATGTAGAGGAGATAACTGAGGAGGAGTTGCAACGTGCTCTCTCTTGGGGTAGAGCTTCTTCCCCTGGTGATGATGGTATCACTTATGCTGTGCTGCGCCTACTTCAACAAGTTGCTGGCAACCCTCTACTTCTAATGTACAATCTTTGTCTTCGTGATGGTTGTGTACCACGAGCCTGGACCAGCAGCACAATAATACCCATCCCTAAGCCCGGCACTGCGAAGTTCAGGCCTATTTTCCTTACTTCCTGTTCTTGTATGGTTATGGAGAGAATCTTACTCAATCGTCTCATGTACAGACTGCAAGATCGCCTTTCTCCATGGCTGTTTGGTTTCCTTCCCCAGTGGAGCACCCACCACTACCTAGTCGACCTGTACACTCGCCTTAACAGAGACAGTGTGGTGGCCTTCATTGACCTTCGAAGTGCCTTCGATGTTGCTAATAGAGACGTCATTTTGGATCAACTGGTTGACTTTGGGAAAAAGGATAATCTACTACGGTGGATTCGGGGCTACCTGAGTAACAGGACCTCCCGTGTGTTTTTCAGTGGTGCGCTCAGTCCTTTGCACAGTTTTCATCTTGGTACACCTCAAGGGGGTGTTCTCAGCCCATTGTTATTTAATATTCTGATGCATCGGCTGCTCACTTCTCTCCCTGATATACCTGGAACTACAATTACGTGCTATGCTGATGATATCTCTGCTCATTCTACCTCACCAAGGGATCTCCAGCGGTTTCTTGACTCCTTCTCTGTGTCCTCCTCTCACTGTGGCATTATTGTCTCCCCAGATAAGAGCAGAATATTCACCTGCCGCCTCCCTCAAGCTGGGCCAGTGTTCACTATTGGAGGGATTGTCATTCCCATGTGGTCCCAGTATCACTACCTGGGCACGCCAGTCAATATTTGGCCAATTGTCCCTGCCAGACTTCAAGAACATCCCATTGTCCAGGACTTATTGGGTCGTCTCCAGCGCCGACTTACCCCACTTCAATGGCTCACTAACAACTCCTCGGGCATCTCCATCCCAGTAGCCAGGACTATCTATATTGTTTTTATCCGTTCAGTTGTTGATTACCTCTCCCCTGCTCTGATTCAACTTCCCAGGGCTACTCTTGAAACTTTAGAAAAATTTCAGAATAGAGCAATGAGTGTAATTAACAGTTGTCCAATGTCGACCAGGATAGTGAATATGCAGCGTGAGTTGCGTCTTCCCCCGTTAGTGGAGATAATTTATTCTAGTGTTACTTGCTTCACTGTCAAGTGCCTCCATTTTCCACATCTTTCACCCCATTACTCTCAGTTAGTCAGGACTTCTCTTAGACCAAACTACCCGGTCCCTCCCATACTGCCTGCTGGTCGTACTCTTATAAGGTCTGTTTCCTCTATGCTCCGTAGTCTTAATATAGATATAATGGTTGCAGACGTCCCCCCAGGTCCCCCTCCGTGGATGCTACCAACACCTGATGTGAGCTTTACACCTACTTTCAAGTCGAAACTACCTTCTCTACAGCGGCAATTGGCTCTGGAACACATAGAAACAGTGGGGTCCTTCATCACAGATCCATACTGCCTCTACACTGATGGCTCATTGCAAGTGGATGGTGCAGCAGGTTGTGCCATTTTCTCACCTGACATGGAGTCACCTCTAGGGGTCTAGGTTGGCCATAGTCTCTGTAACCACTCTAGTTCAACATTGTGTGAACTGTATGCCATTCTGGATGCTGTTAGTCTTGTTTGTCAACGTGGAGTGAATGCTGCCATTTTTTGTGACTCCAGACCTGCCCTTCATTCTCTCTCTAGTGTTCAGCCCACATACTCTACTGTTGTTCACCAGATTTTATCGTTTTTCTCCTTATTGCGTCATCGTAACTTGACTGTCAAATTTTTATGGGTGCCATCCCATGTAGGTTTACATCACAGTGGTACAGTTGACAGACTCGCAAAGGAAGCCTGCCATCTGCCTCCTCGTGGTGTTGGACGTCCTCTCTCCCTGACATGTTACCTCTCTAAAGTCCGCTTCGCCGCTCTCCTCCCTGTACGGCGGCACAATGTAGTCTCTGCTCGTTTGAGGCTTAGCTACAGCCCACCGTGGGAGGTTGCTGGGATGCAGGGTGAGCCTCCCTTCACTGAGTGTCGCTTGTGTCGAGCGCCTCATGCTAACACTATAGAGCACTATTGCCTGGCGTGCCCCACTGTCCGACACTTGCTGCCCCGGGACCTGCCACTTGATGTGGTTTGTCGATACCTGCTGAACCACCAGGTTCTGGAGGAATTTCTGTTACGCCACCCTCGTTTTGGTGGATTTAAATAGGTCATAATGTAAATATATGTCTGTATGCTTGTGCTCTATTCTGTTATGTTTTCGTGGTGTGTGTGTGTGTGGTGTGTGTGTGTGTGTGTGTGTGTGGTTGTAGTCATTGAATTCTCATGGGTCCCGCCTACCCGTATGTATTGTTGCCTGCCTGTTGATTGACGCTACGGCGCAATTCATTAAAAAAAAAAAAAAAAAAAAAACAGACTTCGATAACGAACGAATCTCAGTTACTCGAACGCACACACACACGGTTTCATGAGCGGGTGATAATGTTACCCCGTGACAAAGTTGATGACACATATTGTTAAATATCACGAGTATTAATTAAAGACTACTTTTTTGGATTGCTCGGATGGTGGACTTTTCTTGAGGCTAGAAAGCTTATACAACAGGTGTGGCACAACTTCATATTTTTTACGTATTTGATTCCATGAACCATGTGAATAAACAAAATTCACATTGCTATTACAACCAAATATAGTTTTACGAATGCCCATTCCATTATTGAAGATACTATAATAGTACATATATATATATATATATATATGGCAAATTCTCTTTGTATTTGTTACCATGTAGATCAATGGATTCGAGGTCATGCATCATGTTTCGGGTTTCACTCCTAAGAGAAAAGGAGATGAACATAATAGTCTGCAGGTTTCATGTGTTGCATGCTTAAATGTCATGAAGTATAAAGGAAGTGACTTCCTACATAATTAACATTTCCTTTGATACATCAGTCAAACCTTCAGCTCGAGTATAACCATTAGGATTTTGATGAAAGATTAATCGATTAATTTCTGTAATACTATTATAATTAATAATAATAATGACCTAGTAGCAACTCCTGTCTCAAAGAATGCGATGGTGCCACATCATAGGGTTGGTCAGAGGAGGGTGGTGAAGAATTTGTGTCCGCAATAGTACAATAGGGACGTAACCAAAACTTCCTCTCTGTAGACCCAGCACGCACACACCAACATTCACTACAGAGTTCCAACAAGTGTCTAACTAGTCGCGTCGACTTCTGCTTCTCATTTACCGGAAGTCCGCATACGAAAGTACCGCTCCCCCATGTCTCTCTGGTACCTGTGATCCTGACGGAAATTCACGCTTCCGGAACGCATATTCCTGAAATCAATACTAGGCAAGCCCCTCTAGTGCAAACAGGTTCTGCCCCTCAGCAGCCAGGCTAGCGAAGCTTATTGCTGACGTCATGAGAGTGATACGACTCATGTTCCAACCCATCTGGCCAGCTCCGTTTTGTTCTGATCTGTAGAGAAGTGGGCTGGTAATGGATGGTGTGTCCATGTAATGTCTTATGTAATTTTTTAAGTTAAATTTTTTTGTTTTACACCATATAACACAGGTTAGGTTAGGTTGGATTTAGTTGAGTTTATTTGCTCCATACGCTCTGATTCGTTGTAATACTAGGGGGGTGGAGCCTGTTTATACTATTATCTACTTCAGGAAAATGCGTCCGGAACAAAACAACACCCCCCGCCCCCCCATGTTCCTTTGTTTCCTAGGTATGGACTCCCGGGAATTCACGTGTCCACGACGCGGAAGTCCCTCGCACAGGGCCTTTCACCAAGTCGACATAGGAAACTCGCTAGGATACACTGTACACTCCTGACACATAATTTCTGACCAGAGTGTGAGGATCAGAAAGCTTCGAATCGCCTGGCATAGCTCATTTCCCCACTCAGTGCACATATAGAGGCTAAGTTCGAATGCAGGGTATGTGTGGTGCCTGCCGTTCGTCTCTGGTCAGGGATTACGTATCACGAGTGTACATTACATTAAATAATGAAACAAAAATAAAGACAAATCGGGCTCACATAACAGTATATGTATTTATATTCGTATATTTATATATGTGAGCAGCAACATATCACTTTATACAGAAAGGCAAGTACTGACAGATGATTGTCATGAAAACAAGTGAGTTTTGAACACCCAAAATCCCTAGGCTACTTTCCATCTATTTCCATCGTGATTGCTGTCCCGCCTGCCTTTCCTTTAATTTTCTTTGTGCTTCCTGTCTCACCTTTCCAATCATTTCCTTCGCGTTTGCTGTTTTTCCTTTCCTTCCATTTAGTTCTTGCCCGTTGTCCCTCCTTCTCTTACATTTTCCTCTTGCCTGCAGTTCCTCCTTCCCTTTATTTTCCTTCACCTTTGGTGTCCCTTCTATCCTTTTATTTCCTTCTTACTTGCTGACACCTAGTTCTTTCTTTCCATTTCCTTTGTGTCTGCAGTCCCTCCTTTCCTTCTATTTAATTCGCGCTTGCAATCCCTATATTCCTTCGATTTTCTTCGTGCTTGCAGTCATTCCCTTCCATCGGGCTTACTAAAGTGCCTTTAATAGAAGAGGTGGTGTCGTGTACCATCAACAATACATCCTAAGTGCTTCACTATTGAGGGTGCGGAAATTTCATTCGTGGAGAGAGAGAGAGAGTGAGTGAGTGTGTGTGTCTGTCATTACAATGTAGTACAGCTCCATACAGATCAATGGACCACACCCCATCCATCAGCGACTTGGTTTATGTGAGCGGAGCTATATAGGAGGGTAACGAATGATCAGGTAGAGAGACGTGTGTCAGGAAGAATGAATGAAGCATACACTGTGAACGGTTTCGAATCACCAATAGTATAAAGCAGGGTTCTTTAAACTTTTTCAGTCGTGACCCAGTTTTTACTATGACATCATTCTCGCGACCCATACAGAAAGATCTTTTACAAATGATCAGAATTATCAACCAAAGAAAATACAAGGCCAGAAACTAAAACGTAATATTTATGATTAAAAGGAATTCTAACCAGAATTATAAACACTGTGTCACCTACCCCTCCCTCTCTCTCTCTCATTCTCTCTCAAGAAGGCTAATATTTGTGCAATGATTTTGTTTTATTGATAATTAAATATATGAATATTCGATTATAAAAATATGTTAGGTGGATTCATGTATGAACTTTATATTTATTTTATTGTCACGAACATTATTATTCTATTTTATTCATGTATTTATTTGTGTGAGCCTGAGACCTAGTTTGGAGGAATTTGGGACCCGTAGTTTGAAGAACCCGGGTTTAAAGAAGTGCATACTGCATTAACGTTGGTGGATATAGGAGAGAAGAAATGTGATTATTTGAGGCGAGGGTGAGGGGGAAGAGGGTAAGACAAATGAAGGTGATTAGTTGAAAAGTAATAACAAACAAATATAATTAGAATATCTGTTACATTATATCCTTTAATTAAATAAAGGCACTGTCTTTTGTTCACCATCGTAGTGGGATAGACAAGTGAATATATATTATCCTTTGGATATTAGACAGCTATCCCTGTGTTTCTTTTATCCCTCGTGCTTGCCCCGTAGGGGGGTATTGCCTGTAATGATGTGGGCAATTCTTTAAGGGTTTTGGAGCCCCTTCGGCCCACGCCGCTAGCTTATATTTCTTCAACTTTCCCTCTTTTCTTTCTAGTTCATTCTTGCTTGCTGTCACACCTCTCTATCACCTTTTCCTGGTGCTAAATGACCTCGCTGTTGCGTCACCTAATATCAATCAAATCCCTCGTGCTTGTAGTCCACCCTATTTATCACCTTCTCCCAAGCCCAGCTGTTTTGTTTTCTTTTTCGGCAGAAGACGGTTTAATTTTTTAACTTTTTTAATAATCATATTGGTCAACAAATTCATTAAGCTATTTACCACGATTTTTTCTTCTAAATATGCAATTCCTTAAAAATAATCGATGTTAAACTTAAATAGGCGCCGCTATATGGTGTTTTCAATAAACTTGGTCTAATTTTATGCATAGGCTATATATATTACAGTATCTCTCAAGTAACTGGCAACCTTACACATCCTCCCTACTGTCTTATTCCTCTCTCGCTTGCCCTTCCCTCCTTTCTTACCGTTTATCTTTTTTTTCTCATATTTTTAACCTTCTCATTCGTTCTTAAAAAGTTTTAGTGACATAGGCCTTTCCCCCTTATCACTTATAGTCCAATTATATGATACGAAAAACTGCGGCTGAGATTATGTTGTTGATCGCATTTTGGTTCTCAATATGTAGAGGTTGATTGATTGATTGATATTAGGCGCCGCAACAGCGAGGTCATATAGCGCCAGAAAACGGTGATAGAGAGGTGAGGCAGCAAGAAGGAAGGAAATAGAAAGAAAAGAGTGGTAGTTGAAAAACTAAAAGCTAGTGGCTGGAGCCGAAGGGGCGCCAAAATCCTTAAAGTATTTCCCACATCACTAATGCAGGCAATACCCCCCTACGGGGTCAATATGTAGAGAATTTAGAAAACAACTAGAGATTTATGGGGAAAGATATATGAATTATTTAGAATTAAAGTGTTGGCAGATACTCATTATTATCCCAGCCACAGCATTTCGCCTTCATAAAACTGAAGGACTATAGGTTTTATGCATTGCCATTTGCTAGTTTGTTGCTAGTCAGAATGTTTACTTGTTAAACCCATTTGCAGGAAAGAGAAATATATTATATCTTTCCTTTTAAGTTACTATTAGGTATTTTTTATTAAAATCTGTTTCGATATACATTACCTTACTTTTATCTAGTTGCAGCATTACTGTGCAGAACACCATATGACACAATAAGGATCACAAGGACAGTAATGGTGATCAACCTGATGCTCATGTATCTCTCTATAGGTTACTGAACACAGTGTTTTATGCTCAACTTCAGAATTATGTTCTCAGTATCACAATGATAGGCAAAAATAATAAAAACAATATAAAAAAATTATCTTTTATGATACGACAAATATTCAACTGCCTCGGTGCTACTGACTCATATATATATATATATATATATATATATATATATATATATATATATATGGTATATGTCAGTACACAGGACCAGATGAAAAAAAATACTGGTGGCCTGTTCTTGCGTGGAATAGTTTAGAGCAGTGGTTCTTAAACAGAGGGGCGCGAGCAGGGTTCTGGTAAATAATACCTTATGTTAACTATTCCAAAATTGCCAAACGTTACCACTGTTTCCACAAGTTTTTCTCTCTCTCTCTCTCTCTCTCTCTCTCTCATATATATATATATATATATATATATATATATATATATATATATATATATATATATATATATATATCTATATTGCAAGTACTGCCATGAATTCAATTCATGAATGCCACCCCACCCATACCATAAGTATTTTAAAATTCATAGTATAATATTAGGTAAACATTTTAAGGGATAGCCTAAGAGGGCGTGGGATCTATACATAATGCAGAGGGAGGCGTGAGGCAAAGAAGTTTAAGAACCACTGGTTTAGAGGAATTATTTTTTCATTTACCCAAAAAAGCACGTAAGAAAAAAATAATAAACGAACTAAACGCTAAATATTCACCACGTTAATAATATTTATGCTAATAAATGTATAATTGGAGTATATATAAATTGACTAGTTCACAATAAGCTTGCCAGAATTGATTTTATTACTAATTTTAAGGAGACATCTTCTAGTGTTGTATTAAATATTTAATTTTTAGCCTACCTGAATAAGTCGTCTGATAAAGACGCGTGTATGTGTGAGAGAGAAATGACGGCTTGTCCTCCCTGCACCGCGGTCACACAGACATTGAATCGACCATCGATCTGTTACAATTATTTATACACTCACTGACTGACTGGCTGGACAACTCTGGAACACACCCATAATTGTCAACTCTGGAACACACACGTACACGCAAACACACACTGATACGTCAACTCTGGAACAAACTCGGAAGCAGATATTGAGGTTGATATCAACCTTACTTATTTTGCCGATGCGAATGCAGATATCAGAGTCTTAAGAATGCGGATGCGGATGTAAAATCATAACATACCCTCGGATGCAAATGCGGATCCGATTGTTTTCAAGATATTGGAAGAAACACTAGTTAAAACAAAACAGCAGCAACTCATGTGACATCGCTCCGTATTGTAATCGTTCACGTATATAGCGAGTTTTCAGGCATCAACCTTAATGCAGCTTGTGAGCTGTTCCCGTATTATGAGGGGCTACGTGTTATGAGAAGCTGCAGTATATAAATGAAGCACCCCTTCATGGATCTGTAATTTAAATATCCGAAATTTTTAGAACTACATCGAGATATTAGATGTTACAGTTGTATTTATTGTTTTAATACGACAAATATCATATACGGTATGTAAAAGAAATCTTCTCACCCCACCCCTATAAAATATGATGATAAATGTATACAGGAAACTATATTAATACACTTCAGCAGTGTAAACTTCGCTAAATTGACAACGTCTGCTACATCAAAACAAGGCTGAGGCAAGGCCACCTTGAGTTTCTAGGTTGTTTCTTTCCTAAACTCACCTGATTTGCAGCAAAAAGGTTGTTTTCCTTTGCAAAGTAATTATAAAGAATTGTAAGTTGACGTCCAATACTTTCATGTTCTTCATTTTTTTTCCGGACTATGACCAGCATTGCATATATCAACTGACAATAGTGCATCATTATAAGCGACAGCAAAATATTTAATGTAATTTTGGTAGCAATAATCCACTGGTTTACAGTGGGAATGAACTGTGGACATTTAGTCAGTTTATCAATAATAATGTAGTTGTAATGACTATATTTGTGGTGACACTTTCTGACTGCATCAAATATCCTCTGTTAATTGCATCAGTGTAATTATGACTCTTAGCCCTTTCCGTGGCTCTGAGACCAGGTAAGGTAGACTAGAGGGGGCTTCGACCCCTTCTCTGCCCCGATTTCGGGGAGAGAGAGCTTTCCATGCTAGTAAGGTCGCCAGTGAGAGACCAGACTAAATGGTTCCCATGCAATAGGCTGCCAGTACGGGCCAACAGTGCTGCCCTCCAGAGGGACTACCCTCTAGGGGCCGTCCTATGTTGGATAGTTGGGTGTCTGGGCCGGAAGATGTTGGGTAAAGGGGTCTCGGCACCATCGTGGGCAAACTTTCGAGCCATTGGGGCTGCTTTTTAAAAAGAGTGGCCCGGTGGGGAAAGAGGTACCCCGCCCACGGCGAACAGCGCTCGGTCCCCTCATCTGCCCGCTAGGTAGTAGCTCTTGGCTCCTGGGGCCAACAACATTAAATCAATGATATATGGATAAAGAAAAGACCCAATCTCTTCCTCGAGCGGTGGTCGACCAGGCCCTCGAGACGTCACTCTCTGGTCTTGGTAATATGCAGAAGTCTGCAAATAACAGTAGACCCAGCAGGTCAGGTGCTGTGTCGACGAACCCTGTTAGCGGTTTGGACACGTTATTGTTAACGAATGTACTTGCATCCTTTTCCTATGGCGCTATCCACTCCATTTTTAAGTGTTTTGGAGTAGTTCTTCGTATCCGAATCACATATGACAGTGATTGTAGGTCTAATCGGTGCTATATTACTTTCAATACAAATGCTGCTTCCAAAGCAGCATTTGAGGCAAAAGATTCTCTGACTGTGAAGGATACTCACTGTAAAGTTCAGATGATGCGGTCCACCAATGTAGTTGACAGTGAAAATGACTACTACCCTAACATCTTTAATGACTCTTTAGAGCATGTCCCAAAGGAACGTCGGGTTCCTACACCCTTTTGGTTTGTGGCTTACCATAGGGAGGTACGTGGTAACCTTATCCATGCTTCCCGGTATCTTGAGAAAGAAATTGGATTATTACCAATGGGCCACATAAAGAAATATGGTAAGGGCGTTTTAATCAGAGCCAAAGTTCTTACACAGGCCATGATGTTCCTCAATCTCCCCTGTCCTTCTGATAGCATGTTTGAATCTATTAAAACACATAGAACATTTAATTATAGAAAGGGGTGTATATATAAGGAGGACCTGTATGAATTCTCAGACGAGGACATTCTCGCTATGTGCCCAGACAGTGTCCAACGAGTAACAAAGATGAAAGGCAGTAAAAATATGATCATCACTTTCTATGGCTCGCATATCCCAGATTGCATTAACATTAACCCCACCTCTTTTGAAGTGAAGCTTTTTGTTGAGCGTCCCCTACAGCGTTTCTGTTGTTATGAGTTTGGTCATGGGAGGAGGAACTGCAACAACCGTTCCCGGTGTGGTAATTGTTCTGCTCTTGACTCACATCTTACTTCTGAGTGTCGGCCAGAGAGTTACTGCTTTCACTGCAGAGATGCTCACCCCATGCGTTATCGTTAATGTAAGATGTACCTCCTTGAGCAGGATATCCTCCACTTGGCTAATACCCAATTCATTAGCATAGGTAGTGCCAGACGGCACCTCAGCTTCAGGCGACAGAAGGATGGTGGTGTGAAGACATACGCCTCCTCCCTTCGCCTTAAATCGGTTGCAGCACCCTCTCAACCCTCTCAAGAGGCAGCTGCTCTTTTCTCTAGTGAGAGCGTTTCTAAGGTTACTCTACATAATAGCTTCTCTGTCTTGAAAACTTTATCAGACACTCATTCTGGTGACCCTTCAACTGATGACAATTCTCAGACTTTAGCTAAAGGTGTCCATGTTGTAGAGGTCCACGCTGCCACACGCTCTCCAAAAAGGAAACTTAAGTCACCTAAACTGCCACAGAGACGCCTTTGTGGTTCCTCTGAGGCACTTGACTCCATAGATGTTTCTCCTTGTAAGCAACCATCTCTGTGGACTCATCCATAGTTTCCTCTCATTTTTACCAGAAGCGTTCTCATGGCTCTGATGAATCTCTTGATTCAACAGAAGCTACTCCTTGCAAGCTTCTTTCGGGATCATCAGAGGGGCGTGAAGTTAATGTGAATGCCATGAATGTTGTGACTTCAAAAGATTCAGTTTCTCTTCCGTTTGAGCAGCAGAGTGATTCTACCACCTGTATTATGGATGTTGATGTATCTGCCTGTGTCAGTGATACCACTGCTGTACAGGACAATACCAATGTTTCAAAGAATATCCCAGCTCATATACCTTCATCTTCTTCTAACATATCAAATGCTTCTGGGACTCGTCTATAGGTCCCAATTATTGTGCCAAGTACTGCTCCTCAGGTTCGTTCTTCTTCTAGTGGCCCAGGATTAGACAAATCTTATCGTTTGAGTAAACCCTCAGGTCGAGGTGGTAGTGGGAAGTACCTCCGTGAGGGTTCCCAAAAACCAGTACTAAAGTAACACTGTTCAAGGTCCTTCAGTGGAATTGCCGTGGCTTACGTGGTTCTTGGAAGGAACTGCGCGTTCTTCTCTTGCCGAGATATTCCATGCACGAGCCTGGAGCTTGACACTCTGCTCTAGGCTGTTCCTGTTAAGGTTTTTATGGACCGCCCCTACACTGTGTGCAGTCTATACCTTCCTCCCAGTGTTACAGTTGAGAGGGGTGATCTCAACCGTCTTGTACGGGACCTTCCCTCTCCGTTTATTTTATTGGGTGATTTTAATTCTTTTATTAAGGATGAGGGATTAGGTGTTTTAAAGACGAGAGATGTGACACATTTTAATAGCCCCACTGGGACTTTTACCGCCATTGACATTTCCCTTTGCTCACCCAGTGCTCGGTTGGATTTTACTTGGAGTGTTACCTGATTTATATGGCAGTGACCATTTCTCTATACTTTTAGAAGGTAACAGGTACGAACCACAGTCTCGTCTTCCTAGGTGGAAATTAGAGAAGGCTGACTGGTAGTGTTTTAGAGAGCTAAATTCTTCGGTCGATTCTGTAGCCGATTTTGGTAGCTCTGACGAGGCTGTAACATATTTCACTGATATTCTCCACTCTGCTGCTCTCAACTCTATCCCAAGAACTTCTGGCTACTTTCCCAAACTTCCTGTCCCTTGGTGGTCAACAGTCCGCACCACTGCTCTCTCTCGCCCTCGTCGCAATCGTGGGGACCCAACTCTTTTAGAGGACTTCCAACGGGCAAGGGCTTGGGCTAGACGAGTTTCAAGAGAGGCACGACGTGCATCTTGGAAGGTCTATGTGTCTTCAATTAATACTAAAACTCCATGCACCCAAGTGTTCAGGAGAGTCTGTAAGATGGCGGGGAAGTTTTCTCCTAGTACTCCACCTGTACTTAAAGTCAATGGAATTAAGATCATGGATGGTTTGACAGTGACCAATACCATGGCGGAGACTTTTGCAAGAGTCTCCAGCCGTGACTCCCGACCTCTGGCTGTCAGGCATGAGTTAAGAACCAAGGAGCGTACTGTCCTGGATTTCTCAGGGAACGAGAATGAAAGTTATAACCATATATTCACCCTGACAGACCTGCATTCTGATCTCTCTCTCTGCGGCGACACTTCTCCTGGGCCAGACAACATCCCATATGCAATGTTATGACACTTGGGTGAGGAAGCGATCTCATTTCTTTTAGCTGTATATAACAGAATCTGGCTGGAGGGTGTCTTCCCTTCTGGGTGGAGGGTTGCTACCATACTTCCTTTTCTCAAGCCGGGCAAGGACTCTGGTGTTGCCCTCAATTATCGACCAATTGCCTTGACCTCCTGTCTCTGTAAACTATTTGAAAAGATGGTAAATGTCAGACTGGTATACTTCTTGGAACGGGGTGATTTTCTGTCTCCGTCCAAGTCTGGCTTTCGTAAATACCGTTCCACTACAGATGCTCTGGTCAAGTTGGAAGCTGCTGCATGTGAGGCCTTTGCACGACATCAACACCTTGTCTGTGTATTCTTTGATTTAGAGAAAGCCTATGACACTACATGGCAATATGGCATCCTGCAGCAACTCGATTTATATGGCCTGCTGGTCGCCTTCCACGCTTTCTTAAGGAGTTTCTCAGTGGTCGCAGTTTTTCTGTGAGAGTTGGTACAACCACTCAGCATCTGTTGCACAGGAGGAGGGCGTTCCCCAGGGAAGCGTCCTCAGTGTCACATTGTTTGCAGTAGCAATTAATGCCATTGCCTCATCCCTTCCGGAAGGTATAGCAAACTCGATGTACGTTGACGACCTAGCAGTCTGGTTTGCTGCTTCCCGTATGTTAGTGGAGGAGCGGGGCGCATGCAGCTTGCCCTTGACAGGGTGTCACGTTGGACTGGTTCTCATAGGTTTCAATTTCCTCCTTCCAAGAGTGTTTCTATGCACTTATGCCGCATCTGAGGAGTCCACCCTGATCCAGACTTATTCATGTATGGTCATCGGATACGTTGTGTCGAGGAGACTCGCCTTTTGGATCTCCTTTTTTACAAACGTTTGACTTGGGTTCCCCACTTACGTACACTTAAGGTCTCTTGCCTCAAGGCTCTTAACCTGTTGAGGGTCCTGGACCATACGTCCTGGGGGGCTGATCGGGCCACCCTCCTCCGCCTGTACCATGTTCTTATTAGGTCAAAATTCGAATATAGGTGTGAGGTGTACTCTTCTGCCACCGATGCCCGTCTCAGAGTTTTAGACCCTGTTCATCATGCTGGAGTACGTCTGGCGACCGGAGCCTTCAGGTCATCCCCAATCCCCAGTCGCCTGGTGGACGTTGATGAGCCACCTCTTGATCTCCGTCGCCAGTCCTTGATGGTTCGTTGTTGGCATCGATTACATCGAATCCTGACTCCATTCCCTGCCTGGCGATGTCATCTGATATCATGTCTCAGTACTACATTTTATATTCTCGTACACCATGGCCCTTTGGCTTCCGGGTCAGGAAGGCTATGGAGGAGATGGGCATTGATGATTTCCAGATTTGTCCTGTGCAGGTCCCCAGGGTGGCTCTATGGCTTCTTCCAGAAGTTTTCCCCTGCTCCTGCTTTACAGATAAGAAGGAATCTCTTTCTCCTCCAGTGGCTCGTTCCCTCTTTTTAGAACATGCCTTCACTCACAGGGAGTTCCTCCCTGTGTACACTGATGGGTCAAAGTCTGATGGTGGAGTTGGCTTTGCAGTTTTCTTACCTGACTTTTGCCGTGGCGGCAGGCTCCCTTCTGTCATGTCAAGTTTACTGCTGAAAATGTCATGATAAAAGCCCCAGATAGGGTGTCAAAATTAACTCCAAAGTTTGTAGGTCCATATGAAATAATAGATATAGCCCATGGAAATAAAATATAGGTCAAAGATATAAATCCAGGGAAGGTAAAAATAGTGCACGTAGATAGGTGTAAAAAGATTAAATTAAATGACACATTTAGCACACAAACAGAACAACCACAAGAAATAATACACTCCACTCCCACATCTAGTACCACAAATATATACAGACAAAAACTTAGGTTTGCAAACAAAACTAAATAATGACATTTATTTCAGATGGGGAACAAGACGCTATCACTGTTTATGCTGAGCTCAGCGCTTGTTACACTAGCTCAAGAAAACACAGCTCCGGCCCAAGCACTAAAGCCAGGTGCCTTGGTCGAACATAGAGGAACGGTCTTGATAGTGGAAGATTTGCTTACGGTACAACTGGAAGTTCACGGATTACTAGATATGCCAGAAATAATTTACAACCTTGGACAACTTGTATCAGAATTACACCGACACATAAAAACTGTCACCACACAAGTAAATAATTTTTGTAACAAGGAAATGAACACTAGATCTGACGTTACTACTAACCCACTTCTAAAATACTTCTACAATAATACTAGACCTATTTAAATGACTCTACACTTACAGACAAATAGAGTATATAGGTTAGTAAAAATAATTAACAATATGAAGCTTTCATTTCCAGAGAAACCACATGAAGTGCGACAATCTGCCCATGCCCGTCGACAGAGTCGTTGTCTTTTTAATTTAATGGGACTTTTGAGTAAACAACTGTTTGGCACAGCCATGGCAGATGATGTAACTGCTTTAGGTAAAAAACTCGGAAAAGTAACAATAGCCCTGGGGAAACAGAATAGGATAGTCATCCAAACCTATGAGGCACTTCAAAACCTAAAACAGAAAACCCATGAAATAATTAAAACAACTAACCAATTATGTTTTGTGGTAAACAAATTAGTTGGAATAATACCAGAAATTGAACAGGTCCAATTAATTAGTGAGTATATTGCAGCCATAGAGATAGCTGTACAGGAACTTACTGAGTTAAATTAAGTAATAATTAGTGACTTGGTAGATGCTGGATCGGGCAGAGTATACGACAGTTGCAGTCAGCAGTGGAAATAGCCATAAATACCTATAAGCTAACTCCCATATTTACTATTTCAGACGTGGAATAATATTATCCAATCATTGGGTCGATCCTTACTGAATCAAATATATTAATTAATATTCCTTTTAAATTCCAGACGTCATTTAAAATTTGGGAATTACGTCCTTTCCCAAATAAAGTAAATAATACACTGTTGGTTGTTGATAAATCACTTCAATACATTGTTGCATCAGAGGATTATACTGCAGCTGACACCTTAGACAAAACTTCACTGGATGACTGTCACACATCATACTTACATCTATATGTATGTCCTTCAGCTTAGCAGAAAAAGCAAAATGTGAACTTTCATCAATTGTCCATTAGTCCAGTCTCCCAACTTCTTACTGTACCTTCTCACCTGTCAGTAATGCTACTTTCTACCATGAACACTTCGGAACTAACCATTATTATTACATTCAAAAGAGAACCAGTGTGACATAAATATGCAACACGTGTGGATGGATGGTTACTATATGGCCCCGGACCATTGTGAGATAAGGAATGAGGATTTCCTTAACTTACCAACACATCACCATAAAGCATTTGTGTCAACGCTTTCTATGGAGTTAGAATATCTTAACCTTGTAGTAAATATCTCTTTAGATAAAATAACTGTTGTTTCAGACAAAGTAAAGTTTTTTAAATACTTAAATGACTCAAAGATTACCTCCACACTAGATGGTTTGTTACCTGTGCATCTATCAAAAGAAGTTGTATTTCCTCTACATATCATTCCTACACTCACTTTAATTGTTTGTACTATTGTCTTCAGCTGGTTTATACGGAAGGTGTATGCTAGGTACCGACAATTGTCTGTTCGTGAAAGACAGAGACAAGTGATCGAAGGTAATGAGGATACAAATGTACAGGTTAATTATACATTCTTACACATTTAGATAGGATGTATTTAATAAATATATATTGTACATGTTATAATCCTTATTCTCTGTAGAAATAATAATATAAAACTATCTACAGACTGCATGCATTACCAATAATATATATATTTATGTATGTATGTAATATTCCTTCGAGGGCGAAGGATGGTTGTGGCCTAGCATTGTACCGGTTAAACTACATAATAATACCTACATGTAATACTTACATGGGTAGTGAGTCATACACCATGTACCTCACATGATCGCTCAAACTAGCTGACCTAGACCTAGATCGTCCTAGCATGGGAACCAAGCTACATCAGCAATTAGTGACATCACAAGTCACACAGAGAGCTCCTACTGTACCTACTATATGGCAGTTTGCTTGAGATAACCATTCGCTACACAGGGTATCTCATAGCTATCTCTCTCTCTTTAAAGTTAGCTCCTAAGTCAAACTTAATCCTTTTGTGAATCTGTACTACTACTTGGGTTATTAATAAAATCTTGTTAAACACAGAACAAGGCTTGCTAACTCTCCACACCATAATAACCATAATAATATAATCTATTCTAAAAATATAACTCCGAAGAGACAACAGCCAGCCACGCAACAAACGACATCAACAACATAACTCTCGCCAGCACATGCAGATCAGACTGTGTGCTAACTATGTCAAACCACTAACTCTCGCACATTTATACATTACATCATGGACTGTCCTTCGAATGACCACTGCAGACTCCTGAGTTTCTTAGCCCATAGCAATGCCAACTTGCAATGATCATGAAGAATCTGTCACCAGATCGAAGAGTTCCCGGTGGTCTTCACACTCTCGTGCCTGCCACCTATCGACGATTCGTGTGCATTGGAAATGGTTTTGGTAACACTGTTTGCCTGATCGTGAGGATGGGGTTTCAATATATCTATACTATAAATGGCAATCCGTCTCTGTTTGTCTTCTTATAACCCGAAAACAGTTACCCCTACATCCAAAACCCATATATATTCTGAATCAACATCACCAGACGCAGGTTTTGGTATGACGTAACATGACGTAACTTGACGTAAAAATTACGTCATCTACTATGAATCTGCTTAAAAAACCGGTTTTATTAAAATAATCCCCTGTATAAGCATCGGTGGTTGAGTGGTAGAATTCTCGCCTGCCACACGGGAGGCCCGGGTTCGATTTCCAGCTGTTTCACACTATTATTATTTATTTATTTTATTATTCACTAACCAAAAATACATTAAGTGAGTGTGTGCCTTGCATCTTATGTGTGTGTGTGTATTTTAATCTTACGTGTGTGTGTGTGTGTTTGTTTCAATCTTACGTGTGTGTTTGTGTTTTAATATTACGTGTGTGTGTGTGTGTGTTGTAATCTTACGTGTGTGTGTGTGCGTTTTAATCTTACGTGTGTGTGTGCGTTTTAATCTTACGTGTGTGTGTGTGTTTTAATCTTATGTGTGTGTGTGTGTGTGTTTTAATCTTACATGTGTGTTTTAATCTTACGTGTGTGTGTTTCAATCTTACGTGTGTGTTTTAATCTTACGTGTGTGTTTCAATCTAACGTGTGTGTGTGTGTTTAATTCTTAATCCATACACGGTGGAACCACATCTACTGCACATCTATAATCTATACTATAAATGGCAATCCGTCACTGTTTGTCCTCTTTTAACTCGAAAACGGTTACACCTACATCCAAAACCCATATATATTCTGAATCACCATCACCAGGCGCAGGTTTTGGTATGACGTAACATGACGTAACTCGAAGTAAAAATTACGTCATCTACTATAAATCAGCTAAAAAATACCCGGTTTCACTCCCAAAACTATATATTCTGAATCAGCACCACCGGCAAAGGTTTTTATGACGTAACATGACGTAACTTGACGTAAAAATTTAACGGTTAAAACCATAAAGAAGAGCTTATTTTCCATTCGAGCTGCTAAAATCGCACGCCAAATGTACCGATTGAACGGATTTTTTCCGTTCGACCCGCTAAAAACACGCGCCAAATGTACACAGCCATGGCTGATGTACTATATCGTCTTTTTATGTATGTACAGTCGCGGCACATACTCCTTGATCAGGGTGTAAGGGGAAGTCTGGTCAAGGATTATGTGCCGCGACTGTACGTATGGCAACTGGCAAGCGTCCTGAGATCGCGGAATCTTTGTAACTAATATAACAAGACTGAAATGCTTTCACATATTATAAAGTTAATATTGACTATTTCTAAACTCCAGAGTGCATCTTTCCCGGGCAACGCCGGGTACCTCCGCTAGTATATATATATATATATATATATATATATATATATATATATATATATATATATATATATATATATATATATATATATATATATATATATATATATATATATATATATATATATATATATATATATATATATATATATATATATATTGAAACATATGGTCACGACAGTACACTTGCGATACAAAATAGGTTTCCAGGATTGCTTCGGTTAGCCTGAATGAGTATTAAGCGAGTTCAAGCATATATGAAACAGGATAAATGTCGTAATTGGTTCAAGTTTTGGATTGTTAGTGTACAGTCGGCAGCATAAATTCGCTTCATTTCCACTTTCGTATGTATAGGTTATAGTGATGTTATAACACATTTTGAAAATAGAAATGAACGATATACTTCTCATATGGTAAATTACATATGTTGTTAGAATATAAACTGGTTCAGAATGCAACTATCTTGTCATTTTAGTATTAATAAGTACATGAAATGGACGCGATTTTATGCTGCCAACTGTACACTGGATAAAAAAAGTATCGCGCAGGTGGAGTCCGATGGTTCTGTAAATGATCGCTACAGCTCATGATAAACAAGCTCGTTTTCAGTCGCCATCGTCTTAGGTGTCAGAATGTTTCACGAGAGAAATGGGCGATACTTCTTTGATCGAGTGTACATATAGTGCAGTGTTTATATGATACACACATACAGTTATAAGATAAACATACACGCAGATTAATTAAGGTATATATGGTATAATAATTATTGTTATTATTATTATTTGTGTGTGTGTGTGTGTGTGTGTGTGTGTGTGTGTGAATCAATAATTTAGTAGTGAGAACAATATCTAACAGAGACACACACACACATCCATAGCAAATCATTGAAAAATTACACGTTGAACAGAATAACGTGATTAATGGAGCTACAAAATTATATTATCTTGGCGCAAAATTGGAGGGCTACTGAATCCTCCAAACTAGGTCATGAGACAAAAGATTCCCCGTTAGTAACATTGAGTTGATGTATTTCCTGGGATAGATTGGAGGAATCAGTAGCCCTCTAATCTGACCAAAACAATTATTATCCCTTTAATTAGATTGTTTGTTTTTTTGCAAATCTGAAGCTACTGATTCCTCTAATCTACTCCAAGTAACAAAATACCACCTTCATTATTCCTAGTCTGATCCTGTTTCCTGGCATACTTTAGAGGAATCAAGACGATTTTTTTACCAAGAGTATACTCTCCCCTTAATTGCTAATTTTTCACGTTAGGAGAATTATAAAGTGGTTAAATTATGATGGACTATGAGGTCGCATCAGAGAATAACAAAAGTTCGATCGTGTGTGTGTGTGTGTGCGCGCGAAACTAAGCACGTACTCTGCATATTCGAGTATATGTGTGTGTGTAAAAAACTAGGCATGTATATACTGTGTGTCACGGGCAATACGGCATGATATCACTCTCCATCGTGAAAGAGTGTACAGTCACGAGCACTAATAAGTATACAGTTTTGGTTGAAGCTTTGATCAGTCCAATTCACCAATGAAGTAATTCCAATAGAGATCTTATTGTGTGTTTATTTACTGTTTCTAGGTATACGAAGCACACCTGTATACTTATTAGTGCTCGTGACTGTACGTGTGTGTTCTATAATCGTAAAATATAGAATCCGTAGGAAAAAATATGAGGGTGTTAACGATGGCGTGGTACTGGTACGACGACTTCCTAGACACAATGCAACGCATAGTACCGCGCGAAACAATGGTCCACTACTTTGAAACTATAAAATAGACTCCTTCACGTTATAATAGGGCGAAAAATATTAGTTCATTGCTTCAAAAATTTAATACACCAACTTTGTGGTTAATATACGAGAATATTGTAAGTAACGTGACTAAGTAAATAACTGAAATGCACTAAAAAACGAAGAAAAAAAAACATATATATATATATATATATATATATATATATATATATATATATATATATATATATATATATATATATATATATATATATATATATATATTCTTTAAGGCAAACGAGGTTAAAGGAAATTGATATTTCTTCATTGGAAATTTTATTGTTGACTTTTTCTAATTGTCTAACAGTTTTTCTTTGTTCTTGGTTGAGTTGTTGTATTAGTTGGCCGAAGTTCCTTGACGTTTCGGAGAGATCATTCTCCATCCTCAGAAGGGTTGTAAGTGAAGCAGTGTTGAGATTTAACCTCTATTTATGGCTGTCTGCTGGGTAAGGGGTCGGGGCTAGGCCAGGTTAGCTGGCTCCTGATTGGTCGGGCCACGGGTTGGCTGATCCTGGTTGATTGCTGGCTGTCTGGAGAATCTTAGAAGGTAAGTATGCTGGGGGTTGGATGTTGACTGGCTCTGTTGGTTGTTTGAGTAGTTTGGATGGTAGGGGGGGATATACTGTTGTTGATTATTCTTTTAGAGGTGGGAAGTGTTTGAAAGTCTTCTGTTTGTATGTTCAGTGACGGATGTAGTGTTTGAATGTATATGGTTTCCAAGAGGGCCAGTCGTCTGTGGTCTGATTCTCTGTCCAAAATGATGGTGTTGTTATTGAGGTCTTGGCGGGTGAGGGCTTGATGGAATGGTGTCTTGTAGTGACTTTTTATGGTGCCCTTTTGAAGATGTAGGATAAGGCGTCTCGTCAAACGAGTCCTCGTCATCCCGATGTAAGAGTGTGGCCCACAGTCCACAATGTTGCAGGTGTGTCGGTAAATGACGTGGTCTTGCTGAAGAGGCGTCTTATCTTGAGTAGGTCTATTTCGGAGGATGAGCTGAGAGGTTTTGCGGGACTTGTAGTAGATGATTAGGTTGATCTTATCGTCTGGATTAATGGGGTGGACGTGTTTTTTTATGATGTCTCGCATGATGGCTTCATCTTTTTTGTGTTCTGTAGACATATGGTTCTTGTAATATATCTTGATATCGTTGCCAGTGCTTGGGTTGGTGTCTTCTTTTTCGTACCATTTCCTTAAGTGTTGGTTAATGGCTGCGTAGATGGTGGAGTTACTGTAACCATTATTCACGAATACTTGTGTACTTGTGTATATATATATATATATATATATATATATATATATATATATATATATATATATATATATATATATATATATATATATATAGAGAGAGAGAGAGAGAGAGAGAGAGAGAGAGAGAGAGAGAGAGAGAGAGAGAGAGAGAGAGAGAGAGAGAAAAAAAAAAATAATCTAATGTAATTTAACAGAGTTGATGCATGTAATGACGCATATTCCCTACCCACTACCTTGATATTGTGTTTCATGTGAGTAGGTTTGCGTGTGGCTCCTCCATTTTCCCTTTGTTCCACACCGTTCCCTTATAATCGTGGGTCATAGAACTTAAATAGCTTGGGCTATAAACTGTCTCCATAAGAGAGAGACACAATCATATAAGACAAGGCACATCAATATAATTCCCTGTGTAGATATAAGTATATAGTAATACATTAAGCCATAAGAAACTTGTGAAGTCAATTACCTAAGAACACCACAACGCCGAGCTCGCTACCTAATACAACAACAACAAGTACCACTACAACTCCAGAACAAGGTACTGTATCAGATCTTGAACGAGTTAAAGCCTTAGAGGACTGGTACATTTGATGGCAGCGGTGTTTTTGCAACAAAGGCAAATTGCAAGGTAAAGACTTCACGGGAGTACAGTGACTAACATAGTTCAAGGACAAGTTGAAGGAATCTACGTGTAAATTCTCTCAAGTAATTTCTTCAGTGGGTATAATCTTACGACCTCTAACGAGGGAGATAAACAACAAATTCTTCACCTACAAGAGGCACCTGCTTCAACATAACTGCAACTTGACCTACAAGGGGACCTCATCTACTTCACAACAATCATCACTTCATCACTACGATATCGGCGTCCCTGCGTAAATTCTCTCGTCAGGACAACGCTACGACCTCCATCACCACCACGCTCACGCCTCGTTACGTAAATTCTCTCGTAAAGGCAAGTCAACGTTCATCATCTTCACTCCAATAACGACTGTTAGTGTGTTAGTGTGCGAGCTAACTAATCATCGCTTCGCCTCTTCACCACATCGTCGCCTCGTCAGACAACACCCCGACTAGACTTCAACTCGTCGTCATCGTCGTTGCAACTACAGTCAACTAGAAGTAGGTACACATTACATGTTACATTACATTATTTTTCACTTGTCCACGAACATGTTAGAAAAGAATTAGGTTCCTCATTAACAGCCCAGAAAGAAAGAAAAGAAGTGCCAAATTAAAACAAAGTAAAAATATTCTCCCCCATTACTCCAAAGGTATCACAACTAACTTTGAATATCCCTGATAATGATTCATTAGCCTCCGAGCTAGATTCACCTGCCTCCCTAAGTCTCGTTTGTGGTGCCAACACATTCGAGTACATTATCTGCTTTTCCAACCTTACCCCCATTAAAGACTCGATCTGGTATACTATATTAACCTGTATTTTCTCCATCAATGGCTACTCCTCCACAATCTCCTACTGTCTCTGCTCTTCATACAACTTCTTCTGGCCCCACTACCTCTTCTATGAGAATCTTACCCACCCACAATTATTTAAAGCATTATACGGGGGATAATCCAAGATATGGGATTCATCTTTTCTTGCGTCATTTGGAGGATGTGTTTTACCAAGCGAATATAGAGCAGGACGCACATATGATAAGATTCGTGAGAGAGCATATTACACCAGATAGTCCAGCCAGTTATATGTTAACTACAAGTGCTTTTTCTGATCCAAAGAATTTAACGTCATATGCTACATTCAGACAGTCACTTATTGATGTTTGGGGGGATGGTAAACTACATAATTCATTATTATGTGTTCAGAGAATGATTAAAACAAAGGCAGAAAACATAAATACAAGTGAACCAGCAAAAGCACTTGCATTATCAGGGTCTCTAGCTTTGAACTCGAAGGAATCTCGTATCATACATCGTGCATTACAGATTACTCAATCCATGGGTACGAAGATTTTTAATTTTGATGCCACACCTACTCAAGGGGAATCACAGAGAAAACGTTGCAAACACTGCAACGAAAATAATCATATTACCAGTGAATGTTATTACTTACATAATACTAAAGGAAATTATCAAGGGAAAAGTAATCATAAATACTGTCATATACATGAGTCAAAGTCGCATTCCTTAGATGAATGCATGATCCTTAACAGAATGAAACAGGACTGGCACAATCGAAACATGATGTATGAAACGATACTCCCACAATATTAATGTAGCATCAAACGTCCCGAAAATAAAACTGTAGGCCCTGTCGTCGCATTTACCGATAATGTACTGTCCTAGTATCACATAGTAACACCCACTTAATAATAGATACAGGCGCCGCAGTTTCCTTGTTATCGGATAATTCCTTTAACATATTGTGCAAATTAGGTCCCCAGCGGCATTTATAAACCAAGATTAGATAGGTGACATAGAACTGTCATCCATGACAGCCAATAAATTACAGGTATTAGGGACACTAACCCTTCCTGTACGGTTAGACAAGGGAACTAACCATATACAAATTGAATTCTATATAATACGAAATTATCAACTAGGTTTATCATACCTTATCAAACAAACCATAATAATTAACCCTAAACATAAAATAATACATTTTAGGAATTAATGTATTCCAATACAGGATTGTCCAGGCCAATATATAAGTCCATGTAATGTTAATCCTATACGTATTGAAAATGATGGAAACTACTCCATTATCATAAAGGCCATTGCTGCATATTATAATACTATATTATAATACTATATATATTTCGTCCATAAATTGAAGGTAAAGCTTCCATCTCATGTACAGTCGGCGGCAAAAGTCCTGTCGCCTCACTTGCTTCATCGAGGCACGTGATGTTCATAGACTCGAGATTATTAGGTGTAGAAAACGTGCGTATTTCTCGAGTCCATGAACACTGCCTGTCTCGGTGAAGCAGGTGTGGCGACAGGACTTATGCCGCCGACTGTACAGCCACATACTACCGTTCTATCCTTAATAGAACCAGTAAAATAATATATAACCAGGGATTAATCTACTTTAACCAATGTAAACAGTGGAAATGTCACTGATCTTAATGAAATATCTACCAATATTCATATAATGAAAGGAACATATCTATGTGATCTGTGCAGATGGAAGTTAGACCAAATACCACAAAGAAATATTGTATCGGTTCTAACCGAAGGATATAAAGTGATAGTCACGTAAGGGAGCAACTTAGAAATTTTGTCAGTGGACACGATTTTCCACTTTATCGTGATAATCTCATCACCATACTAGCCACATATCGTAATGAGATTGCCCTACCTGGTGAATTCTTAGGATGATCTAACATTATGAAGCATATCATTACACTAACATCCCCTCAACCCATTTACTCGAGCATATAGACTACCGTACCTCATCGTAGGCAAAATGTTGTAAACGAAATAGTAAATGAAATGATGGATGAAGGCGTTTTTAAGAATTCTAACTCCCCTTTTCACAGCCCAATATTTCAAAAAAATAATGGTGAATTTAGGCCAGTAATTGATTACAGAAAAATAAATAATGCTACAATTAAAGATAATTATCCCCTCCCTCCTTTAAGGTGTTTTGTCTAATATTGGTGAAACAAAGTCTATGATATTCTCCACCTTAAACTTGGTCAGTGGAAACTGGCAAGTAGCATTAGATGATAAAAGTCAACCCATTACGACATTTAATACTTCCCATGGCTATTATGAATATATTCGTAGACCATTTGGGTTATGTAATGCTTCATCCACATTTCAGCATATGGTCAATTTTCGTATTGGTTTTATTAATAACGTAGTCATCGCTAATCTAAACGATTTGATTATTTTTCTAAAGACGTACATTCATAATAAGTAACAATAAAGAAGGTTATCCAGAGATTACATTAGGTAGGCCTCAAACTTTAAATGTCTATGTGTCATTTTCTTTACCAGAAAATTATAATTATAGGTTATACGTTAACCGCCACTGTCCTCCATACACAATCTGATAAAATACGAGCAATGAAAGTATTCACTATTCCAAATAAATGCTAATAACGTAAAATCATTCTTGGGTTTATGTTCTTAGATAGAATCTTTGTAAAGAATTTTTCCCAAGTAGTTAAACCCCTAAATAATCAACTCGAGATTTTGTATGGATGCCAGAAAAAACAGCTGAGCTTTGAATTATTAAAGGTTAATTAATGTCGGCTCCAATTCTTGCATTTCTAGAATATTCATTAACTTATATCCCGTGTACAGATGCTTCTTCAGTAGGCTTAGGCGCTGTACTTATGTAAGAGATAGCTATGGGTCTATGTCAGGTATTTGCTAATACTTGGAGAATATTGAGTGCACAGGGAACTCGTTACTCTGCAACAAAACAGGAAACTTTAGCAATATTATGGGCACTTCGTACTTTTAGAGAAATCGTATTAGGCTATCCTTTACAAGTTTTCGCGAATTATCAAACGATCCTTGGCTTACTATAACCTCAAACCCTAACGGGAAAATTAGCCAGATAATATCTAACAATTCAGGCATTTCTCCGGCATATTGATATTAACTACCTTCCAGGACGATTAAATAAAGTAGCAGATCCCTTAAACAATCATCTTGTCCTTTTAGTTCCGAGGACACCCATGGACTTTGACCTTAATGCGGTTCGTAAACATTAGCAAACAGATTCTATGATGAATGTAATAAGATATTCATTAAACCCTGAGGATGAAAATAATGGACCAGAATTACCCAGTCACTTAAATATCTTTTCCCTTCATGATGATATTATTTACAGAAAACTAAGGAAACGTGATGTACAAACCAAGCAAATAGTGATACAACGAATAATAATTCCCTCAGTATTAATTACCCTTATATCATAAAGCAGCAGGAAATGCTGGGAGAGGTAGGTACCTGACCACTCTCCATACAATATACTATTAGCATAAACTAAGGGTAGATAATGAAACACATATATCGCTCAGTGCGAAACATGCAATGCAAATAAAGGCCATACATTTTGACCTGCTCCATGACGAGAATCCCTAATCCTGGACGAATCATGGGACATAGTAGGAATAAATCTACTTTCCTTACCAATTTCGAATCAGGACACATTATTAGTTATTACCTATGGTTAACCATTTTCTAGATATCTAGTGGCGGCACCACTACGATAAAAACCGTAAAAGTAAGTGCACTTATATTTAAAACCAAATTCATATTCCCATATACATGTCACGATATTAAAAAAGGTATCTTATTTCTACTATATTAAGCAAACGTTTGTATTAACATATCTCCCAGCATCTAATGGGTTAACAAAACGGCAAACCGTTAAATACTAGAAGTACTTCGTGGCACAGAAACAATGAAAATCCCTCCACATGGGAAGATTTCATCGATATGACAGTCATAAACACTACAAAACACGGAAATATAAGGGAAAACTCCTCAGGACATACTATAGGGCATACAGAAACGTCTTCCATATGATATAACAATTGCCACAAAGAAGCCATGGTACAACATGGACAACTACGCTGAACGACAGTGAGTTGCATTTCAACAATTTCATCATGATGAACAAAACAAATTATAGGCTTGCAGGAATAAAATGCGTAATCGCCGACATAACAAAGCAAATAACTCAAATGTTCACTCCATTGATAACATAATAATACGGGTACCCGATCGAAACTTCACACAGTCATATCTTTAGTAGGCAATATACTTATAATAAAGAATAATTTTACCAGGCGGATGATATTGTTTATGTAAACAGAATAAAGAAATTGGTAAAAAGCTCGCAAAAAACCCAACATCCAAAATAAAACCAATCAATATCTCTGGAACATCAACAATTTCCTCTTCCTAGTAATATTATCCCTACTATTGATGGTAATAAAATAAACAATTACAAACAAAAACTCCGATCTGTTTCCAATGAAATATAATATTTCTTCTTACAGATGTGGCCCAAATCAACCTATATAACGGTTTTCATGTCTATACTCGCAGCGGCTACAAGCTCCGACGAAGTGCATAACGCAGATAAAAAAAGATTACGTCTTAAAATCCGAGAGCTTTCGTTTACAATTTTATCAAACAGTTGAAAAGAAAAGGAAAATAAATAAAATATTGGTGACGAATGATATGATCACTATTTCTTTACAGGGTATAATTGAATTATTACATAAATTTTCTGCCATTGAGCAGTGGTTACAGATACAGATATTTAATGATACACTAGTTTTGTTTGACAGGTATCACACAAATGAATTTACCTATTTAAATGCATTATCTTCTGTAATGTCCTTTCACTATTGGGCGCCCTAGGAATGAATTCAGCGACTCGGGTAATATTACTCGCTTATTATACAAAAAATATAATGGCTTAGAGCCATCATCACAGCCCAGAGCGTGATTTAGATAATTTTTAAGTGAAATTTCATGAGCACTATTTGGTACTGCTTAGATAGTGGTATACAAGCATTATCTCATACATAAAAAGTCTCGCGGGACAAGCCGTTGCAAATCAAGGCAAGATAGAGTAACAGGTATATACTGTATTAGAGTGCAGATCATTGCACGGAAACTACATACGATTTAAATAACTTTACATGACCAACAAAAGAAAGGAACTACATATATTGAATAATCACATCTTGTTTTTAAACTTCTATTTATTTCTGTGAGTTGGCAGGAAAATGACAACCATTTATTAGGAGTGTACTTACTGCGGGTAAGGTAAGATCAACTCACAATTATTACCACTCCAACAGCTACGAAATGTAATGGTACAATCAATGATGAAATACCATCTTACTTACTATCTTTCATGAAATATTATTATACAGTCATGCATAGTATTTTAATACAAGATCATATACTCATTATTATTCCCATGCAAGGTAAAATATTATTCACAAGCTACGCACTTCAATAATTCCCAATGAAAATGGAAGTAATCCTTTAATGTTCGATTTTCATCCAATCAATGTTATACTTAATGATGATGTCACTGATCTAACTGAGATCATTTTCTCACTCCTCAAGTGCCATGTTGCATATCTTCATTTATGTTTGTCTTGCATATTTATTTGCATTTAAGTCTCCAAATGATGCAAAATCTCCACTTGCTTGGAATCAAAGTAATACTAATCAAACACAGTATGCATGTACATTCATATCTATTACTAATCAAACTCTCTTTCATCATCAATTTTAATTTCCACTATCTATACTTACCTGCTGATACACAATTAACATTAAGTTGCCCTATTCACCCTACACATGGTATGGTTCAAGGCTACTATAAAGAATCAGGCTCATAGGAAATACGATCCAAGGAAATAGTTACCTTGCCTAATAAACATAAACTTGCTTGAAAACATGGCACAATCTCTTCCATCTTTCAACGTATTTCATTTAAAGTCGACTTGTTTAACATCTCCTAATAAATTATCAGTTGTATCAGAAAAAATGAAACTATTATGTTACTCAATGAGAATAGGATTCAAACATCCTTATTATATCATTTGATTCCTCCATATATTGATCAAAATAAAACTTGGTACCAATGTTTATTATCCCATGTCTTATCCTTCTGGCAGGTACTATATTATTTATGTATTGTATAAGACAGTCTACTATACTATTTTTGTATTGTATAAGAAAGAACTATCGAGGAATACTGAATTATCTTGTATTGAAAAGAATAAGACTGTTATTGCACAGCCTCAACATAGCAACATGGCTCCCCCCTCATTAATGTGTGAATCCTTAGCATAGGTTAGCTTATATACACATAATAACATGCACCTAGCTAAACACATTAATTGTAAGATGAAATTTTATGTAACAATGTATTCATGTTCATGTATTACTATTCATGTATTGATGGTACTGTCTATGTTAATTTATGTATAAGGTGTGCCAATGTCTGAATGCCTATTTTTATGTTACTATACATGTATTCATTGTTAATATCTTAGTTATTATGTACTCTACCAATATTGTGAACTGGCCTTCTATTAAATAAAGCATAAAGCATTAACGCCTGGAGGCCAGGCTGGTAGCGTGGTTCGAGCGAATGTACGGACAAAAGCAAAGACTAGAAGGAACAACAAATCAGATGGCAAAATCATTAAGAGCCAGACAGATATTAGACACTCCAGCACAGCTGTCCTTCCTTCGTTCTCTACACACATACACACACACACACAGACTAATTAACTACTTGATCTGACTGAGATCATTTTCTCACTCTCTAACATACATACATACACACGTACACAGAGTTACCCTCGCTTGACCTCGCTTGACATCTCTCTCCTTCCAGTTGTGGTAAGAGGATATAGCAGAAACTATTAACTCTTTCCTCTCTCTCTAGTTTCACAGAGAGAGAGAGAGAATGGGAGAATAAATGAATAAGGAATAAATAGGGAGAGAAGAGGAGTAGACAGACATACAGAATTAAATTGACCACTAACTGGCAACACAGTCACTTTATAGCTATTTCTGTAAACTATTGAGTTTGAAATGTATATAATGTTACAACCTCAGTTTTGGCTCGTTTATATCTAGGGGAAGATTAGGGGTTGTGAACAGCTCGAGTTATAACTCTAGTAAATATGTTAGGAAGTAAATATGAAGGAAGAGGGTCCATCGTAGGTGTTGAGGTGGCTTCAGTTGAGACGACTGGTAGCAGACAGGGTGAAGAATTCCATTGGGTTGAGGCTGCATCAGTACTGCTCCGGTTTCCATCTCACATACATCCACATGCAATATGAATGGCAAGGAGAAATTAGAAGATTTCAACACTGGTTCATGGGTTAAAATGTCAGTAGTGTTGATTTTTGTCTCTCCAGGACCACCACACGATTAACAAGCATTTACCAACAATGTCCAAGTACAACAGAACTCTGCACTTAAGATACAACAAATTCTTTAGTCAATTTACATGAAATCTGGACAACTGTTACTGGATACCGTGTTAGTCAAGTACCTCGAAATAGTTTACTCATAAAATTGGAATCTATGTCCGAATTAATAACTTTAAGTATGCCAACCCGAGTGAACATATGATCAAGATGTAAGTTCGAATAATTCAGATTTTACTGGTTTCTTTGGGGTTCGAACTTTAATTTAGAATGGGTGAATATAGTGTTTGGTGCTATACTGGGATTGATGAAAGGTACGTGAAAATTTGATTGACGACACTTGGGATCCTTACAAAATTTTACAGAGTGTCCGTCCTTCTTACAATACAAGGGAATTTTCACAGTACATGTTGAAATTTACAACAATGAGATATCACGAAGCCGAGGTGAATTAATCACGATAATGAAATGATTTGAGTAAAAGTGATCACATGTGATACGAAGAAAGGTGATTTTATCACGACAATGAAATATTTTGTAAAAGAATTTCACATATGATAAAGATAGACAAGGCTTACAAGTGATTACAATGATATTACATAAATATAAAAGTCCTCACATCGGCTATCGGTCAATAGTTTATCACTAGTTAGATGTGACAATAATATATCACGAAGATTGGTCACGCTTTTGTGACAAAGAAAACTGGTCACGGATTGTGCCAGAGGATTTATTGACATGACAACTAAGCGAATCTCTCCATAAGCACCACATGTTTTGCTTAAGGTAACCAGTACCATGATTACGGTCACAAACCGATGGTAGAGGGTTTCTCTTTTTTCTAGAGGATGCCTCCAATAACCAAGCCAAAGTAGGGTTTTTCTCTTTTTTCTAGAGGATGCCTCCTACAACCAAGACAATGGGACAACAGACGTCTTGATTCAAATACGAACCGATGGTAGGGGATTTCTCTTTTTTCTAGAGGATGCCTCCTATAACCAAGACAATGAGATTTCGATCGTTAGTAAAGTTTTAGTATCTCGTGAGTAACCCTTTGGTCCGTCTCTATCGAGCACTAGCTGCTTCCTCGGTCGAATCTTCGAGAAGATGTCTTTGATTAGAAATACGGAACGTATTACTTTGATTATTCAGAATACGAAACGTGACCGAGAAGTGCGACTATTCTCCAAAAGCGCTTCATGTTTTACTGTTGTTAACCTGGACAATGATTAAGAGAGATCAGACCCTTATGTCCCCCGATTTGGGTACGACCAAGGTATGAGCTTTAGAAGTTTGACAATAAGAAAAAGTTCATTTTAAACAAGACAGGAATATGATCGCTGAGCGAGAGTGATAACTTCACAACCGATGTGGGAAAATACGTCACAATACCATCACAGTTCAAACTCTTGTATGCTACATCCACTGAGGGGAATTGATAACTGTAATTAATCTTAAACATGAATACTGCAAAAACGTATCTAAATCAACCTGAAAATGAAGTGTAGGCTTAAGCAATAAACAAATTTAGTTCCAGATCAAAAACAGAAATGCAATTATTAAGAGTGAAATATCATCCCGGACAGGCCCCCAAATCTGTTACAACCCCAGTTTTGGCTCGTTTATGTCTAGGGGAAGGTTAGGGGTTGTGAACAGCTCGAGTTATAACTCTAGTAAATATGTTACTGTAGTCTGGAGTTACAACTAATGAAATGAGACGGGAACCTTCCACCACACTCCCTCAATGGATATTTGACCAGAAAGAGTAATGTAAACGAATGACTAAGGATTTCAACATGTATAATATTACCATCACCAGATAAGTACAATATTTACAATTTAACAAAAACAGCAATATGAATTACGTTAACGTTAACAGACAAAATGACAATAATTAGGACACCAAATAATAGAACACAATTATGTCAAGAGTTAAACAAAATAGAATATATCAGCAAGAGCAGGGATAAAAGCAGAGATAGTAAGCAATGATGGAGTGAGAGAATATCTCGTCACTAGATATAATAATATAGCAAGAGTTGAACAGAGATGACAAGTGACGGAGTGAAGCCTGAGCATTCACTGACTTCGAGTTTGCTTGCTTGCTTGTTGGATTTCTTGGCTATCAACCAGAGGCATATAGCCAAAGGTCATTAAACCAATGGATCCATTTTATTATGTCAATCTATATAAGGTCATAAAGTTTTGTCTCCCTCAGAAAACTCATTAATTTGTTTATAATATTCTTGTCATCTGACAAAATATTTTCTATGGTGAAAGCCATTTTTCTAACTAGAAAAAATTGTTTAATTTTACTTCTCTGATTGTTATATTTTTTACAAAAAATTAATAAATGACTGATGGACATTACTGCTGTGCATGATGGGCACATTGGGGGAAATTTTCTGTTTACATAGGCCTCTAGGTGAGTTACCCATGTGGCGTTGACCCGAAGACTAGCCAACACCACTTCGTCCCTGCGACTACGGCATGATGACGTAGCCCAGGGTTCAATAACTTTTTTTTACTTTATTACTGATGTCTAATCTAGTCCACTGCCTTTGCCACAGGAGATGAATTCGAGACTTAATGAGGGAAACAAAACACCTGAGATCCGTACGGACTATGCTAAGGTCCAGATCAACAGTTGATCCGGCTAGTATATCAGCCTGTTCATTGCCATAGATACCATAATGTGAAGGTACCCATATAAGCTTGATTGATTTATTGGCACAAAACAGCTTACTAATGATATTACCCTGTATTTCGTTGTTAATTGTATTTAAGGATTTAATAGCTTGAAGTGAACTTAATGAATCTGTAAAAATAACTGTCCTATCGTGGGTCGTCGATAGGGCAAAATCCAAAGCTTTATTAATAGCAAAAAGTTCAGCAAGAAAAATAGATGTATGAATCGGCAGTCTGAATCTTAACTGGCATTCAGTCGACCATACACCTGCACCCACACATTCATCCGTCTTGGAACCGTCGGTATACAGATGGAAATATGAAAGATGTTGAACAATTATCTCACGAAACCTCTGGTGTACCTCCACCTCCGGCACCCGGGATTTAACCCCTGGTAGCCAGGAATCCACAATAGTGAAGGGGGGTGTTACCCAGGGTGAAATATTTACTAAAACCAGGGAATCGATTGCTGATAATTCTATACCGACACACTCTACGAGGTCGTGGAGTCTTGCTCTGAGGGACCTCACGCCAGTGCCCTCTGGGGCCATGCGACACCCAGGCGGATAACTCGGCCCTTCCGGGGGCCTATCGCCATGGCCCCCCAGCTGCAAATGCCTCACCAAGGCATTACCGGGAGGATGACTCAGCTCCTCGGGTACCTGAACTTGGGGCCTGGTCCCCATTGGCCTCACGCCAGTGCCCTCTGGGGCGCAGGGGTTCCCGGACGGACGACTCGGTCCCTCTGCCAGGGGCCTAGCGCCATGGCCCTCTGGGTGCTGTTGCCGAAGCAAGGCATTCCCGGGAAGATGACTCGGCACCCTGGATTTTTTAGCACAATATACTAGAAGTTGTTGATCTCGTCTCAGTCGGAGGGGAGGCACTTGTGACTCCACCTCTAGACGCTCGATTCGAGTGCAATGTAGGGCTCCAAGACACACACGCAAACACGCATTCTGTACAACATCCAAACCTTTCAACACAGACTCAGATGCCGAACCATACACTTTTGACCAATAATCTACTCTAGATCTAATCAGGGATTTATATAGCATTAGCAATGACTTCCTATCTGCTCCCCATTGGGTACCAGAAATGCACTTCAGCAAATTGAGTGCTTTTAAACATTTAATTTTTAACTGACTGACATGGATTCGCCATGTCAGTCGACTGTCAAAATGCAGTCCAAGAAATTTAGTAGAATTTTGAATAGGTAGGGGGTTGTCACTCATAGTCAGCCGGACGTCTGGCTTCTTCCTATGAGTGAAAATAACCCCTACACTCTTTCTTACTGAAAACTTAAAACCCCACTGGAGGCCCCAATTGTGAATCAAATCCAGTGCCAATTGGATCCGAGTTGCCGAAAACTCTGCATTACAGCTGGAGTGCCATATCGCACAGTCATCAGCGTACAGTGAGTATTTAAGATTTCGAGGAGGAGCTGGTAGAATATCATTGATCATACATAGAAATAAGGTCGGAGACAGAACACTCCCCTGGGGGACCCCATTTGCCTGGACAAATATGTCCGAGAAAGTGACTGTGTCCGAAAAAAGCTTGACAGAGAAAGTTCTGTCAGAAATGATGTTCTTAACAATAAAGGGCAGGTTACCGCGTAATCCCATCGCATATAGTTTCCTGAGGAGGCCATGTCGCTAAGTCATGTCGTAGGCTTTTTCAATGTCTAAAAATACTGCAATCAAAAATTATTTTTTGGCAAATGCCTCTTGAATTTGAACTTCCAGGTTTACTAGCTGATCGAGCGTCTGGCGACCTTTAAAGAAGCCACACTGCTCGTCAACCAGCAAATTCCTGGAATTTAAAAAATGCAATAGCCTACGAATAACAATTCGTTCCATGACCTTGCATAAGCAACTTGTGAGCGCAATAGGGCGATACGATGAAGTCGATCTGGGGTCCCCCCCTCCTTTCGGTAAGGGAATGACATGTGCAAAGTGCCACGAGTTTGGAAAGGTGTGACCTCTCCAAATCTTGTTAAACACTTGCAACATCTTGATCATGGAATCATGATCAAGATGCTTTATCATCTCATACCGAATCTTTTCGGGTCCTGGGGATGTCCCACTACAGGCTTCTAGGGCTTGGACAAGCTCTTGCATTGTTAGATCACTGTTGTAATCTAATTCATCTCCTGTGGCAAAGTCAAATTGCTGCAGCTCTGATGCTTCCTTGATGGGCAGGAAAGCTGGATGGTAATTTTCAGAGCTGCTAGCAAAAGAGAACTGCCTGGGGAGGGCGTTAGCAATGTCTCTAGGTTCGTGTTAATTGATGTTATTAAAAGTGATGTTGGTAATTTTATTAGATATTTTTTTCTTCCCAATGAGTCATCAATGGGTAGCCACTGGCAAGAGGCTGCAATCGATGGGGAGACCAGAGATAGGTCAAGGACGCTAAAAATACCAGTATTATCATCAACTCTCGTCGGACTACCGTCGTTCAGAAGAACCAAATTGGAATCACTGATTAGCCTAGCCATCTGTTCCCCCTTTCTGTCATCCTGCAGGGAACCCCATAACGTATGATGAGCATTAAAATTTCCTACAATTAATTTTCTACAGGGCAGACTGTCCTGTAGATCAAAAACATCATCATAAGTTACTGTATCAGGAGGACAGTAGACAGAACAGATAGTCAGGTAGGTGCCACCGAATTTTACTCTGCAAGCGACACTTTCCAGAGGAAAATTACAGGGCACATCAGTGAAAGGGAGGTTATGGCGGATGTAGATTGCCACTCCACCTCCACCCTTCCCCCCACGGTCCCTCCTAATTAACATGTAGTTCCGAAGCTGAACAACCTCGTCTTTGACTTGGTCGTTCAGATGAGTTTCCTGAAGGGCAATAATATCGGCAGCGTAAGAACAAGCCAAAAGTTTTAGTTCATTTAATCTAGCTCTAAGACTTGGACAGTTCCATTGGAGTATGGTTAGCGCGAAGATTATCGCTGTTTATGGGGTTTCTTGGAGCCTTGTTCGTCTGGCCGAACCTTTTTGTGCTGGGAGGGAAGACCCTCTTCCTCCCCTGCACTTCCCGGGGACCTCTCTTGTTCTCTCTCATCCTGGTCATACTTTGTACATCAACAACGCCTTGGTCCTTCATTCCTTCCAAAATGTCTGCCTCATTCAGAGCGGCCAAATCCCTATGGAAAATTACGCCCTTACAGGTATTTGGCCCCACTGGAATGGTGGCTTTCACCTTCAAGTTATGAATTTGCGTCAGTTTAAGGAGATCCTTAACCTGGGATACCTTCAGTACTTTCACAAGGAGACTACCATCACGCAACTTGTTAGCAGCAGCAAGACTGCCACCCACTTGACCATCAAGGACCATTTTGACGATAAAGGGGCTAACATTCTTGAGAGACTGACCCTCATCTACACATCTAATATTAACATAACGAGCATTCATAGGAGGAATTTTAACATCAGGTTGTCTTTGTCTGTCTGCCGTAGGGGTTCCATTATTGTCAGCCATTGTCCTAGTTTGGTCCTTGGTCGTTAACCTCCCTCCTTGAGGAGGAGGGAGGCTAGTCGGGGGGTCATCCATCCGGGGCATCGGACTACGTCCGACCCCTCTCCTCGCACACTCACCTACCTCCCTTAACTATTGTATCAACCCCAAAAAACTGGAAAATAATTTAGGGAATAAAAGTGACCTTTACTCGCCCCCCCCCCCCCCTAGTGGTAGCCTGGCGGCGTTTTCCAGTACCAGCTAGGGGATCGGAGTTTGTGCGGAAGGAACTTTCCTACCACCGAACCTGCCTAATGCAAGGGGTAGTGTAGTAGGAACCCACCTCCCAAGCGAATACAGTTGCTCAGCCAAGAGACAACCTTAGGCCCAGGAGGTCGCACGGAAAAAAATAGAAGAAAAAGTAATTTAAGAAAAAGAGGTGCCCAAATGACGCACCTGAGGCAGTGAGTGCTGCGGGTCTGGTGTAGGGAACAATTACCTACTAGCTACCATAAACTACTGGTTGTCTTCCAGCAAAAATCAAATAACTGAAGGTGTACACAGCAGTGCAGCAAAACGCTGCAAATTTACTTTACTTAATTACTTTACACCAGGCAGAGAAACAACAGAGTACTGCCGGTAAGAGGCCTCGGTACACCAAGGTAACTCCACGAACAGTACTTGTATCTGTTGTTGCTGTGCTAAACGAGGACGAGGTCTTGACCTTGGTGTTGGTCATTAAGGCCTTTTATTTATTTTATTTTTATATTATTTTTTATTTATTTTTGTATTATTTTAATTTTACCTTTTTGCATATTTTATGCATTTATTATTATTATTATTATTATTATTATTATTATTATTATTACATTTTAACTTTAAACTAAACTTATATACAAATTTTTCTGTTTTGTACCTTCATACAAATAAAATATTTCTTAATTCTACATCCTAGCTAATAAACTAATCTATATACAGCCGGCTCCACTGCCGCGAGGGCCACTGCAGTGTTGTCAACGTTCCCTCTCCCAGGCTTGAACCACAAACTTCGGTCCGAGACACACATCTGAAGCACTCACTAGTGAGAGAGATGGTAATGATGGTTGGCAGGCTTGTATGCTGAGTGAAACGAATGATAATGAAATAATAATCTGTATGCGAGCAATTTTGTTTTTATGTGGATGCAACAATATGCAACAAATGATTCCTGATGTATTATTTTGCTATATTTCATAGTGCGGAATATTACATTGTAATGCTCGATAAATCAGGTTTTGATTAACTATTATGATGCACCTGTGGCTAGTTTATGGATATTCTGATAATATTGACATATTAAGTAGGAGAGCCCTTTTCCTTGCTCCGGGGTAAACTCAGCACTCTGACATTTGCTAGCAACAACCTCTACCTTACTGGCCTCGCTGATACTTGAGGAACAATTACATAAGAATTGAGAATATCAGATAATCCAAGCGTAGGCACCATGAACTATCCATCATCTGGCCCCTTTAATTATTACCTCAAATAAAATATTTCATTGTCATTCGTTTCACTCAGCATACAAGCTTGCCAACCATCATTACCTTCTCTCTCACTAGTGAGTGCTTCAGATGTGTGTCTCGGACCGAAGTTTGTGGTTCAAGCCTCGGAGAGGGAGTGTTGACAACACTGCAGAGGCCCTCGCGGCAGTGGAGCCGGCTGTACCTACTCAACCAATAGCTAACTAGACTAATACCTATTCCAGCCAATCGCTAAACCTAGACAGACAAATCGCTAAACCTATATTAGACAATCGCTAAACCTAGCTAATACATCATAATTTACAATATATACAAAACATAATTTATAACATTTATAATTGAAACATATACATACAAAATGGTAACAACAATAGTAATAAAAAGTCACATCACTCTGATCAGTTCGGTCTCCCTCAAGAAAGTCATCAATTTATCAGTCACATCACCATCCCCATCACCTAAGAGAGCTGAAAGTGTGAAGGGGACTTTTACTGCATCACAGTAACTTATGAGGGAAGCACGTTTCCCCACAAATCGCCGACAATGCAGGATGATATGACTGATAGATAACACCGCATTGCAGGTGTTACAATGCGGTGGAAAACGTTTGTTTATATATGGTTCTAGATGAGTTATCCTTGTGCAATTTGCTCTTAGTCTTGCCAAAATCCTTTCTTCCAGTCTGTTGGGCCGGTTGGCAGTGGCCCAATTACCCAGTTGAGGCTTGATGGTGTTGATATTAAGTCCGGTCCACTGACTTTGCCACAGAAGATTTATTGATTTCTTTCCGAGGGATAGACACGACTATAGATCCCGCGGGACGTCCCAAGTAACCTCGAGCTCTACAGCCGATTTCGCAAGTAAGTCTGCCCGTTCATTGTCATAAATACGACAATGCCCAGGCACCCAGATCAGAGTGAAGGACTTGTTGCATAAGTGCAACTTATTTATGATGAGACCCTGGATTTTATTAGAAATAGTTTGACATGAGTTAATTGCCTGAAGGGCTGATTTGGAGTCTGAGAAAATTACTATTGAATTATGACGAGAATTTTGTGCATAGTCTATGGCTTTGTCTGTAGCAAAAAGTTCTGCTATAAACACAGATGTATGTATCGGCAATCTGTACCTAATATCACATTCACTCGACCATACTCTCGCACACACACTTTCATCTGACTTGGAGCCGTCAGTGTACACGTGATGAGACCCCAGGTGACTGCGGACTATACCACCAAACAGGTGGTGTATCTCCAACTCCGGCGCCTTTTCTTTCGATGATGGTAATCACGATGTGTTGACGCCGAAGTTGGGTGTCTACCACGGTGGTATCTTGGTGATGATGAACTTGTCGCAGTCCCCGAGGTCTATTTGTAGTTGTTGTTCTAGCTGGTGGAGGCGCACAGTCAGTGGCCTCCGTCTTCCGTGTTGAAGGTAGTAATGTTGTTGGAGGGAGGCACTGGCTACGTTGCCGATCTCCGACTTCCAGATCGTTGACATTGCGGTGTTGATGGCGAGTTGATCCCGTCGAAGTCGGAGAGGAGGTATGTTCGCCTCCACCTCCATCCTAGCTACACGTGTACACTTCAGAGCTCCCAAACACACACGTCAACATTTATTCTGGTACACATCCAATCTCCCTAGTGTTGTATCTGAAGCCGACCCATACACCTGTAAGCCTTAGTCTAGCTTTGTACGAATAAGGGTGTTATACACCATTAATAAAGATTTCCTGTCGGCTCCCCATGTGGTACCTGATAGGTACTTAAGGACATTTAAAGGTTTTCACAACGAACAAGCAAATTATTAACATGATGTGTAAAATTTAATCTTTGGTCAAAATGAATTCCTAAACATTTAACAGAATTATGAAATGGTACCGGTTGGCCATCTAACGTTACGTTAATTTGAGGTATTCTACGTTTACTAAAAATTACTCCGGTACACTTAGGAACGGAAAACTTAAAGCCCCACTGTAAGGCCCATTGGTGGACAGAATCAAGCGCTGCTTGAATCCGTCCTTCTGAAAATTGTGCATTAGGTGACGAGTGCCACATTGCACAATCATCAGCATACAACGAGTATTTAAGATTCCTGGGAACTAGAGCTGATGACAGAATATCATTGATCATGATGTCATGATGTTAAAAAGTGTTAGACTAAGCACGCTTCCCTGTGGCACCCCGTTCTCTTGGACAAAAATGTCCGATGTTACGTTACAGGGAAGGGTGACAGAAAAAGTTCTGTCACGCAAAAAGTTGTTGATGAAAATGGACAAATTACCTCTCAAACCATAACCGTGAAGCTTCATCAGAATACCGTGTCGCCATGTCATGTCATAGGCTTTATGGATGTCCAAGAACATCCCTACCATGATTTCTTTATTAGCAAATGCCTTTGAAATGCAATGTTCAAGGTTCATCAAGTGATCAACTGTCCTCCGGTGTTTCCGGAAGCTTCATTGTCGATCACTCAATAAACCCTTCGCTTCTAAAACAAAAAGTAGCCTATTATTTATCATTCTTTCCATGACTTTACAGAGGCAAGAAGTCAACGCAATAGGTCGAAATGAACTGGGATTCACAAGACGACCAGACTGTTTAAGTATCGGTATGACCCACGCAAAGTGCCATGAGTTTGGGAAGGTGTTAGACACCCAAATCTCATTGTACACCGCTAGCAACTTGACCAGGTTATCCTGGCCAAGATGCCGGATCATACCGTACGTTATGGTGTCAGGTCCAGGAATGGTGTCTTTACAGGATCTTAGGGCAAGGAGAAGTTCGTCTATCGTAAACTCCCGGTTGTATGGGTAGTCTACGTCTTCTGTGGCAAAGTCTATATCTCTTGTAGTTCAGCCATACGTTTGTGATGGAGAAAACGTTGGTCGTAATTGGCTGAACTACTTACTTTTGAGAAACTCCTGGCAAGTACGTTTGCTACGTCCACGGGATCGTCGTAGATGTTATTGTCCACTTGAAGAGTGGTGATGGGGGTATACGGGCGATTGTTATTTAATATCTTTATAGTGGACCAGACTTTAGTTAGTGGTGTAAAACGATTCAACGTGGACACAAACGACCGCCAAGAGTCCCTTTTAGCTCTATTAATTACTCTCCTTGCCTCAGCCCTCGCCCGTTTGTAAGCTATAAAGTTGTTCTGAGTGGGCTGTTTGTCAAAAATCCTGTATCTCCTATTACGTTTCCTTAATGCCTCTCGGCAATCCGTTGACCACCAATGTGCTTCAAGCTTATTTCGAATTATAGAGGTTTTGGGAATAGCAACCTCGGCTGCGTGTAAGATGTTTTGTTTTACATTTCGCATCTTTTCATCTATGGTCTCCCCAGATATATCTAGGTCGACATCCTCCCGAAAGACCCCCAATCTGCTCTCTTAAAATTGAATTTTGGTACCAAAGGGGCCGAAACAGTATGATTTGAATTAAAGAGACAGATGGGAAAGTGGTCACTACCATGGGAGTCGGACTCAGGATGCCAAGAAAAATCCTGGTGTATATCCGGGGAGGCCAGAGACAAATCGATGGCCGAAAAGTTGCCAGAACGATCGTCAACCCTGGTGGCTTGACCATCGTTCAGGAGGCAGAGGTTGGATTGTAATATAATGTCTGCCATCTGCCCTCCGCGGGCATCAGTGCTTAAGATTCCCCACTGACAGTGATGGGCATTAAACTCGCCCAGTATTAATTTTTTACCAGTGAAATGAATCACTGTCAATGGGGCCGCGTGGCGGACAGTAAAGAGAGTAGATGGATATGTAGGTGTTGTGTAATTTTACTCTGCAAGCAACGTCTTCCAGAGTAGTGTTTAATGTTATTTGTGTCTGTGGATGTGATTTGTGTGTGTATATTGCTACTCCGTGTCCATCGTTTCTCCTGTATGCGTTGTAGTGTTTAAATTGTGTTGGGTCAGAGTGATTCTCCAACCCTGTCTCCTGTAAACAGACGACGTCTGGCCTGTGTGTGTGTAATAATATTGATATGTTGTTCAATTTATTCCCAAGACTTCTACAATTCCACTGTAGTACAGTGAACATGGCGGTTTAAGAGTTACGGGGTCGGCCTGAGCGCTTAGTCTTCTTGTGCCGCCGCCGCCTGGCGAGTGGCTACCGGGGGACCTTTCCCGGTTCTTGCGTCCGGAGACATCCATTGCTTCCTCATCAATGGTGAGTCTCCCAGACTCCACCGAGGAAGAGCTATCCCTTCTCTCTCCCGATGAAGTGGGAGTAGGGTGTGTGCAAGGAAGTGACTTGTTTGGTTTTAGGGTGGTGTAGTTAATTTTATCTGTCTTGTCTGACTTCTTCTTTTGTTTCTCTGACTGCAAAGAAGCTGCAGCCCGAGAGTATGAGTTGGTAGATGGGGTAATAGTCTTAGAGGGGGTAATAATAGTAGGTGTAGAAGTAGATTGTTCAGCCTGTTTGCTCGGCTCTGACTCAGTCTGGGTACTAATAGTACACATCACGGGTCGAGATATCACCGCCGATGCATACGAGACATTGGGTGATGGGGTCGCTTGCGATCCCATCACCACCTTCCTCGCATCATGATAGGAGATACCTCGCACCGCCTTCACCGAGCAGACCTCCTTCTCCAGCTTCCACTTTGGACAATCCCTCGAGGAAGTGGAGTGAGTATCCTTACAATGAAAGCAGGAGAGCTCCACTGATGTGCACTTTTCCTCAGCATGGCCAGGCGTCGCGCACCTGCCACACACTGGAGAAGAAGCCTTACAAGTGCGATTTCCGTGTCCATAAATCTGACAGTTCAAGCATCTATGAGGGTTGGGGATAAAGGGTCTTATTTTAACGATTTCATAACCAATTTTGACAGTTTCAGGAAGTGAAACTTTGCCAAAAGTCAAAATAAGTGTTGCAGTCTTCTTCCTTATACAATCCTCTAAACGTGTAATAAATCTAGCATCAATGATATCTTGATTCCTCATTTCCTCAATTATTTCCGTCTCTTCCATCATCATTAAATCCCTACAGGTGATTACTCCCCTGCAGGAATTCATGGCTTGAGGAATCTTGGCTTCAACTTCATAATTGTGAATCTGATGTAATTTCAGCAAACTCGCTACTTGTTTAGAATTGAAAGTTTTGGCTAGGAGGTCTCCAGATGCAAGTTTTTTAACTGATTCAACCCCACCAGCCCAGCCATCAATTACCTTTTGAACAATGAAGGGATTGAGGCCGGCTAGTGGAGCCAAACCAATGGCATGAAGCATAACAAATGAGGCATTTTTTACGTCTATGTCAAGGGGTGTTCGAGTCTCGGTTCGTCCGTCGTTTCGTGGTGGTGGTCGGTCATGGCCGGCTCCTCCGCTATGTGGAGGAGGGGTTGGGAGGGAAGGCAATATAGTAACCACTTCCATCAAGGTTGGGGGAAAGTGGGAAAGAGAAAAGAAAACACCAGAAAGGGATTTATACCAGCCCTAATTAACTAATGTTTGAGATCAACCTCTCAACCCACACTAAGGTGGTCCGTCTGTGTTTTGTCACACCCAGAGCTATCAGTGGGGGAGTCCACCATAGGCAGGAGGCAAAGTTGATCTCAATATAAAGATATAGACACCTACTATATCTACTACCAGCTATGGAGGGAATGAATACTAGGTAAGCCTAGTCGTCACCAGAAGGGCAAAAAAAAAGAAACTACTGCCGGTGCGGCAGGCCCTGGCAGCTAGAGGAGAGAGCATAAAACACACGACCTCTCTCTCCACGACCCAGTCTCAAAGTCCCGACTTTTTTTTTTTTTTTTTTTTTCATTTTTTTTTATGCATATATTATTATTATTATTATTATTATTATTATTATTATTATTATTATTATTATTATTATTATTATTATTATTACATTGAAACTTAAAACTAAACTTATATAATAATTTTCCTATTTTGTACTTTCATACAAATATAATATTTCTTAATTTAACATCCTAGCTAATAAACTAATCTATGTACCTACTCAACCAATAGCTAACTAGACTAATACCTATTCCAGCCAATCGCTAAACCTAGACAGACAAATCGCTAAACCTATCTTAGACAATCGCTAGACAATCGCTAAACCTAGCTATTACATCATAATATACAATATATACAACACATAATTTATAGCATTCATAATTGAAAAATAGGCATACAAAAATGGTAACAATAGAAATAAAAAGTCACATCACTCTGATCAGTTCAGTCTCCCTCAAGAAAGTCATCAATTTATCAGTCACACCACCATCCCCATCACCTAAGAGAGCTGAAAGTGTGAAGGGGACTTTTACTGCATCACAGTAACTTATGAGGGAAGCACGTTCCCCCACAAATCGCCGACAATGCAGGATGATATAACTGATAGATAACACCGCATTGCAGGTGTTACAATGCGGTGGAAAACGTTTGTCTATTTATGGTTCTAGACGAGTTATTCTGGTGCAGTTTGTTCTCAGTCTTGCCAGGATACGTTCTTCTAATCGATTGGGCCGGTTGGCAGTGGCCCAATTACCCAGTTGAGGCTTGATGGTGTTGATGTTAAGTCTGTTCCACTGACCTTGCCACAGAAGATTAATTGATTTCTTTCCGAGGGATAGACACGACTGCAGATCACGAGAGACGTCCCAAGTCTCCTCGAGCTCTACAGCCGATTTCGCAAGTAAGTCTGCCCGTTCATTGCCATAAATACGGCAATGCCCAGGCACCCAGATCAGAGTGAAGGACTTGTTGCATAAGTGCAACTTATTTATGATGAGACCCTGGATTTCATTATAAATAGTTTGACATGAGTTAATTGCCTGAAGGGCTGACTTGGAGTCTGAGAAATTTACTATTGAATTATGACGAGAATATAGTGCATAGTCTATGGCTTTGTCAATTACAAAAAGTTCTGCTGTAAACACAGATGTATGTATCGGCAATCTGTACCTAAGTTTACATTCACTCGACCATACACTCGAACCCACATATTCATCCGACTTGGAGCCGTCAGTGTACACGTGATGAGACCCCAGGTTACTGCGGATACCACCAAACAGGCGGTGTATCTCCAACTCCGGCCGCTTTTTTTTCGATGATGGTAACCACGATGTGTTGACGCCGAAGTTGGGTGTCTCCCACGGTGGTATCCTGGTGATGATGAACTTGTCGCAGTCCCCGAGGTCTATTTGTAGTTGTTGTTCTAGTTGGTGGAGGCGTACAGCCAGTGGCCTCCGTCTTCCGTGGTGAAGGTAGTGATGTTGTTGAAGGGAGGCACTGGCTACGTTACCGATCTCCGACTTCCTGATGGTGGACATTGCGGTGTTGATGGCGAGTTGATCCCGTCGAAGTCGGAGAGGAGGTATGTTCGCCTCCACCTCCATCCTAGCTACACGTGTACCCTTCAGAGCTCCCAAACACACACGTAAACATTTATTCTGGTACACATCCAATCTTCCTAATGTTGTATCTGATGCCGATCCATACACCTGTGATCCATAGTCTAGCTTTGTACGAATAAGGGTCTTATACACCATTAATAAAGATTTCCTGTCGGCTCACCATGTGGTACTTGATAGGTACTTAAGGACATTTAAAGGTTTTTCACAACGAACAAGCAAATTATTAACATGATGTGTAAAATTTAATCTTTGGTCAAAATGAATTCCTAAACATTTAACAGAATTATGAAATGGTACCGGTTGGCCATCTAACGTTACGTTAATTTGAGGTACTCTACGTTTACTGAAAATTAATCCGGTACACTTAGGAACGGAAAACTTAAAGCCCCACTGTAAGGCCCATTGGTGGACAGAATCAAGCGCCGCTTGAATCCGTCCTACAGAAAACTGTGCATTAGGTGACGAGTGCCACATTGCACAATCATCAGCATACAACGAGTATTTAAGATTCCTGGGAACTAGAGCTGATGACATAATATCATTGATCATGATGTTAAAAAGTGTTGGACTAAGCACGCTTCCCTGTGGCACCCCGTTCTCTTGGACAAAAATGTCCGATGTTACGTTACAGGGAAGGGTGACAGAAAAAGTTCTGTCACGCAAAAAGTTGTTGATGAAAATGGGCAAATTACCTCTTAAACCATAACCGTGTAGCTTCATCAGAATACCGTGTCGCCATGTCATGTCATAGGCTTTATGGATGTCCAAGAACGCCCCTACCATGAATTCTTTATTGGCAAATGCCTTTGAAATGCAATGCTCCAGATTCATCAAGTGATCAACTGTGCTCCGGTGTCTCCGGAAGCCACATTGTCGATCACTCAATAAACCCTTCGCTTCTAAAACAAAAAGTAGCCTATTATTTATCATTCTTTCCATGACTTTACAGAGGCAAGAAGTCAATGCAATAGGTCGAAATGAACTGGGATTCACAAGACGACCAGACTGTTTAGGTATCGGTATGACCCACGCAAAGTGCCATGAGTTTGGGAAGGTGTTAGACACCCAAATCTCATTAAACACTGCTAGCAACTTGACCAGGTTATCCTGGCCAAGATGCCGGATCTTACCGTACGTTATGGTGTCAGGTCCAGGACTGGTGTCCTTACAGGATCTTAGGGCAAAGAGAAGTTCGTCTATCGTAAACTCCCGGTTGTATGGGTAGTCTACGTCTGCTGTGGCAAAGTCTATCTCTTGTAGTTCAGCCATACGTTTGTGATGGAGAAAACGTTGGTCGTAATTGGCTGAACTACTTACTTTCGAGAAACTCCTGGCAAGTACGTTTGCTACGTCCACGGGATCGTCGTAGATGTTATTGTCCACTTGAAGAGTGGTGATGGGGGTATACGGGCGTTTGTTATTTAATATCTTTATAATGGACCAGACTTTAGTAAGTGGTGTAAAACGATTCACCGTGGACACAAAGACTTTGAGAGTCCAAGATAGGGGTTATATACACTCCTTTCGACAATATGATTGGTCGAGACTGACGAACACAAGTCTCTGATAGGGTCAGAGAATGTAACCATGTGTCCGATTGGTTGAGAGGATGCAAGAGAGTCTGTCATTGGTTGGTACATCCCTCACATCTGCGAAACTTGGTAGGTTTAGGGCAAGAAGGGCATACAGCTTGGCAGGTTGGTTTGGGTCAGTTTGAACCAGTTTGCAGGAAATGTCCAATGGTGGTGCAAACTAGGTAGTTCACGGGAAACAGCTGACGCCTGGCTGTCGAGTTGCTTGCAGGTTCGTCACAATAAGCAGAGGAGGTACACTAGGATTCAGGATACCTATACTGACTCCCTAAGGGCTATGAAACTGTCTCCATAAGAGAGAGACACAATCATATAAGACAAGGCAAATCAATATAATTCCCTGTATAGATATAAGTATATAGTAATAAATTAAGCCTTAAGAAACTTGTGAAGTCAAATTACCTAAGAACACCACAACGCCGAGCTCGCTACCTAATACAACAACAACAACAACAAGTACTACTACAACTACAGAACAAGGTACTGTATTAGATCCTGAACGAGTTAAAGCCTTAGAGGACTGGTACAAAGACGTTAGCAAGTGTTCCATTTTGCACACTAAACGGCTGTGAAAACAATTGCCATTTAGTATGACTATATATAGGTCTAGTATTAATTAGACTAATAATCTAATATTAGTCATAGTATACAGAAAAACTGACATGACACTACTGTAATCAATGTTTTGATCAATAACGAACTTGGTATGAACATAAAAATATGTGTAAAGTCAAGTGATTAATGGTGTAACATTGTGTATATTATCAGCAGAAAATACTAAGGTTGTAGAGGTCAACATTGTCCTCTAAACCGGCCCCCCCAACGGGAACCGCCTTGACGTGGTGGGGGGACTTGCGTGTCTCTGAGACCTGGCGAGCTAGACTAGAGGGGGCTCCGGCCCCTCCTCTGCCACGATTTCGGGGAGAGAGGGCTTCCCATGCTAGTAAGGTCGCCAGTGAGAGACCAGACTAAATGGTTCCCATGCATTAGGCTGCCAGTACGGGCCAACAGCGCTGCCCTCCGGAGGGACTGCCCTCTAGGGGCCGTCCTATGTTGGATGGTTGGGTGTCTGGGCCGGGAGATGTTGGAGAAGGGGGTCTCAGCACCGTCGTGGGCAAACTTTCGAGCCATTGGGGCTGCTTTTTTAAACGAGTGGCCCCGTGGGGGAAGAGGTACCCCGCCCACGGCGACCAGCGCTCGGTCCCCTCATCTGCCCGGTAGGTAGTAGCTCTTGGTTCCTGGGGCCAAAAACACTAAACCAATAATATATGGATACAGAAAAGCCCCAATCTCTTCCTCGAGCGGTGGTCGACCAGGCCCTCGAGACGTCACTCTCTGGTCGTGGTAAGATGCAGAAAGCTGCAAATAACAGTAGACCCAGCAGGTCGGGTCTTGTGTCGAAGAACCCTGTTAACGATTTGGACACGTTAATGTTAACGAATGTACTCGCATCCTTTACATATGGCGCTCTCCACTCCATTTTTAAGTGCTTTGGAGTAGTCCTCCGAATCCGAATCACATATGACAGTGATTGTAGGTCTAATCGGTGCTATATTACTTTCAATACAAATGCTGCTGCCAAAGCAGCATTTGAGTCAAAAGATTCTCTGACGGTGGGGGATACTCATTGTAAAGTTCAGATGATATGGTCCATCAATGTAGTTGACAGTGACAATGATTACTGCCCTAATATATTTGATGATTCTGCAGAGCATGTCCCAAAGGAACGTCGGGTTCCTACACCCTTTTGGTTTGTGGCTTACTACAGGGAGGGACGTGGTAACATTATCCATACTTCCCGGTATCTTGAGAAAGAAATTGGATTACTACCAATGGGCCACATAAAGAAATATGGTAAGGGAGTTTTAATCAGAGCCAAAGATCTTACACAGGCCATGATGCTCCTCAATCTCCCCTGTCCTTCTGATAGCATGTTTGAATCTATTAAACCACATCGAACATTTAATTATAGCAAGGGGCGTATATATAATGAGGACCTGTATGAATTCTCTGAAGAGGACATTCTCGCTATGTGCCCAGACAGTGTCCAACGAGTAACAAAGATGAAAGGCAGTAAAAATATGATCATCCTCACTTTCTATGGCTCGCATATCCCAGATCGCATTAACATTAACCCCACCTCATTTGAGGTGAAGCCTTTTGTTGAGCGTCCCCTACAGTGTTTCTGTTGTTATGAGTTTGGTTATGGGAAAAGGAACTGCAACAACCGTTCCCGGTGTGGTAATTGTTCTGCTCTTGACTCACATCTTACTTCTGAGTGTCGGTCAGAGAGATGCTGCTTTTACTGCAGAGATTCTCACCCCTTGCGTTCTCGCCAATGTAAGATGTACCTACTTGAGCAGGATATCCTCCACTTGGCTAATACTCAATTCATTAGCATAGGTAGTGCCTGACGGCAACTCAACTTCAGGCGACAGAAGGATGGTGGTGTGAAGACATACGCCTCCTCCCTTCGCCCTAAATTGGTTGCAGCACCCTCTCAACCCTCTCAAGAGGCAGCTGCTTCTTGCTCTAGTGAGAACGTTTCTAAGGTTACTCTACATAATAGTTTCTCTGTCTTGGAAACTTTATCAGACACTCATTCTGGTGACCCTTCAACTGATGACAATTCTCAGACTTTAGCTAAAGGTGTCCATGTGGTAGAGGTTCACGCTGCCACACGCTCTCCCAAAAGGAAACTTAAGTCACCTAAACTGCCACAGAGACGCCTTCGTGGTTCCTCTGACGCACTTGACTCTATAGATGTTCCACCTTGTGAGGCAACCATCTCTGTGGACTCATCCATAGTTTCCTCTCAATTTCACCAGAAGCGTTCTCGTGGCTCTGATGAATCTCTTGATTCAACAGAAGTTCCTCCTCGCAAGCTTCCTTCGGGATCATCAGAGGGGCGTGAAGTTAATGTGGATGCCACGGATGTTGTGACTTCAAAAGATTCACTTTCTCTTCCGCTTGAGCAGCGGAGTGATTCTACCACCTGTATTATGGATGTTAATGTATCTGCCTGTGTCAGTGATACCACTGCTGTACAGGACAGAACCAATGTAATTGTTTCAAAGAATATCCCATCTCATATACCTTCATCTTCTTCTAACATATCAGATGCTTCAGGGACTCGTCTACGGGTCCCAATTACTGCCCCAAGTACTACTCCTCGGGTTCGCTCTTCTTCTAGTGGCCCAGGATTAGACAAATCTTATTGTTTGAATAAACCCTCAGGTCGAGGTGGTAGTGGGAAGTACCTCCGTGAGGCATCCCAAAAATCAGTACTAAAGTAACACCGTTCAAGGTCCTTCAGTGGAATTGCCGTAGCTTGCGTGCTTCTTGGGAGGACATGCGTGTTCTTCTCTCTAGCTTCTCTCCTGCATGTGTTTCTCTCCAAGAGACAATGCTTGGGGACTACATTCCTGCCAGTCCTCCAGCATACTCAGCATTTTATTCCAATTCATTTGAAGGGCAGGGTCATCATGGTGGCTCTGCTATCCTAGTTCGCCGAGATATTCCATGCACGAGCCTGGAGCTTGACACTCCGCTCCAGGCTGTTGCAGCTAAGGTTTTTATGGACCGCCCATACACTGTATGCAGTCTATACCTTCCTCCCAGTGTTACAGTTGAGAGGGGTGATCTCAACCATCTTGTACGGGACCTTCCATCTCCCTTTATTTTATTGGGTGATTTTAATGGTCGTCATCCTCTGTGGGGTGACAGTTCGGTCAACCCCAGGGGTGTTTTATTGGCTTCTTTTATTGAGGATGAGGGATTAGGGGTTTTAAATACGGGAGATGTGACACATTTTAATAGCCCTACTGGGACTTTTACCGCCATTGACATTTCCCTTTGCTCACCCAGTGCTCTGTTGGATTTTACTTGGAGAGTGTTGCCTGATTTATATGGCAGTGACCATTTCCCTATACTTTTTAGAAGGTAACAGGTACGAACCACAATCTCGTCTTCCTAGGTGGAAATTAGAGAAGGCTGACTGGCAGTTTTTTAGAGAGCTAACTTCTTCGGTCTCTTCTGTAGCCGATTTCGGTAGCTCTGACGAGGCTGTAACATATTTCACTGATATGCTCCACTCTGCTGCTCTCAACTCTATCCCTAGAACTTCTGGCTACTTTCCCAAACGTCCTGTCCCTTGGTGGTCACCAGTCTGCACCACTGCTGTGCGGGAGAAGCGCGCTGCTTTCTCTCGCCTTCGTCGCAATCGTGGGGACCCAACTCTTTTAGAGGACTTCCGACGGGCAAGGGCTCGGGCTAGACGAGTTTTAAAAGAGGCCCGACGTGCATCTTGGAAGGCCTATGTGTCTTCAATTAATACTAAAACTCCACTCACCAAAGTGTTCAGGAGAGTCCGTAAGATGGCGGGGAAGTTTTCTCCTAGTTCTCCACCTGTACCTAAGGTCAATGGAATTAAGATCATGGATGGTTTGACAGTGGCCAATACCATGGCAGAGGCTTTTGCAAAGGTCTCCAGCCGTGACTCTCGACCTCTGGCTGTCAGGCATGAGTTAAGAGCCAAGGAGCGTACAGTCCTGGATTTCACAGGGAACGAGAATGAAAGTTATAACCATATATTCACCCTGAGAGACCTGCATTCTGCTCTCTCTCTCTGCGGCGACACTTCTCCTGGGCCAGACAACATCCCATATGCAATGTTACGACACTTGGGTGAGGAAGCGATCTCATTTCTTTTAGCTGTATATAACAGAATCTGGCTGGAGGGTGTCTTCCCTTCTGGGTGGAGGGTTGCTACCATCCTTCCTTTAATTATCAACCAATTGCCTTGACCTCCTGTCTCTGTAAACTATTTGAAAAGATTGTGAATGTCAGACTGGTATACTTCTTGGTACGGGGTGATTTTCTGTCTCCGTCCTAGTCTGGCTTTCGTAAATACCGTTCCACTACAGATGCTCTGGTCAGGTTGGAAGCTGCTGCATGTGAGGCTTTTGCACGACATCAACACCTTGTCTGTGTATTCTTTGATTTAGAGAAAGCCTATGACACTACATGGCAATATGGCATCCTGCAGCAACTCCATTTATATGGCCTGCGGGGTCGCCTTCCACGCTTTCTTAAGGAGTTTCTCAGTGGTCGCAGTTTTTCTGTGAGGGTTGGTACAACACACTCAGCATCTGTTGCACAGGAGGAGGGCATCCCCCAGGGAAGCGTCCTCAGTGTCACATTGTTTGCAGTAGCAATTAATGCCATTGCCTCATCCCTTCCAGACGGTATAGCTAACTCGATGTACGTTGACGACTTAGCAGTTTGGTTTGCTGCTTCCCGTATGTCAGTGGCGGAGCGGCGCATGCAGCTTGCCCTTGACAGGGTGTCATGTTGGACTGATTCTCATGGGTTTCGATTTTCTCCTTCCAAGACAGTTGCTATGCACTTCTGCCGCATCTGAGGCATCCACCCGGATCCGGACTTATTCATGTATGGTCATCGGATACGATGTGTCGAGGAGACTCGCTTTTTGGGTCTCCTTTTTGACAAACGTTTGACTTGGGTTCCCCACTTACGTACACTTAAGGTCTCTTGCCTCAAGGCTCTTAACCTGTTGAGGGTCCTGAGCCATACATCCTGGGGGGCTGTTCGGGCCACCCTCCTCCGCCTATACCATGTTGATATTAGGTCAAAACTCGACTCTGGGTGTGAGGTGTACTCTTCTGCCACCGATGCCCGTCTCAGAGTTTTAGACCCTGTTCATCATGCTGGAGTACGTCTGGCGACCGGAGCCTTCAGGTCGTCCCCAATCCCCAGTCTCCTGGTAGACGCTAATGAGCCACCTCTTGATCTCCGTCGCCAATCCTTGATGGTTCGTTGTTGGCATCGATTACATCGACTTCCTGACACCCTACCTTGCTTGGCGGTGTCATCTGATATCATGTCTCAGTACTACCTTTTACATTCTCGTGCACCATGGCCCTTTGGCTTCCGGGTCAGAAAGGCTATGGAGGAGATGGGCATAGATGACTTTCAGATTTGTCCTGTGAGGGTCCCTTGGGTGGCTCCATGGCTTCTGCCAGAAGTTTTCCCCTGCACCTGCTTTACAGACAAGAAGGAATTTCTTCCTCCTCCAGTGGCTCGTTCCCTCTTTTTAGAACATGCCTTCACTCACAGGGAATCCCTCCCTGTGTACACTGATGGGTCAAAGTCTGATGCTGGAGTTGGCTTTGGAGTTGTCTTTCCTGACTTTTGCCGTGGAGGCAGGCTCCCTTCTGTCATGTCCATTTTTACTGCTGAGCTCTCGGCCATTTTATATGCCCTCCAAGTGATTTTTACTCTCCCTCAGCTTTCGTTTACTATTTTTAGCGATTCCTGTAGTGCCTTGCAGGCCTTGTGCAATTTTAACTCTACCCATCCCCTGGTGTTGGCCATTCTTGAGTGGCTTGTCCTCCTGGGTCGTCGTTGCCGCAAAGTCACTTTTTGTTGGGTCCCGGCCCATGTGGGTGTTGATGGGAATGAGCGGGCTGACGCCCTGGCTAAGGCTGTGGTCTCCAATTCCCGGCCTCCTGCCAGGCATCATCCTGTTCCTGCAGTGGACCTTCGACCCTACATAGATGCTACCGTTCGTTCCTGCTGGCAGGACAGATGGGACGCCATCGGGGCTAACAAGCTCCGTGACATCCGCCAGTGCCTTGGATTGTGGAGCTACAGTGGCCTGTTCCGCCGGTGGGAGATGGCTCTTGTCCGTCTCCGCATTGGCCACACATTATTGACTCATGGCTTTTTAATGGAGAGGGCTCACCCTCCCTACTGTGATGATTGTCTGGTCCCTTTGACAGTACGGCATCTTATTGTCGAGTGTCCCAGCCTTGGGGACCTTCGTCGTAGGCACCTCTCCGAGTACCGGAAGGGTGACAGTTCTTACAGTCTCTTCCAGGTGCTCGGGGAGGAGGCTTGTTGTGTGGGAGGGAACACCCTCTCCTATTTGGAGGAGGCTGGCCTTCTCCACAAATTGTGAATTTTATTGTATTTATGGCTATTAATTTTTAGGTAGTTAAAGTTTAATGTTTCTTTCGTTAATATTTCAATTCTTGTATATATCTAACTTAAATAGGTTATTTCATTAATATATGATCTTTTGGAAGACGTGGGTTTTATTCATGCTGCTTCTCCCTTTTGAGGTAGTGAAAATTATTTAATTTTTGTACATATTTTATTAATGATGTAGATGACCTTTATATGTTGGGCGGTATATGACCATTGTTGTTGCGCTGCCAGATGCCTAATGGCATCAATAAATCAATCAATCCTCTAAACCGGTATTTCTGTGCTTCAAAATAGCACGTTTGTAGAGTGTATCATCATGTTACCCGTAATGTTAAAATATGAAACATACCGTTTGGGTAATACATGTAGCCTACTAACACAGAATTTTTTTTCCCAAATTTTGGAATTAGCTGCTATTAATTGAAGTCTTATCTCACCCCTTTTCACACTCTTCCTGATAAGGATTCCAGGACCCCCTCAGAATCTCGCCATTACCATTACCAAGGACAGCAAGAGAGAAGAAGGGAGGGATGTATACAACCCGCTATTTTGAACCACAGAAATACCGGTTTAGAGGACAATGCTGACCTCTACAACCTTAGTATTCATAGTATTGTAGTGTGCATACACATATTTGTATTAGTAACCCCTATCAAGGTATACACATGTTTTAAAATTGTAACCCTTAGAATGTACCAGGTAGAAATCCATTCTCTCTCAGGTACTCCATTCTCTCAGGTACTTGACCTGACCAACCCTTGACCTATTTTGCAACTTGCATGCCATCTCAGCTGCGACTGAGCATGACAACTCATTATGCATTCTTTCCATCAAATGTAAAATCAAATACTTTTTCTATTGATATGCAACATATATATATATTTATTGTTATATTTAATTGTTACTATATATACTCTGGAAGATGAACTTTTTACCTACATTGTAAATAAGACTACTCAGTCGCCCAGAACATACAACTAGAGAGACTTTGAGACTGGGTTGTGGAGAGAGAGGTCGTATGCTTTTATGCTCTCTCCTCTAGCTGCCAGGGCCTGCCGCACCGGCAGTAGTTTCTTTTTATTTTGCCCTAGGCTTAGCTAGTATTCATTCCCTCCATAGCTGGTAGACGATATAGTAGGTGTCTATATCTTTATACTGAGATCAACTTTGCCTCCTACCTATGGTGGACTCCCCCACTGATAGCTCTGGGTGTGACTAAACACAGACGGACCACCTTAGTGTGGGTTGAGAGGTTGATCTCAAACATTAGTTAATTAGGGCTGGTATAAATCCCTTTCTGGTGTTTTCTTTTCTCCTTCCCACTTCCCCCCAACCTTCGGGGAAGTGGTTACTATGTTGCCTTCCCTCCCAACCCCTCCTCCGTATAGCGGAGGTGGCGGCCATGACCGACCACCACCACGAACTAACGAACCACGGAATGACGTACGATACGAGACCCGAACACCCCTTGACATAGACGTTAAAAATGCATCGTTTGTAATGTTTCATGCCACTGGTTCGGCCCCACTAGCCGGCCTCAATCCCTTCATTGTTCAAAAGGTAATTGATGGCTGGGCTGGTGAGGCTGAATCAGTTAAAAAACTTGCATCTGGAGACCTCCTAGTAAAAACATTTAATTCTAAACAAGTAGCAAGTTTGCTGGAATTTCGTCAGATTCACGATTATAAAGTTGAAGCCAAGATTCCTCAAGCCATGAATTCCTGCAGGGGAGTAATCGATTACCTGTAGGGATTTAATGATGATGGAAGAAACGGAAATAATCGAGGCAATGAGGAACCAAGATATCATTGACGCTAGATTTATAACTCGTTTAGAGGATGGTATGAGGAAAAAGACTGCAACACTTATTTTGACTTTTGGCAAAGTTTCACTTCCTGAAACTGTCAAAATCGGATATGAAATTGTTAAAGTAAGACCCTTTATCCCCAACCCTCTTAGATGCTTGACCTGTCAGATTTATGGACACGGTAATAGAACTTGTAAGGCTTCTTCTCCAGTGTGTGGCAGGTGCGCGACGCCTGGCCATGCTGAGGAAAAGTGCACATCAGTGGAGCTCTCCTGCTTTCATTGTAAGGGTACTCACTCCACTTCCTCGAGGGATTGTCCAAAGTGGAAGCTGGAGAAGGAGGTCTGCTCGGTGAAGGCAGTGCGAGGTATCTCCTATCATGATGCGAGGAAGGTGGTGATGGGATCGCAAGCGACCCCATCACCCAATGTCTCGTATGCATCGGCGGTGATATCTCGACCCGTGATGTGTACTATTGGTACTCAGACTGAGTCAGAGCCGAGCGAACAGGCTGAACAATCTACTACTACACCTACTATTATTACCCCCTCTAAGACTATTACCCCATCTACCAACTCATACTCTCGGGCTGCAGCTTCTTTGCAGTCAGAGAAACAAAAGAAGAAGTCAGACAAGACAGATAAAATTAACTACACCACACTAAAACCAAACAAGTCACTTCCTTGCACACACCCTACTCCCACTTCATCGGGAGAGAGAAGGGATAGCTCTTCCTCGGTGGAGTCTGGGAGACTCACCATTGATGAGGAAGCAATGGATGTCTCCGGACGCAAGAACCGGGAAAGGTTCCCCGGTAGCCACTCGCCAGGCGGCGGGCGGCACAAGAAGACTAAGCGCTCAGGCCGACCCCGTAACTCTTAAACCGCCATGTTCACTATACTACAGTGGAATTGTAGAAGTCTTGGGAATAAATTGAACAACATATCAATATTATTACACACACACAGGCCAGACGTCGTCTGTTTACAGGAGACAGGGTTGGAGAATCACTCTGACCCAACACAATTTAAACACTACAACGCATACAGGAGAAACGATGGACACGGAGTAGCAATATACACACACAAATCACATCCACAGACACAAATAACATTAAACACTACTCTGGAGGCCGTTGCTTGCAGAGTAAAATTAAACAACACTTACATATCCATCTGCTCTCTTTACTGTCCGCCATGCAGCCCCATTGACAGTGATTTATTACATAACTTATTTGGTCAACTGCATGGTAAAAAATTAATACTGGGCAATTTTAATGCCCATCACTGTCAGTGGGGAAGCTTAAGAACTGATGCTCGCGGAGGGCAGATGGCCGACATTATACTACAATCCAACCTCTTCCTCCTGAACGATGGTCAAGCCACCAGGGTTGACGATCGTTCTGGCAACTTTTGGGCCATCGATTTGTCTCTGGCCTCCCCGAATATACACCAGGATTTTTCTTGGCATCGTGAGTCCGACTCCCATGGTAGTGACCACTTTCCCATCTGTCTCTCTTATTCAAATCATACTGTTTCGGCCCCTTTGGTTCCAAAATTCAATTTTAAGAGAGCAGATTGGGGGTCTTTCGGGAGGATCGTCGACCTAGATATGTCCGGGGAGACCATAGATGAAAAGATGCGAAACTTAACACAAAACATTTTACACGCAGCCGAGGTTGCTATTCCCAAAACCTCTATAATTCGAAATAAGCGTGAAGCACATTGGTGGTCAACGGATTGCCGAGAGGCATTAAGGAAACGTAATAGGAGATACAGGATTTTTGACAAACAGCCCACTCAGAACAACTTTATAGCTTAAAAACGGGCGAGGGCTGAGGCAAGGAGAGTAATTATTAGAGCTAAAAGGGACTTTTGGCGGTCGTTTGTGTCCACGGTGAATCGTTTTACACCACTTACTAAAGTCTGGTACACTATAAAGATATTAAATAACAAACACCCGTATACCCCCATCACCACTCTTCAAGTGGACAATAACATCTACGACGATCCCGTGGACGTAGCAAACGTACTTGCCAGGAGTTTCTCAAAAGTAAGTAGTTCAGCCAATTACGACCAACGTTTTCTCCATCACAAACGTATGGCTGAACTACAAGGGATAGACTTTGCCACAGAAGACGTAGACTACCCATACAACCGGGAGTTTACGATAGACGAACTTCTCCTTGCCCTAAGATCCTGTAAAGACACCAGTCCTGGACCTGACACCATTACGTACGGTATGATCCGGCATCTTGGCCAGGATAACCTGGTCAAGTTGCTAGCAGTGTATAATGGGATTTGGGTGTCTAACACCTTCCCAAACTCATGGCACTTTGCGTGGATCATACCGATACCTAAACAGTCTGGTCGTCTTGTGAATCCCAGTTCATTTCGACCTGTTGCGTTGACTTCTTGCCTCTGTAAAGTCATGGAAAGAATGATAAATAATAGGCTACTCTTTGTTTTAGAAGCGAAGGGTGTATTGAGTGATCGACAATGTGGCTTCCGGAAACACCGGAGCACAGTTGATCACTTGATGAACCTGGAACATTGCATTTCAAAGGCATTTGCCAATAAAGAATTCATGGTAGGGGTGTTCTTGGACATCCATAAAGCCTATGCCATGACATGGCGACACGGTATTCTGATGAAGCTTCACGGTTATGGTTTAAGAGGTAATTTGCCCATTTTCATCAACAACTTTTTGCGTGACAGAACTTTATCTGTCACCCTTCCCTGTAATGTAACATCGGACATTTTTGTCCAAGAGAACGGGGTGCCACAGGGAAGCGTGCTTAGTCCTACACTTTTTAACATCATGATCAATGATATTCTGTCATCAGCTCTAGTTCCCAGGAAACTTAAATACTCGTGGTATGCTGATGATTGTGCAATGTGGCACTCGTCACCTAATGCACAGTTTTCAGTAGGACGGATTCAAGCAGCGCTTGATTCTGTCCACCAATGGGCCTTACAGTGGGGCTTTAAGTTTTCCGTTCCTAAGAGTACCGGAGTAATTTTTAGTAAACGTAGAGTACCTCAAATTAACGTAACGTTAGATGGCCAACCGGTTCCATTTCATAATTCTGTTAAATGTTTAGGAATTCATTTTGACCAAAGATTAAATTTTACACATCATGTTAATAATTGGCTTGTTCGTTGTGAAATACCTTTAAATGTCCTTAAGTACCTATCAGGTACCACATGGGAAGCCGACAGGAAATCTTTATTAATGGTGCATAAGACCTTTATTCGTACAAAGCTAGACTATGGCTCACAGGTGTATGGGTCGGCATCAGATACAACACTAGGAAGATTGGATGTGTACCAGAATATATGTTTACGTGTGTGTTTGGGAGCTCTGAAGTGTACACGTGTAGCTAGGATGGAGGTCGAGGCGAACATACCTCCTCTCCGACTTCGACGGGATCAACTCGCCATCAACACCGCAATGTCAACAATCCGGAAGTCGGAGATCGGCAACGTAGCCAGTGCCTCCCTCCAACAACATCACTACCTTCACCACGGAAGACGGAGGCCACTGGCTGTGCGCCTCCACCAGCTAGAACAACAACTTCAAATAGACCTCGGGGACTGCGACAAGTTTACCATCAGCAAGATACCACCGTCAACTTCGGCGTCAACACATCGTGGTTACCATCATCAAAAGAAAAGGGGCCGGAGTTGGAGATATACCACCTGTTTGGTGGTATCATCCGCAGTCACCGGGGGTCTCATCACGTGTACACTGACGGTTCCAAGGCAGATGAAAGTGTGGGTGCGAGTGTATGGTCGAGTGAATGTGATATTAGGTACAGATTGCCGATCCATACATCTGTGTTTACAGCAGAACTTTTTGCTATAGACAAAACCATAGACTATGCACCAAATTCTCGTCATAATTCAATAGTCATTTTCTCAGACTGCAAGTCAGCCCTTCATGCAATTAACTCATGTCAAACTATTTCTAATGAAATCCAGGGTCGCATCATTAATAAGTTGCACTTATGCAACAAGTCCTTCACTCTGATCTGGGTGCCCGGGCATTGTCGTATTTATGGCAATGAACGGGCAGACTTACTTGCAAAATCGGCTGTAGAGCTCGAGGAGATTTGGGACGTCCCTCGTGATCTACAGTCGTGTCTATCCCTCGGAAAGAAATCAATAAATCTTCTGTGGCAAGGTCAGTGAACCAGACTTAACATCAACACCATCAAGCCTCAACTGGGTAATTGGACCACTGCCAACCGTCCCAATAGACTAGAAGAACGTATCCTGGCAAGATTGAAAACAAACTGCACCAGAATAACTCATCTAGAACCTTACATAGACAAACGCTTTCCACCGCATTGTAACACCTGCAATGCGGTGTTATCTATCAGTCATATCATCCTGCATTGTCGGCGATTTGTGGGGGAACGTGCTTCCCTCATAAGTTACTGTGATGCAGTAAAAGTCCCCTTCACACTCTCAGCTCTCTTAGGTGATGGGGATGGTGGTGTGACTGATAAATTGATGACTTTCTTGAGGGAGACCGAACTGATCAGAGTGATGTGACTTTTTATTACTATTGTTATTTCCATTTTGTATGTCTTTTTGTCAATTATGAATGTTATAAATTATGTATTGTATATATTGTATATTACGATGTATTAGCTAGGTTTAGCGATTGTCTAAAATAGGTTTAGCATTTGTCTATCTAGGTTTAGCGATTGGCTGGAATAGGTATTAGTCTAGTTAGCTATTGGTGGAGTAGGTACATAGATTAGTTTATTAGCTAGGATGTAGAATTAAGAAATATTTTATTTATATAAAAATACAAAATAGAAAAATTATTATAAATGTTTATTTTTAAGTTTCAATGTAATAATAATAATAATAATAATAATAATAATAATAATAATAATAATAATAATAATAATAATATATGCATAAAAATAATATGCAAAAAGTTAAAATTAAAATAATAATAAATAAAAAAAATAAAAAAAAATAAAAAAAAATAAAAAAATAAAAATAAAAGGCCTTAATGACCAACACCATGGTCGATAGGCCAGGGAAAAAAAAAAAAAAAAAAAAAACATACAGCCAGGAAATACAGCTGCCGCTGAAAGGAATGCTTTTACTCATCCTACCATAGCAACTAACGGACTAAATACGGCTACGAGATGCACACAAACTTCTCACAGTTCTTGCACAGGATAAAAAGGAGACAACCTTAGTTGCACTCGCAACAGAGGTATGCTGTATATGGGATAGCCGCCTATGTAAATGAAGGATATGTGATTTATAGTAATAAAAGGTAGTTAAGAAACACTAATTTCTTCACCTTATTTTATGAAACAATGCTTAAAAGTTGTTCCTTAGATCTAAAATTCTACCTATCCAAAAGATAATAGGGACAATAATTTTTTTTTTTTTTTTATTTATACTATGTACAGTCGCGGCACATAGTCCTTGACCAGGGTGTAAGGAGAAGTCAATGCCATCACAGAGCTGCAGTGCGTCGGAACGCTTTCCCATACACCCCCGCTCTCCTCCCCCATTAACCCCCCAACGCCCCTGACCTGCTCCCCCTTCTGTCCCCCATACCTCCAACACCCCGCTCTGACCCCCTCTCCCTCACTACCCTCTCCCAGCCCTCCACACCTCCGTCATTGATGCCTCTCTGCAATGAATGATTCTCTCTCTCTCTCTCTCTCTCTCTCTCTCTCTCTCTCTCTCTGTATGTATGTATGGAAATATGAATAAACTCAATAAAGTTGTTTCTGCGACGAGACAAATGTGTAAGGACACACACACCTTTATTAGTCCTACTTCTTTAGCAATTTCTTATCCGTGGCAATTGTTATCAGAGATTTTGTCTACGTTATCTTCATATAGATTACGACCACAAATCCCAAGATATATTTGTTAAACATGCTTGTGTAATAGTGTTACTAGCAGGGTTACTTATTTCTATTTTTTTTTTTTTTTTTACAATGCTTAAACACGGAGGTGGAATGAAATGACTTCTTGCCCATGCCATTTACTGAGTTATATTGAATGTTATGCAATATCATACATTGCTGTATAACAGGTATGATAATTTCTTTACAACAATTATTTCCTTTTATTTCCACAAGTTATCCCACCACAAACCGAAGTTTACATTTGCGTGCATTATTTGTATGTAATAGCCATAGGAAGAATGATCAAATACTTAAAAAGACTGAATTAAGTAAGTTTCACCTATACCACATTTTTCACAATACATGAAAGTTATCTAATAAACAACCTGTTCCTAGTAATTATTATACAATAAGCATCTTTAATTCCTTAATACTTAGTCCATCCTCCCTCAGCTTCTATTACTCGCTCCAAACGTGATGGCATCGAGTCCACGAGGTTAGAACAAATGTTGGGCTTACGCCTTACACTATCCCACACTTCAGAGCTTTTTCTAATTATAGCAGTCTTTGTCTTTTCTTCCACCTCCCAGTCCTGAGAGATAATTGCCCACAAGTTTTCTATTGGGTTCATATCACAACCCTTTGGTGGCCAGTCCAAGAGATGTATTTCTGGATGGCGGTTAAACCATTTCTTCACCATACGACAGGTATGGATTGGACAATTGTCCTAAACCATATATATGGAGAGTGGTTCTGGAATACCATACGCTCGCACACTGGGAAGGAAGGATGTTTCTAGTATTAATGTATTCTTCTCCATTTAAATTTCCTTTAATTGGAACAAGCTCCCCAACACCACCAAACAACATCCAGAGTGACTCTGCCTGACCTGTTGCTCTCGAAGATATGCTTTGCCTCATATCTACTCCCAGTGTGTCGCCTGCAGTGACGCCATGGGGCTGCAACTGATGAGAAACTGGTTTCGTCAGTGAAAATCACTGACCGCCAAAATTCCAAATCACGTCCTGCATATCTCTCAGCAAACTGAAGTCTCAGTGCCTTGTGGTCCGCTGTCAGGGAAGGCTTTCTGGCCGGGACGCGGCAAGGAAGACCTGCCTCTAATGGTCTTTTACGAGTTGTCCTGATACTGCATGGCAGGTCAAGCTCGCTAAAAATAAAAAATAAAAAATGCTCTTATGGTCATGTTGAGCGCATGGTGGAAGATAGGTTGGTGAAAAAGGAATGAATACAAAGCAAAGGTGTATGCAAGAGTCATACGGCTAAAGATTACTATGATGGAGTAGTGAAATATTTGCATAGCAGACGACAGCATATTTGGGAGGGCGAAGGGCTCACCACTTATTATTCATAATGCAAAGCCTAACGGCTAAATAGACCTGCAATATCTTATCACTCAAGTAAAACAACAACAACACACACACCCACACACACACCGTCCCTCCCACGGAACGGCCTCACTCGGCCTACTAAAGTCCGTCCGCTCTTATATTTATTTTATTGTTTGAGTTGTTTTTGGAATGGCTCTCTTTTTGTGCAGAACAGGATAAATTTTATTTATCTAAATGTTTGTTTGTGAAATTCATTTTGTACGGCAAAGTAATCTTATAAATTTTAACAATAAACAATAAACTATTCCAATGACTGGCTGAGGGTGAGCAGATGGAGGTGGGGGGTGTGGGGAAAGTGGTCTAGCAATAAGGAATAGATTACATTTGGTATAAAGTGGTGTATGGAGGAAATAACTACATGTAAACGCATGCACCAATGAGGGGAAACAATGTTATTTAAAGCGACTTTTGTTGTGGATGATACACATAATATTCCTTCACTACACATGGTGCGCAAGAGTGAGTGTATTGTGTGTAGGTGACTTGAGAGTTCAGAGTGAGCGAACTTATACTTCAGTTTTTCAAAATATTTTCCTTCTTTTTACTTTTCTATGAGATTGGTCAGGCACCCTAAATAGTGGGAAACGGCATTTTGCACGAAAACATATGATGTTTATACTCTGTTACTTATCTACATGAAACGGGTTCGAATATGTATTACGATACAGAAGGCATAGGCCTACCGTGTTAATGTAATGGCAGTCTTGAAGGGCGTCCGGACTGACGTGGCGTAGATCGCTGCATCCTGCTGTGGCGTTGTTACCCGTGGCCGTCCTGGACGGGGTCGGGTTCTTACGTGGCCTTCTTCCTCATAACGTCGAACCCAGGCCTTTACAGTGTTCCTGCTTAATCCCATTTCCCGGCTGATTTGACTATATGACTGGCCTGCATGATAACGTCCGATAACCATTCCCCTCTCCATAATAATGTCTGGATTATTGTCCCGAGGCTCAGGACGACACGATGTATTCTTTCTGGCATATCTAAAAATAAAAAAATAAAAACGAAAACACTCAAATGGCACCTTCCTACACCATCAACATAGCGGAGAGAGGTTTTATAACAGTATCCTAGAATCGTGACAACTAAAAAAAAAAATATAGTGATAGATTTCTTATATGCTGATGGCTCATTTTCAGTGTTAATACCACCGTGTTTAGCATTAATAATAGAATGCAAATCACAAACTATTTTTTGGCAGCACTAACCTGGATGTTGCGGGGCTGAAGTCTGCTTTGAGTGTGTTGGCCAGATGAATCCAACCCCATCAGTTCAACTAGCTAACGCATCCCAAACTGTTTCGAACTGTGAGCTCAGGGCTGCAGTTAGGGTGTGTCTGAACGATCAAACAGTAACCGTTGGGGAACAATTTTAACCAGATCTTAGTCTTAGTTTCGGGACCCGTAGAGGGCCTCTCTCGGAGGCATAATATGCGGGGGTTGTGCGGGGGGTTTAAGAATAGGATCAAGGATTAGGATTAGGAATCCTGAACTAATGATTGGTGATCCTAGTTTTAAAAGAATCAAGAGTGAGACTATTAATTATATGAGATGGGAGATGATTCCACTCTTGGATGCTGCAGGGAAAAAATTAATGTCTAAATATGTCAGTGCTTGCCTGATATGTGTGGTAGGCTATATTAGGTTGTGGCTGCCTCTTGCAGATCGTATGCTTGTAGGGTGTAAGTAAGTATCCTTGTCTATGTCTACTAAATTGTTGGTGATTTTGTATAACAACTGTCTGTGTAGTTGTCTTCTTGTTGCAAGATCACATGGGGAGCTGGAGGAAGTACTATTGGCAGCATGAGCGAGAGCATGGTAGAGCTGCATATTACCAGATTACCATATGATAACTGTTGGAGTATCAAATGTGGTATTACATAATTTATCAGTAATATCCATAGTCATTGGTTCCATATAATTTGTTCACGTATATTCTAAAATGTCTATACAATATGAGTTTAATAAAGTTTAATGAGTTTAATGATCAAGAACACCAAGCAATATATTGAAGGCCCATCACAGAAAAAATGTGAAAACCACCACTGATAACTAAGTCTTGCCTTTTTTCATAATACATTGGACATAATTGAATTTTTGTGAAACAATTGAGAGAACTCAGTAAATGGCATGGGCAAGAAGTCATTTCATTCCACCTCCGTGTTTAAGCATTGTAAAAAAAAAAAAAAAAAGATAGAAATAAGTAACCCTGCTAGTAACACTATTACACAAGCATGTTTAACAAATATATCTTGGGATTTGTGGTCGTAATCTATATGAAGATAACGTAGACAAAATCTCTGATAACAATTGCCACGGATAAGAAATTTCTAAAGAAGTAGGACTAATAAAGGTGTGTGTGTCCTTACACATTTGTCTCGTCGCAGAAACAACTTTATTGAGTTTATTCATATTTCCATACATACATACAGAGAGAGAGAGAATCATTCATTGCAGAGAGGCATCAATGACGGAGGTGTGGAGGACTGGGAACAGGGAGAGAGGGTAGTGAGGGAGAGGGGGTCAGAGCGGGGTGTTGGAGGTATGGGGGACAGAGGGGGGAGCAGGTCAGGGGCGTTGGGGGGTAAATGGGGGAGGAGAGCGGGGGTGTATGGGAAAGCGTTCCGACGCACTGCAGCTCTGTGGTGGCATTGACTTCTCCTTACACCCTAGTCAAGGACTATGTGCCGCGACTGTACAAATATTTACAAATAGTTTATGCCTGGCGGAACCTCATATAACGTTCCCCCCCCCCTTTATTTTGAGAGTCGAGCTCCCCAACGGGGAAGGAGGCGATTTTAGATACTACGAGATTGCCTGAGATAGTGTCGCGACCGCAACGCAAGGCACGTCCTGAGCATCATGCATTAGATACCTTGATCTAAAAGATGACGCCGACGCCCAGCCACCTAGTGAGTGCACCTCCTCTGTAGAATGAGTCCGTAAAAAGGCTAAAGATGCTGCCAAGCCCCTCATGAAATGGGCTTTCGGGTCATGGCCAGGGTCAGCTAAGGAAATTACTTTGCAAGGGGCTCTCAACACTGACTTCGCCGTAGATGCCTCCCCGTCAGAGGATAAAAAAGCAAATGATCTGGGTAGCTAACATATAATTTCTCAGCGCGTGTATGGAGCATAAGTGGTAACTGGCGAGACTTGGAAGAAAACAAGGTATTTTCAAAGGATGGAGCAATTCGTCAGTGTGTTCGTTAGTGTGTTCGTCAGTGTGTTCGCTAGAAATGCTGGAGAAGGTGAAATAGTAACAGGAGTAAGATCGGAAGCAAAAACAGTAAAGGAAGAGTGTCGAGTCAGAGCTGCTAATTGTGAAGCACGAAAGTCAATGATAGGAGAAAAAGTGACTTATAGAAAGCTTGAACCTCTGAGAGTTGCTCCACATCCTGAAAATACACGTTGTCTTTGACGAGGGAGATACGCACAGATACCACGTTTTATCATGGTAGCTGCCTTCTCATCGATGTTAATATTGAAACCAAAGAGCAACAGACCCATAATCGTAGCCTGATGTGCAGCTACAGTCGCTGGAGCCCTGTTGGTGGAAACTGCCAGCCAGGCCAAGAAGGTGAGAGAAGTGCTGGAGGAAATGGAGGGCAAGGAATAAATTTTAATATATAACTAAAATCTCCTCCAGCACGACTTGTACTGCTTCACTGAAGCTGGCCAGAGAGACTTAAGCATCAACTGAGCTCTTTGATTATAAAAGGAAGAAGTTAAGGCTCTCCAGATAAAGTCCAAGGACATCAGCAACGTTGAAGTCACCTCATTTGACAAGCAAGATGACCCCCGGAACAGAGGCTTTGAACACGAGGCCTTCAGTTCCCCAATATGGTACAATGAGGAGGACTCGTCTCTGGTTGAGGGAGGGTGAAAGGCATATAGGTAGTTCTACTGACTCCAATCCTCCGTGAATGCGTCTGGACCTCCCGTTAGAGTGGGGACATGTAGTGATAAATAATTGGCCAGCTAAGCAGAGGTCGAATATGCAAACAGATCTATGTCCGGCAGACCGAATCGATCCACCAGAGACTGGAAAACCTGATGTCTGAGAGTCCACTCCCCCGAGGATGTCCACTCGTTTTCCTCTCCCAGCACAAACGATGCCATCAGAGTTAAGTTAGGTGAGGAAAGGAATCCAGAAACTGGAGAGGGATGTACAGTACCCTGACATTGATAAGCGAAAGGTGTAAGTGTTCGCCCCACTCCTCTCATTATTGGTGACCCATGTTTGATTGGAATCCCCACCCCATGTTCAAGGCCTCCATGGTGACTACCAGGGAAAGAGGAGGAGGTAGCCATAGGACCTGCCCACCCAGGTACCCCGGTTTAACCATGGAACCAATAACTTCGTTACCCGGCAAGGCAGGTCCCTGGGGAGGATCAGCACTAATTTTACCTCTAACTTTAAGCGTCTGCACCGTAACCAACCCAAAGGCACTATGGGTGCTACAAAATTTAAAGACCTCAACAGTGACTCCCAATGATGCCTGGTAAATGCGAGAGAATAAGAAGCCCTCCGGATCTGGCGTTTGATATGGAGGACGTTGTTTGGAGAAAGCGCCAGGGATTCATTGCTCATGTGCCACTGAACTCCGAGCCAACAAAGTTGCTGCATGGAGATGAGGAAGGACTTTGGGAGATTTACTAGAAACCCCATTCCCTTCAACACCTCCAATGTTGTCTGAACGTTGGCTTTTACTTGCCCCACTAATGGAGAAATTATCAGCCAATCGTCCAGGTACATAAGGGTGGAAACGCCTTGGGCCACCAGACGTGATGCCACCACCTTCGCCAACTCTGTGAAAACTCTTGGTGCAAGAGAGATGCCGAAGGAAGTTTGGTGAATTGATACGTCCCCTCCTCCGCCTGAAACGCAAGGAATTTGCGATACCAGCGGTGGATGGGAACATGCCTGTAAGCATACAGTAATTCTAGAGACACCATCCAGTCCCGTGAACCGGAGGGTGGTGCGAACCTGCTTGATCGTCACCATCTGAAATCGTAATGGTTTCAGAAAGCGATTTAGAGCATTAGAGTCCATCACCAACCTCGTCTTGACCAAGTTTTTTTTTGGGGTATTGTGAACAGACAGGACAGAAAAATGTGCCCCAATGCCTACTAGCTAACCCCCCTTTTTAGCATGTCTGATATATGTGGTAGGACGGACTTGCTGCATATCAGGCCACAGCAAGTCCGACACCAGTTGAGATTGATCCATGGGGTGGAGGAGGACCAGAAAGGAATGAGGGTGGACCTTCTGGCTGGATCTTCCCTCAGTCACCTTTGCCACAGCAGACAGAATGGCTACAAGGGCCTCCAAACCCTCCGGCAGGAGGGCTGTGCCCGAAGAGAAGGCCACGGCGAGGCGGCCATGATGCCGTACCACCACTACCCCAGGTGCTGGTTGAAGGCGGAGATGCCGCAGCGGGATGGAACATGTTTTCATAGCCTTTAAAAGGTAACCTTAGGAGGAGGAACCGGACCCACAGTCAAAGGCTTGTGTTGCCGTTCTCCAAGGTTACCTGGCCCAATACAACATTCACATCCTGTGTGATGTGTCTGCAGGGTCAGGACTGATGGCGACCAAATATCCATCAAGCCGAAGCACAAAGTAAGGAGGAAGAGGGCCCCATTCAAGAGGAATAAAAGGTGGAGGAAGAAGAACCGATTGATTGATTGATCTTATTAATGCCATTAGGCATTTGGTGGTGCAACAGCTAAGGTCATATACTGCCCAACATAACATGGTTATCTACATCATTAATAAAATATTTACACACACAAAACAGGTTTCAACACCCCGAAAGGGATAGGTTGCATGATTAAAAGAACATGTAAACTAAAAGGCACATTTATACTAAAAGAATCTGATTAACTCAAGTAAAATATATAAAAGATCAAAATAAAAAAACACTAAATTATCTAAAAACCCATAAGTATAATCAAACAAGCACTGGCTACGCCACCACGGCTGTGCCTCGGGTGCTTTTGCCTGCGGCGCGCTCGCTTCGCTTGCAGGGCGCTTCACGCCCAATTCTCCCCTTTTACCACAGAGTGAACCATGAGATTTTGGGAGTTGGGGATTGTTGCATTTTTTAAGATACATTGATTCACAATTTGTGGAGAAGGCCAACCTCCTCCACATAGGAGAGAGTGTTCCCTCCCACATTACAAGCCTCCTCCCTGAGCACCTGGGAGAGACTGTAAGAACCGTAACCCACCCGGTACTCGGAGAGGTGCCTACGACGAAGGTCCCCAAGGCTGGGACACTCGACATTAAGATGCCGTACTCTTAGAGGGACCAAACAATCATCACAGGAGGGAGGGTGAGCCCTCTCCATTAAAAAGCCATGAGTCAATAGTGTGTGGCCAAAAAAAGACGGACAAGAGCAATCTCCCACCGGCGGGACAGGCCACTGTAGGTCCACAAACCAAGGCGCTGGCGGATGCCGCGGAGCTTGTTAGTACCGATGGCATCCCAACGAACGGCAGCATCTATCTATGGTCGAAGGTCCATTGAAGGAACAGGATGACGCCTGGCAGGAGGCCAGGAACTGGAAACTGCAGCCTTAGCCAGGGCATCAGCCCGCTCATTCCCATCAACACCCACATGAGCTGGGACCCAACAAAATGTAACTCTGCTGCCACGACAACACAGAGGACAAGCCACTCAAGAATGGCCAACACCAGGGGATGGGAAGAGTTAAAATTGTACAAGGCCTGCAAGGCACTCCAGGAATCGCTAATAATAGTAAAAGAAGGCTGAGGAAGAGTAAAAATTACTTGGAGAGCATATAAAATGGCCAAGAGCTCAGCAGTAAAAATTGACATGACAGAAGGGAGCCTGCCGTTACGACAAAAGTCAGGAAAGACAACTTCAAAACCAACACCAGCATCAGACTTTGACCCATCAGTGTAGACAGGAAGGGACTCCCTGTGAGTAAAGGCATGTTCTAAGAAGAGCGAACGAGCCACTGGAGGAGGAAGAGATTCCTTCTTGTCTGTAAAGCAGGTGCAGGGGAAAACTTCCCGAAGAAGCCATGGAGCCACCCTAGGGACCCGCACAGGACAAATCGGGAAGTCATTAATGCCCATCTCCTCCATAGCCTTCCTGACCCAGAAGCCAAAGGGCCATGGTGTGCGAGAATGTGAAAGGTAGTACTGAGACATTATATCAGATGACACCGCCAAGCAGGGAAGGGAGTCAGGAAGTCGATGTAATCGATGCCAACAACGAAAGATCAAGGAATGGCGACAGAGATCAAGAGGTGGCTCATCAGCGTCCACCAGGAGGCTGGGGATTGGGGACGACCTGAAGGCTCTGGTTGCCAGACGTACGCTAGCATGATGAACAGGGTCTGAGACGGGCAACCCTGGCTGAGAAGTACACCTCACATCGAGTTTTGACCTGATTAGAACATGGTATAGGCGGAGGAAGGTGGCCCGATCAGCCCCCCAGGACGTATGGCCCAGGATCTTCAACAAGTTAAGAGCCTGGAGGCAAGGGACCTTAAATAAACGTAAATAGGGAACCCAAGTCAAACGTTTGTCAAAAGGGAAACCCAAAAAACGAGTCTCCTCAAAACAACGTATCCAAAGACCGTATATACATAAATAAGTCCAGATCGGGGTGGACGCCTCGGATGCGGCAGAAGTGCATAGCAACTGTCTTGGCAGGAGAAAATCGAAACCCATGAGAACCAGTCCAACGCAACACCCTGTCGAGGGCAAGCTTCATGCGCCGCTCTGCAACTTACATTCAGGAAGCAGCAAACCAGACCACCTTGTCGTCAACGTACATGGATTTGGCTGTACTGTCCGGAATGGCTGAGGCAATGGCATTAATTGCTACTGCAAACAATGTGACACTGAGCACGCTTCCCTGGGGGACACGATCCTCCCGTGCAACGGATGCCGAGAAGGCTGTACCAACCCTCACAGAAAAACTGCGACCACTGAGAAACTCCTTAAGAAAGCATGGAAGGCGACCCCGCAGGCCATATATGCTTGTAGTTTCTGCAGGATGCCAGATTGCCATGTAGTGTCACACGCTTTCTCTAAATCAAAGAATACACAGACAAGGTGTTGATGTCGTGCAAAAGCCTCACATGCAGCAGCTTTCAACCTGACCAGAGCATCTGTACTGGAACGGTGTTTACGAAAGCCAGACTGGGACGGAGACAGAAAATGATCACATTCCAGGAAGTATACCAGTCAGACATTCACCATTTTCTCAAATAGTTTACAGAGATAGGAGGTCAAGGCAATTGGTCTGTAATTGAGGGCAATACTAAAGTCCTTGCGCGGCTTAGGGAAAGAAAGGATGGTAGCAACCCTCCACCCAGAAGGAAAGACATCCTCCAGCCAGATTCTGTTATATAAACCTAGAAGAAATGAGATCGCCTCCTCACACAAATGTCGCAACATTGCACGTGTGATATTGTCTGGCCCAGGAGAAGTGTCACCGCAGAGGGAGAGAGCAGAGTGCAGGTCTCTCAGGGTGAATGAATGGTTATAACATTCATTCTCCTTCCCAGAGAAATCCAGGACAGTGCGCACCTGGTCTCTGAACTCATGCCTGACAGCCAGAGGTCGAGAGTCATGGCTGGAGACTCTAGCAAAAGCCTCCACAATGGTGTTGGCCACTGTTAAACCATCCATGATCTTAATTTGATTGACCTTAAGAGCAGGTGGAGAACTAGGAGAAAACTTTCCCGCCATCTTACGGACTCTCCTGAACACTTGGGTGAGTGGAGGTTTAGTATTAATTGAAGACACATAGACCTTCCAAGATGCACGTCGTGCCCCTATTAAAACTCGTCTAGTCCGAGCCCTTGCCTGTCGGAAGTCCTCTAAGAGAGTTGGGTCCCCACAATTGCGACGAATGCGAGAGAAAGCAGCACGCTTCTCCCGCACAGCAGTAGTGTATACTGGTGTTTGGGAAAGTGGCCAGAAGTTTTACGGATAGAGTTGAGAGCAGCAGAGTGGAGCATATCAGTGAAATATGTTACAGCCTCGTCAGAGCTACCAAAATCTGCTAAAGAGACCGAAGAAGTTAGCTCTCTAAAAAACTGCCAGTCAACCTTCTCTTATTTCCACCTAGGAAGACGAGACTGTGGTTTGTACCTGTTACCTTCTAAAATTATAGGGAAGTGGTCAGTGCCATATAAATCAGGCAACACACTCCAAGTAAAATTCAACAGAGCTCTGGGCGAGCAAAGGGAAATATCAATGGCGGTAAAATTCCCAGTAGGGCTATTAAAATGTGTCACATATCCCATATTTAAAACCTCTAATCCCTCATCCTCAATAAAAGAAGCCAATAAAACACCCCTGGGGTTGACCGAACTGTCACCCCACAGAGGATGACGACCATTAAAATCACCCAATAATATAAAGGGAGAGGAAAGGTCCCGTACAAGACGATTGAGATCACCCCTCTCAACTGTAACACTGGGAGGAAGGTATAGACTGCACACAGTGTATGGGCAGTCCATATAAACCTAAACTGCGACAGCCTGAAGCGGAGTGTCAAGCTCAAGGCTCGTGCATGCCACATCTCGGCGAACTAGGTTGGCAAAGCCACCATGGTAACCCTGCCCTTCAAATGAATTGGAATAAATACAGAGTATGCTGGAGGACTGGCAGGAATGCAGTCCCCAAGCATTGTCTCTTAGAGAGAAACACATGCAGGATTTTTTTTCTATACCTCAACCTCGGGACTGTAAGCTGTCAGTAGCCCGTGACTCTTGCGAGGCCCCAAGAATAATGGGTGTCACACCAGATGAGACAGTGGAGTTTCGTGGTGATGTTGGTACCGTTGCTTCTCTTCTGCCCTACTAGATGATGATACCTTATTTATACACGTCACTATTGTTACGTGTGTGTGAATTATTATAATTGATTTATAAGTATAGCTATCTACTTTTGACAGTGACTGTGGATGTGGTAGTGAGTGTGGTAGCAGAGGCCCCACACCCGGATGTATTGTGTGCGAATTTAATTCACTTATTATTCCATAAGTGTTGGTGTCGTAAGGTTGAGTATGTCATAATTAGCTATGTTCTCTAGATTCGTACGCTTTCTCTCGCCTTCTCTCACAAGTGGTGTGATGAGCGTCTGTTTTCATTACTTAAGACTTCCCATAGTTTCTTGGGAGGGAACGTATGAGTATGGTGTGTTTAAGTCTGTGTTGACGAAGAGTTCGGAGACGCTCCTCTAACTCTGTTGTAACCTGCACACTAGCCGAGAGTATATAAGGGCGAGGCTTATGCCTTGTTACTTTAGATATTCTTGGAGACTGGGACGACAAGCTTGTATTATGTTTTGTAAGTGATTGAGTGTGGTAAGATTCGGGAGGAGACACGCCGACGTATATTTGTTAAGTATAATTGTTTATTTCTACTTTCTTCTCACAAGTAACTTAGTGGTCACTCTCGTATTATTATTACTATTACTATTATTATTATATATATATATTTGGATATTGATTATTCTATTATATTATTACATGTGTGTGATGCATTGATGATTATTTACTACATATGCCAGTGAAGTGCCAGTGTTATTGATAGACTACTTCTATGCTTACGTGTGTGCCTAGAGCCTTGTACTAAAGTGATGGCACAGTGGTAGTAAGTTGTTGTGTGATTATTGCGAGTGTATTATATATATTTTGGGTGCTCTGTCTCACGTTCTGTCATAGTTGGGAATCCTGATTTCATTTAATAATTCTTTCAGTGTAACTTGTATGTCTTTGTGTTTGTTCCTATTGTCATTATATATTATAGAAAATCAGAGTAGTTTCTCTTATCATCTTTTATTCTTTATAACCGAATCTGGGTATATGTATGGACGATTTCTTTAGGGTTGAGTTAGCATTCTTTCACATAGGCTGGGTTTGTATTTTTACTTATTCTTCATAACTTATAGTCAGATACCTGTCACCCAGTGCTACTTTATTCAGTTGATAGCTAACTTTGGAGTAAGTCTAGTCTAGTGACTAGTACTGTACTGTATCTCTACCCTCCGTCCGTAACACTATCAGGAGAGAGCAGCTACACCGTCACTCACAGCATCTTGGAATATAGTCTGGCATCTTCTATGTTGTGAGTTGATGTAGGGGGTATTTTCTTGATGTGTAGGCGTAGCCAGGGTAGTTGACGAACAACTGGACCCATCAGATCACCTCGAAAATATACCAGTCATTTTCACGTGGACTCCAACCAGGGCCCTTGCCATTCGCAGTCCGTCACTCTATCCACTCAGTGTTACTTTAGTACTGATTTTTGGGAAGCCTCACGGAGGTACTTCCCACTACCACCTTGACCTGAGGCTTTACTCAAACGATAAGTTTTGTCTAATCCTGGGCCACTAGAAGAAGAGTGAACCCGAGGAGTAGTACTTGGGGCAGTAATTGGGACCCGTAGACAGGTCCCTGAAGCATCTGACATTTTAGAAGCTGAAGGTAGATGAGCAGGGATATTCTTGGAAACAATTACATTGGTATTGTCCTGTAGGGCAGTGGTATCACTGACACAGGCAGATACATCAACATCCATAATACAGGTGAAAGAATCACTCCGCTGCTCAAGCAGAAGAGAAACTGAATCTTTTGAAGTCACAACATCCGAGGAATCCACATTCACTTCACACCCCTCTGATGATCCTGAAGAAAGCTTGCGAGGGGGAACATCTGTTGAATCAAGAGATTCATCAGAGCCACGAGAACGCTTCTGGTGAAATTGAGAGGAAACTATGAATGAGTCCACAGAGACGGTTGCCTTGCAAGGAGGAACATCTATGGAGTCAAGTGCCTCAAAGGAACCACGAAGACATCTCTGTGGCAGTTTAGGTGACTTAAGTTTTCTTTTTGGAGAGCGTGTGGCAGCGTGAACCTCTACCACATGGACACCTTTAGCTAAAGTCTGAGAATTGTCATCAGCTGAAGGGTCACCAGAATGAGTGTCTGATAAAGTTTCCAAGACAGAGAAACTATTATGTAGTGAAACCTTAAAAACACTAATGCTAGAGCAAGGAGCAGCCGCTTCTTGAGAGAGTTACAATCGATTTAGGGCGAAGGGAGGAGGCGTATGTCTTCACACCACCATCCTTCTGTCGTCTGAAGTTGAGTTGCCGACTGGCACTACCATACTGATGAATTGGGTGTTAGCCAAGTGGAGGATATCTTGCTCAAGGAAGTACATCTTACATTGGCGAAAACGCAAGGGGTGAGCACTCCTGCAGCAAAAGCAGTAACTCTCTGACTGACACTCAAAAGTAAGATGCGAGTCAAGAGCAGAACAATTTCCACACCGGGAGGTGGCCGATTGGTTAGTATTCTGAACTCGTAACCTGGAGGTCGGGAGATCGATCCTCTCAGGCGAGGGCCTGAGAATATTTACTCTTCTGATTTGAGTTTGAGGCACTAACTATAAGGTCACCGAACGTCGTAAAACCCCCTCGCTGGTACCATAACAGCTGCAGTATTTGGGAATTACCCTCACTTCCCTCCCTCTGTGGCTGGGTACGAGTTTGGAAGTCGTGACGTGTGTGTGTGTGAGCAGCAGTTGACCTGGGCCACTGTAACGGGCTTGATGAAGCCATGTCCAGTGTCGAAAGATATATATATATATATATATATATATATATATATATATATATATATATATATATATATATATATATATAAAGTTGTTGCAGTTCCTCCTCCCATGACGAAACTCATAACAACAGAAACACTGTAGGGGACGCTCAATAAAAGGCTTCACCTCAAAAAAGGTGGGGTTAATATTAATGCGATCTGGGATATGCGAGCCATAGAAAGTGAGGATGATCATATTTGTACTGCCCTTCATCTTTGATACTTGATGGACACTATCTGGGCACATAGCTAGAATATCCTCGTCTGAGAATTCATACAGGTCCTCATTATATATACGTCCCTTGCTATAATATACGTCCCTTGCTATACGTCCCTTGCTATAATATATATATATATATATATATATATATATATATATATATATATATATATATATATATATATAATATATATATATATATATATAATATATATATATATATATATATATATATATATATATATATATATATATATATATATATATATATATATATTAGCTAACGCAGAAGAAATCGTCGCAGCAGCTGAAATCCGTAGCCACGGATGATTTACTAACCTTATAATATTATTTAGGATGAATGTAACACATTTTTTATGTCATGAAGGATTATTAGTATTTAGTCATTTCTCCATTAACTTTTAACACAGCTTTGATACGCTTTGGCATACTGTCAGCCAATTTTTTACAATAATCATCATCAACCTCCGCCCACAGCTTCTTTATCTTCACTACCAAACAGTCAACATTGGATATTGGGAGCTTGCCTAGCTTTCTTTTCATATTATTCCACAGATTTTCGATTGGGTTAAGATCTGGGCTATGTCCTGGCCACTCCATTAAGTCTACATGTTTTTCTGTGAGCCAATGTCTGACAATGTTGGCCATATGGCATGGTGCACCGTCCTGGAGGAAAGTGGCATTCTCGTGTGTCTGGTAAAATGGCAACATATGACTTTCCAAGACACTAACGTACAATTTGGCATTCATATTCACGTTCTTATTTAAAAAGTACAGACCACCAGTTCCCTTTTCACCACTAAAGCAGCCCCACACCATCACACCAGCTGGAAATTTCACCGTCTTCACCGTATAATGACTGTCGAACCGATCGCTGCCTGAAGGACGACGCACCAGTTTCTGCCTCCTAGAGATGGTTTTGAAGGCACTTTCATCGCTGAACATCACTCTGCGCCAATCTTCTTGCGTCCAGTCTGCATGCCTTTTACAAAAATCTACCCGTTGTTTCTTCATTTTCTTGGTGAGGAGAGGTTTGTGTGCAGCGCGACGACACGGCAACTTGAGGTCCTTCTGCAGGCGGACTTGAACTGTGCGCACAGACACCTCTCCCAACAGATCAGGGTACATCTCCTTAACCCCTCCGGGACGGGCCAAGAATGGAAATACGTTCTGTGGTTCTGGGCGCAATACTAACTTTTACCCTGCCTGTCCGGGTATTTCCCGGAAAATCACTCTACTTCTCTTACTCCCTACGTCTAAACTACAATACTGAACAACTTAAATTTGATTGTGTACTCACCATCAACTCCTCCTCTTTCCATTAAAACCAACTCCAGCTCTCTAGGACACTCCATTGCCGAGAAATCAATTGAGGAATGGAGGTCACTTTTCCCGTGAGAGCGAGGCTGCGTTCGCTTTGTGAGCGTGGCTGTGACTCAATCTAGCTGGTTGCACCCGCGGAGTGGAGGTTACAAGAGAGGGTGCGCCCGGCAGCGCGGTAGGATACACCGAATCGAACGAGCCCGTATTTTCTTCACTACGCCCAGCCATTGTCACGGTCAAGCACACACTGATTGAATGTGGGGATGAAAAGGTCTGGTGGTGAAGTATAGCCAGATCAAAAAAAATCCCGACAAATTTGGCGTTTTTCCCCATAAATTACCAAAAGCGGGATTTCCCGCTGCCCGGACTCTGTCGACAGAGCGGGATTTCCCGCTGCCCGGCCTCTGTCGACCGAGCGGGAAATCCCGCTGCCCGGACTCTGGGGGTTAAGTTCCTTTGCAGTCACAAACGGGTCTTTCTTCACTTGTCGCTCCAGCATCTTGTCTGTCCTTGTGTCTGTCTTCCTCTTCCTCCCTGTGCCTTTCTTGCGGTGTGGTGTGGCGCCTGTCCCGAGTGTTGCCGCTGCCTGTTTCACCCGACGAATGGCTGTTTCTGACCTTCTTAACCGCCTTCCAATCTCTCGGTTGCTCAGGCCTTCACCAGCTAATGCAATCGCCATGCTCTTTTCCTCCATGGTCAGCTTAGTAGGACCCATTTTGCAGCGTAATAAAAAAATAACTGCAGAGTAAAAATGGCCAACTGATATCGGGAGCGGGAGGGAGGAGTAGAGCGTACCCCACACCCTCACTGTAGGCCTAGCTGACCGTTACTAATTACACAAATTAAAACTCAAGCATAGAAAAGGAAGCCAAGAGTTGCCTAATAGGTATTTTTTGTTGTATTAATAGCTTGTAAGGTTTATAATCCAGAATAAACACATGGCGTTAGAGACTGTCGCGATTTGTTGTGTGCGACGATTTCTTCTGCGTTAGCTATAAATATAAAATGGACAAGTCAACAAAATAACATTATATTAACTGGACCAAGTTGACATTTTATAATGAATAGGTACACAGTATCTAATAACTTTGCCTAGAAGGTCCAGACCACAGGTAATGCCAGTACATCGTGTTCACTTGCATGGTTGACCATAAGGACTGCAAACATGGACCTTCTACATACTACATGTATGTAAACATGCTGTTGTACAGTAATTATCAAAGTGAAATACGTCTTGCCTCTATGGAATTGTACTGCACCATACTCTTAGTTAATAATCATATCTATACATATACATCTACATAACATTCTAATATATAATACAGTGATGGAAGAAATAGGGAGGGCCACGAGTGATGAGGGAGGCGAGGAGCTAGGGGGAGAAGAGGAGGAGGGAGGGGTGAGAAGGGGGGGATGTAGTTGTGGTTAGGAATGGTTTGGGAGGGTGTTGGGGGGCCACACTTTCCTTCGAATGCGTCAATATGACTGGCCAGCTTTGTGCTATTTTTCACGAGTAAACTCCTCGCATAACACATATAGGAATATGGTATGTCAGCCATAAATTATGCCAGGGTGTTAAAGATAGTGTGTTGAAATATTATATTAATACAACGATTCGTTTAGGAGATATTTGCGAAAAACAGCGTCTGTCCGGCGCTGAAACGGATAGTAGGGTGAGTGTACTGTGGGATAAGTGTGTAAGCTCCACCTGTCAACTCAGGTCACTTTTCCTCTGGCTACCACTCAAGATGGAGCGCACCTCTGCTACTCACTATAATGTTTTATATAATCGAGAGAACTTATTTATAATGTAAATAAGTACTTTTTAGAAGAGAAAGCAAATAGAGGACCTATCACTGCACCATCACGAGCAGTGGTGGTGAGGAAAACTAGTCGAAACAAATGAAAAATTATGTTATACCCTCAGAAAAGTGTCGCATTTATAATACAACATAATGTGTCAACAGAAAAGGAAAGATTTACTCTTATGTTTTGTTGTTAACGGCAAGCGATATATAGGCAACAGATGAGAGAGAGAGAGAGAGAGAGAGAGAGAGAGAGAGAGAGAGAGAGATAGGTTAGTGAGGGCTGGCTGTCATTTTTAATGAGGTTCTAATCCCATAATTTTCCAGGCGAGATCTGGCATCGTAGCAGTCAGGTAAATCTCGGAAGTGGCCAACGCCTCAGCGCTCAGTATATTTAAAAAAGACTATAGTGTTGCCCTCAATTACTGACCTATTGCTTTGTCCTCCTGTCTCTGTAAACTGTTTGAGAAGATGGTTAATGTCAGACTGGTATACTTCCTGGAATGGGGTCTTTTTCTGTCTCCGTCCCAGTCTGGCTGTCGTAAACACCGTTCCACTTCAGACGCTCTGGTCATGTTGGGAGCTGTTGCATGTGAGGCTTTTGCTTGACATCAACACCTGGTCTATGTATTCTTCGATTTAGAGAAAGCCTATGACACTACATGGCAATATGGCATCCTGCAGCAACTACATGCATATGGCCTGCGGGGTCGCCTTTCACGCTTTCTTAAGGAGTTTCTCAGATTTCTTAGTTTTTTCTGTGAGGGTTGGTACAGCCCTCTCAGCATCCGTTGCACAGGAGGAGGGCGTCCATCAGGGAAGCGTCCTCAGTGTTACATTGTTTGCAGTAGTAATTAATGCCATTGCTTCATCTCTTCTGGACGGTATACCCAACTCGATGTACAGCTCCGGACAAATCAAGGGTCCACACCCCATCCACCAGCGACTTGGTTTGAGCCTCGTCTGATCTGGCAACAGTTGCAGGGAGAGGGAAGGGGGATGTTAGTGGGAGAGGAGGAGAGAAATGTGGGCGGAGCTATATAAGAGGGTAACGAATGATCAGGTAGAGAAGACATGTGTCAGGAGGAATGAATGAAGCATACACTGTGAACGGTATCGAATCACCAATAGTATAAAGCAGGGTTCTTCAAACTTTTTCAGTCGTGACCCAGTTTTTACTATGACATCATTCTCGCGACCTATACAGAAAGATCTTTTACAAATTATCAGAAATATCAACCTAAGAAAATACAAGGCCAGAAACTGAAACGTAATATTTATGATCAAAAGAATTATAAACACTGCCTCACCTACTCCTCCCTCTCTCTCTCTCATTCTCTCTCAAGAAGGCTAATATTTGTGCAATGATTATGTTTTATTGATAATATAATTAAACATATGAATATTCTATTGTAAAAATATGTTAGGTGGATTTATGTATGAACTTCATATTTATTTTATTGTCACGAACATTATTATTCTATTTTATTCATGTATTTATTTGTGTGAGCCTGCGACCCAGTTTGGAGGAATTCGGGACCCGTAATTTGAAGAACCCGGGTTTAAAGAAGTGCATACTGCATTAACGTTGGTGGATATAGGAGAGAAGAAATGTGATGATTTGAGGCGAGGGTGAGGGGGAAGAGGGTAAGAAAAATGAAGGTGATTAGTTGAAAAGTAATAACAAACAAATATAATTAGAATATCTGTTACATTATATCCTTTAAATAAAGGTACTGTCTTTTGTTCACCATCGTAGTGGGATAGACTACTGAATATATATTATCCTTTGGATATTAGACAGCTATCCCTGTATTCCTTTTATCCCTCGTGCTTGCCCCGTAGGGGGTGTATTGCCTGTAATGATGTAGGCAATACTTTAAGGATTTTGGCGCACCTTCGGCCCCAGACACTAGCTTTTAGTTCGTAGTATTCTAAACTTTCTTCTCGTTAATATAGTTCTTCGTAGAATAGGAAATAGCTCTCTTGGGTTAAAAAGCGAACAATGACATTGTCATAGCTATTTCATAAATTTATTTATCAAAGCATTGCTATAAAATAATCTATATATTTGCTTTCGTTTGCTGCTGGCCTTTAGCAACAGCATATTGAAAGGATAATTACGAAAATAATATAATGTGAAAAAATGGAATCTGATCCCATGAATTGATGTCAAACGGGGAAATGTGGTAAAATGAACTTGAATGCTAGTTTGGTAGTCAGGATCATAATAACAGCTGACGGAAACTTTAACTTTGTATTTATCAAGTATTTCCTGATTGAATGATTGATTGATATTATGCGCTGTAACAGTGAGGTCGTATAGCGCCAGAGAAAGGTAATAGAAAGGTGTGACACCAAGCAGGAAGGAAATAAAATGAAAGGAGGAACAGTTGAAGAACTGAAAGGCAGTGGCTGGGGCCGAAAGGGCACCAAAACCCTTAAAGTATTGCTCACATCACTGCAGCCAGTACTCTCCTACGGGGAAGTTACTCCAGTAGATTAATATTATCATAAAAATAAGTTTTAAGTCTGTTTCTATATTACTCATTTAAATATGTCAATTCTATGTTCCTGTAATAATACTTCAGGAGTCATTTCATCTTTAATAATGGGGTGTTTTTCCTTATTATTTATTGCTCATGATCATACACATAATTTATCATATTCTATTTATAAACGACCATTACATCTTCAATGAAATTAATTAATACATTAATATATAACATACAAAGTAGTAACCTATAACAATGAATGATCACTAATTACTAAAAACAACGGATGCATTTATTGGAGTATTTAAATTGCTACTAGAATTATAAGCAAACATGCAGCCAGCTACGCTTATTACGCGGCTTCCTTAAAGCATGACGTGAATTCAATTTCGAATCATAAGTGTTTCGGTAAATTGGTAGAATTGGTTTGATTGTTTCGAACGGCATTCATTTCTTTGATAATTACCTTCACTCGATAAATTTGCGGGCTTATTATTGTGTGTAATCAAATAATTGAGAGAGTTAATATATTTGTTCACAAGTCTGCCATTTATTACAGTCTGGTTGTAGTGATTAACGTAAATATGTATCAAGCCCATAATGTCGGTTTCATTATTTTCTACCTGCTGGGTCAAATGCTTCAGCCACTCATTTGCGTATTGATGTGCCCCCTAAATATTGCCCGACTTACATCTTATTTATGGCCCATGTATTCCCTACATTTGACATATCTTCACCTGAGAAGTTGTACTCTGATCTTGTATCTGCTACTCATGACTTTTATAGGTTATACGTCTCCCGGCCACACCTGTAACATCGCCATACTGCCCACTCCTGGATGCTTGTTGTACGTATACATTAGGCAAAGGAGGAGGCTGAACGTGATGGCCTATTGTTTCAAGCCAACCCAACCCCTGACCTGCTCCATCGTTACCAGATGTCTAGGGACGCTTTAGTCGCCCTGCATTATTGGCAGCGGTTCACGGACAGCATCAACCAGCAAAGAATGTGGCTTCTATGTGGCACCTTATCCGTCGGGTTGTTAAAAAGACGCTGGCCACTGTTCGTCATCACACTCCCGCCGACTATGCCCAACAACTTGTCGATGCCTGGTCAGAACAATCTACCCCAGCCAGTCTACCCATCCACATACAAGATGTACTCGCTTCCCGTGCTGCTGTCCATCGGCTACGTCTAATGTCTGCTCTGTTGCAGGATGACGACGATGATCCAGAGCAGATAACTGAGGAGGAGTTGCGACGTGCTCTCTCTTGGGGTAGAGCTTCTTCCCCTGGTGATGATGGTATTACTTATGCTGTGCTGCGCCTACTTCAACAAGTTCCTGAGAACCCTCTACTTCGACTGTACAATCTTTATCTTCGTGACGGTTGTGTACCACAAGCCTGGACCAGCAACACAATAATACCCATCCCTAAGCCCGGCACTGCGAAGTTCAGGCCTATTTCCCTTACTTTCTGTTTTTGCAAAGTTATGGAGAGAATCTTACTCAAGCGTCTCATGTACCGACTGCAGGATCGCCTTTCTCCATAGCTGTTTGGTTTCCTTCCCCAGCGGAGCACACACCACTGCCTAGTCGACCTGTACTCTCGCCTTTCCAGCGACAGTGTGGTGACCTTCGAAGTGCCTTCGATGTTGCTAATAGAGACGTCATTTTGGATCAACTAATTGACTTTGGGATAAAGGGTAATCTACTATGGTGGATTCGGGGCTACCTGAGTAACAGGACCTCCCGTGTGTTTTTCAGTGGTGCGCTCAGTCCTTTGCGCAGTTTTCATCTTGGTACGCCTCAAGATGGTGTTCTCAGCCCATTATTACTTAATATTCTGAGGCATCGGTTGCTCATTTCTCTCCCTGATATTCCTGGAACTACAATTATGTGCTATGCTAATGATATCTGTGTTCATTCTGTAACACCCCTAATTTTTTATATATATTGTTATTTTGAATATTTACGGGTATTAGGGTAGGCTTTTAGTAGAGGATTGTAGGGAGTAGCCAGGCCGAGATTTTCAATGACGAATAATCTCGGTGGTGGGCTTCTTCTGAAAATGTAACATATGATGAAAAGTACAAATACTGTTATAGTTAGAAGTTATGTGAGAACCATAGAAATAATTATTATAGTTAGGTAAATAGGTGAAATAGAGGAATAATTAAACCTAGGTCGATTGATAGGGATAGAAAAATACGTATTGATTAGGAGATTAATTTGAAATAATATTAATGGGATACAGGGAATAACCTGCATTTATAATTATAATTTAAATTGCGAACCTAACTCTCCTTTGATGGTACCTGTATTTTAACTGTAAATTACTTTGAGAAATTATTTTAGTAGGATGGTCTATTAGGGTAGCTAGGACGTACCGTGGCGGAACAATACATGCCTTGTATATGTATACTACAGTATTATAATACTCTAACCAAAGAAGAAGGCAATGTATTTGAGTACAGGAATATGTTTAATGATGGTATATAACTAAATATACACCAGTAAGGGTGAACTGATGAAAATGCTAGGACATGAAATAGGAGGCACTACTTTGTTTAACAAGTGGAGGTGGAAGGAGAAGTGAAGAGGGAGTAGCCTAGATAACAGGTAAGAGCTCAAACTAGCTCTCGTTATATATATATATATATATATATATATATATATATATATATTATGAATATTGTGAGTGGTGAATTAATTAGTCCAGTGATTGAAATTAAATAACAAATGAATATTGTGTGTTTATGTAAGGACATAGTAACTAATGTATGTTTTTTTGTATCATTCTGTTTCCGGCTTTGGTGATAACAGCTGGGAGAAGCCGCTATTTAGTAACAAACCCTTGAGCAACTTGACACACATTTGGTGAATAATACTAATAATAATTGCTGGCAATTCACAATTCGAATAATATTATTAAGATATTGATGTTATGATGTATTAGGATATTGATATTTAGGATGTGTGTGTGTTTTTTTTTTTTTAATATTGTGGTCATTGTTTTTGGTATGTGTATTTAAGTGTTTAGATCTGTCAACTAGCGAGACACTGAATTCTTCCTGTCCAAGTTGACAGAACGGGGAGTAGGAAATATTGACAAGGGAGGGGGAAAATATTATTGTATTCATATTATATAAATAATGTACTCGTGTGAACATATTATAATAACGGTTTATAATTAGTTGAGTATTTCCGTCACCGATATTAGCAAATAGACTGTGATCCTATATAGATATTAATTCTCAATTCACAACACTGATCTTACCCCCGTTAAAATCTTAGTCTGGGTTGCTTACTCACGCGCCTAAATAAGCTAATGCTACGCTTCCCCTCCAGTGTGTGTTCACTTGGTTCCTCTGATCGACTTTGGTCTGGTGGTGGCAGCGTATACCTAGTACTGAGGAGAGACTAGACTTGTCCTGTTCCTCATCAGTCTCTTGTTCTTTTTTTTTCCAGACCGGGTTGACCCAAGCTATAGGATTGAGTAGTAGCATACACTGGTGTCTTCAAACCTCACTGAGACTCATCACAACACCCTTCAAACCATACAGAACAGAGCCCTAAAGACAATCACAGGCTGCACAGCTACCACACCCACAGACCACCTACACTATGAAACCAAAGTCCTCAAAATCAAGGATCACCTTGACATGAGAGGCACACAAACACTTGCTGCAGCCTCCACAAACCCACACCATCCACTACACTACATGGCACAACACCCACACATGCCAAGGAACATCAAAACAACACCCAGTACACGATACCATACACAAATACTATCATCTCTTACACCCTGCCCACCCCAAACCAATCTCCAAAAACATATCCATAGTCAAATCACTCATCAATCCATCCAAACACTAAAAAACAACACTCAGCTGCATGCACGACCTCCTGACATCCACCCATCCGAATCCTCCCTTCCCCGTGAGGACAGAGTCCACCTGGCCAGGCTGCGGTGTGGCCATCACCCGGCCCTTCTGATATATCAGAAGAGGCTGGATGGAGCCATTGCGGATGCCTGTCCGGGATGCAACACAGCACCCCATTCTATTAAACACATTATTGAAGACTGCAACGCACACAACCACACTCGCCAACAACACAACATACACTCTCTGAAGGCAATGTGGGAAAGCCCGGTTCAGGCCATGACCTTCCTCAGGAGCTCGGGGCTGCTCGGCCAGACAGCTTGAGGAACTTCAACAACAACAACAACAACTGGTGGCTTTTTGTTTTGTTAATTAAGGACGAAGGTCCACTTCGGAACTTTTTTTTTTTTAGTAGAGCTAGGAAGCTCATTTTTTTAGTGAAGGTGGTGAAGATGTATACTAAGATATAGATATTGTTTCATGGAATTCTATTCATAATTATTAGAGTAATATAATAAAATGTGTTCTCGGTGCTCAAAAATACGACGGTATTTACTTCGCTACTACTCTGGAGATATTGGAGAAATTCCTTTGAGGTTTTTGCTGCCAAGTATACTTGATATGATTGTAAATTGCAAGTAATATTATTTGCATAGGTGCAACGGTTTTGTTCTGAATAATCGCACAATATGTTCCATTGCGTTTTTCTCCGTACGAGGAAACATATATATTGCTAGAAAAGAAGATATTCAACTCACAGCACTAATCCTACTTGCAAATAAAGATAATTTAGTTAGCTTTCAGATAAAAAAAATCTTGCAAATAACTGAAGAATTGGCCGAGCAGTAGCAGTTTGTATTTTGGCTAAAAACAAGTTTTCGGGAAATGAGCGTCAAAGTTTATCTAAGTGTTTTCCTCCCTTGCTGCAATAGATGGAGTTGTTTCTATGATAATATCTGCTTTAGTATTTATAAATTAATCATTACACAACACAAAACAATTGTTTCCAGTAATTAGGTACATATGGTACTATATATGGTACTGTATATACAGAAAAAAAAGGCCTTTACCGGTTCTGTAACCTCATCCCTGGGGCATTCTTGAAAACAATACATCATCAGGTTGGGTTTTTTGTAACCAGGGATGGGCCACTTTCCAACCTTCAGTAATGTTTCTAGACAATGGCATTTAGTGCTCTCCAGCACCATAATGAGGATCAGCTTGTATTCTCCTCTTTTTTCTTCGCTTTGATGTTCTTGCTTGCTCCCTCTCTTGGTCCATATCCTGCAATGTTATTTGCATTCTGTCATTCTTGATGCCCAATTCTTCAGCTAGAAATCCTGCTTCATAACCAACATTATAACAGATAATTGCTTGGGCTACAGCAAAATCCAGTGTGGATTTGCCAAGGCTTTTGACCTTTGGGCAGTATTTGCTGTACAGTATTGTGGATGAACAGTACACGGAAGTACAGTATTATGAAATTCATGTCTTTCTGCAAAATTGCATATAGTATTTCTTGCATAACATAACAATGAAGCTTACCATCATATGTGACAACTATATCCAGTAATCCACCATCTCCTGGGAATCTAAGTAGCTCATCTGCATAGTACAGTACTTCGTTACTTTTGCTACACTGTCCTCAAGTTATCTTATCAATCTCTACCTTACTCTGATCACCATTTTCACTTATAAAGAGTCTCTTCCTCTTCTTTGCACTTGATATGTGCGTATGCATGAGTACAGATATGGAGGTGGGGTGGTTGTGGAATGGGGTTGTTGTTGATGTTGTGGTGTGGGTTTGTTGTGGTTCAATCAGCTGATGGTGGTGGTTGCCAACGCTGCTATTTCACCTACCCCCTCTCCCTCTTTTTACTGTTTTCCTCCCCTTCTCCGAGCGATTGCAAGCTTTCATGGACTTCCTTAGCATCTTGACTTCCTTGGCACCACAAAAAAACACGTAAAATTAAGTGTAGAAGCAGAAAATAAGGGCACTGTGAGCGCACACGTGTTAGAGTTAGCGAGTCTAGCAACTCCTTTGCTGTGCGTGTCTGCCTGTCTTTGCCTCTGCTGACTGTGGCTACACTGCCTCTCACACACAAAGTTGCCACGTTCGACAGTGCAGCTGCCATTTGTTCATGAAATAACCATATCAACAAGAAACATTGCACAAGAATGAAAATATTACCATGTTATGTCGCACATAGTAGTTCCCATTGCGACGTAAATGATCTCTCATCGCTCCAGAAACATTGATTTATAGCCAAATATACCATAGTAAAAGTTGTCAAATGATACTCAAACTGTGATAGGGTGTTGAGGACAGTATTAGCTAGATTTTAGCCAAGTTAGCAAAAAGTTTTTGTTTTCCTCCCAGAGTAAAGTAAAATAGTAATATTAAATTAAGGGGACAAAAATCGCGCTTGTACACTGGTGCCAGCTAAGGTGGGATAAATCAGACCCAGAGAAATTGTTTTAGCGGAGATCCGTGGAATTGGGTATGATGTTTAAGACAGCAATAATAGGACACAGTCAAGTTCCTCGGGAACTGACAGTTGACGGTGCTCAGGTAGTTGTTTATCGATCACCCGGTGCCCGTGCCCATTTATTTTATAGTGATAAGAGATTAAAAAGAAAAAAAATAATTAAATAAATAAATAAATATATATATTAAAGTAAATTAATTGGGGGAAATGAAAATTAAATATATTATAAGTAAAATTTTAAAACGTAATGCCACTCGAACAGAAAGTCACAAACCATGGCAGAAGCAGGGGAAGTACAGAGTGGAGTGGTTGTTGGTGATGTAGGAGCAATCGAAAAAACAGTGGATCAGGAGATATATAACGAAGTGAGATTCGAAATGAAGGAATTGAGGTTAATAACGGAACAAGTGACCGAGATAGCAAGGAAAGTACAAGAGTTGGATCATTTAAAAACAGTGACGGAGCAAATTAATAACTTAACGGAAAGAGTGAGTGAGTTGGAAAGGCCGGAAGAGGCACAGTTTCTCCCTCCTATTGAGCGTGAATTTACACCTCCATCCTCACCATCTTTGATGATACCCGAGCAAGTCAGACGACCGCAGTTATCTTCAGTTCCTCCTAGATTCAATACTCAGTTTTTTCAGCCAACAACACCAGTTAATAATCCACCACCAGTAACCTTTTGCCCAAATACAACCCCTGTATTACACCCTCCATTATCAACCGTAACCCATAATCCAAATGTACCAAACCCCTCAAGGAGCATTACTCCACCATTTGTTAAACCCCTTGATATCACAAAACTTGAATTAGATACATTGCAGAGCTTGGATTCCTCTGCTCGTTTACAAATGTTCTTTGAGGCAGTTGAGAGGTGCACAGATGATTCTTGTACTCATGTGGAAGTATCGAAGTCCTGAGTAGACAATGATCTAGCAGTCTTGATACATACTGCCCAGAAAAGGGGAGAAATATTTTCATGGGGTGATCTGAAAACCATTTTTACGAGAAAATCTAGAGTGGAATTAAATTTTGATCAAGCTTGGAGACAAAGTGATAAATTTCAGTATGATTGGATGGAGAATCTGCAAACCTTTGCCCATCAATATAAGTGTCATTATGCAGCAATACAGGGTAGATTTCAAAATCAACAGTTACCAGAAAGGGATAGAATGATTAAACGAAAGTTGTTACAAGGTTTTCTCGAAATAATAGGGATAGGCTAGAATCTTTCATGGATGATCATATTTCCCTAAGGGATTTCCTTGAAAGAGGAATGAGAGACTATTAATGATGCAAAAACGGGAACCATTTAAGATGTTGCCACAGGCAGACATGCAAATGGCAAATGAACTGTAACGCTCCTATTATTTCCTAATAATTAATTCTTAAGTTGTTTCACCTTAGGAGATGAAGCTTGCGACGGGAGCGGGATGAACATGGTTGTAAATATTGTAAATAGGAATAATCTTGCCTTTCTTGCCTTATTTATGGCCTGCAAACTGAAACTTACTTTAGGAGAGTTGGTAACATTGTTGATGTGGCAATTGTGATAATCTCGTTCCCAAATATACTGTACATACATTGGAGCCGAAAGTGACGACAGAGGTTGTAATATTGTGATATGATGATGAGGATATAATTAAGACTGAATCTTATTTTATGTGAAAGGCTTATGATAACCAGGTTTCATTGAATAATCGGTTGAGTGTAAATTTAAAGTTGTCATAAAGATTTATTTATGTGGAAGTGTGTGGCATCCTTCCCGCCTGGCCAAGCGAGAGAGGAGGGTGGACAACTGTCTCCACTCTTCTCTTTCGACCCGACCAGGTAACGTGTGATATCGAGGTTACGAATATTTGTTCCAAATTGAGACTTTAAAGAATACAGTAATAAACTCCTGCCTCTGGGTTGAGGTTTGGTAGAGGCTATCTTGGTGAATAATTATTTTTGAAATCTTATGGGTTCACTCAGGGAGTGTAATTATTTGTTTTAAATTAATGTCTCCACTCTTCTCTTTCGACCCGACCAGCTGTGACGCCATATTGTCCACGTGGGAACTTGCCTCATCTGTTGGTGAACTGGCTTAGGAATTAGGGTGTCAGGCATTAGGTTATTATTATTATTTTTGGTAAAAGTCACTAGTGCAGTATTATTTTTGGTAAAAGTCACTAGTGTAGTATTATTATTTTTGGTAAAGCCACTAGTTGGATATCATTATTATTTTTGGTAAAGCCACTAGTTGGATATTATTATTAGTTCTGGTAAAAGCCACTTGTTGGCCAGTATTATTGTTGGTAACGCCATTAGTTTGCCAATATTATTTTGTTTGGTAAGCCACTAGTGCGGTGTTTTGGTAAAGCACTAGTTGGCCTGTGTCTTGTTTTTTTTTTTTTTTTTGTAAATGCCACGTGTATGGCAGGTGTCTAATCCTGTGAGCAATTCTGCTGGAAACTGACTCCTACAGTAGGTCTAGGTCCAATCACAATTGGGAGGGGGGTGGTATAGTAAGTGGGAGTCCAGTCTCTAGTGGTGTGCAACAGGTGTTATATGTATTTTTTTTCTCTTGTACTTAATTTTGGGGTTAACTAAGATAAGTGAAGTAGTACAATTGGCAAAGATGGTAGAGGAGTTAAAATGGAAAATGGAAAAGTTGTCATCTGAGGATAAACCCCAACCATCTAAGTATTGCGCTTTCTGTAAAAAGAGCAATCATTACTTTAATAATACAGGGTACCTGTGCCAAACTGAACCAAAAATGGAAGGGCCCGTATAAGGTAGTAGAAGTGATCAGAAATGGATTGGTGTATATAGTGGAGGACCCATTTATGGGGAAAAACATCCAGAGGGCTGCAGAAAAAATCAAGCCCTATGTGAGCCACAGTGACCTAATAATACAACTAGGGGAAATGGAAGAAGGTGATGGACAAGATGAGGAGGAGGATATGGTACTGTCACCACGTCATAGACGACCTCCAAGAAGACTTCTGGAGGAAATTTAGGAAATAAGAAAGAAAAAAGGGAAAAAGTGTAAATTAGAAAATATATTACTGTGAAAATTACTAGTAGAAAAAAATAGGGCAAAAGTTGAACAGTTAAAGTTGGAAAATATCATGGTTCCCTATGTCCTGAAGTCAAAAGAGGGCACCATTCATCAATAGAGCTAGGAAACCAGCTCATATATATTTTTTTTTTTTTTTTTTTTTTTTTTTTTTTTGTGGGTGTTAAGTGACACTTAGTTTTAATGGGAAGAGGAGGTGATGGTGGGGAGTAGAAATACACCCCCCATTTACAAAGGCCTCTTCCAGGATATAGTTAGGGCCGTTGTCAGGGCCCCTGTATCACTTATTGCATTCCGGGTTATCATGCCTTGCAGAATCTGAGGTTTGAATGGAGGAGTGAATGAAAAAGAATGAATGAATAGAATGTATGAAAACTCAGATAATGCTTGGGATATTCGCGGGTGGGTATAGTGACGGTAAAACCTTATTGAAGTTCTCCCGGGGTTAAGGAACTTGACAAAGGATTCTGACTGGGACGATGTGTCAATAATATCTATTGTATTTTAATGTGTGAGGTAGGGTAGAAAATTCTTTCCTGCGGGAAGGAAATGCAGTCTAAAGACTGAAGGAGAAAAAGTTGGCAATTTATCAACACTGACTAACAAGTTTGGATGAATAGTGTCTAATGTTGTTCAGTAAGGTGTAGTGATAGTGACAATAGGAATGTATGTAAAGAGTAAAGGGGGGGAATTGAACTAAAAATTTAAGGGAAATAGATAAAATCATTTTCACGGTAAGTTCCAACTAAGGATTGATTGATTGATTTTTTATGCAACTAAGCATCTGGCGGCGCAACAGCTAAGGTCATATACCGCCCAACATAAAATTGTCGGCTACATAATAAAACATAAACAATTGAAAGGGATAGACACCATGATTAAAAGACACACAAACTAAAAAGTATATTAATACTAAAAGAACCCGTCGACATAAAAAAAAAAATCAAATAATCTAAAAACCATGAATATCATAATTGATTGATTGATTTTGATGCAACTAAGCATCTGCGCGGCACAACAGCTAAGGTCATATACCGCCCAACATAAAAATGTCATCTACATAATTAATAAAACATGAATACCCGAAAGGGATAGGCACCATGATTAAAAGACACACAAACTAAAAAGCACATTATTAATAAAAGAACCCGTCAACATAAAAAGAAAAAAAAACATCTAAAAGCCATAAATATCATAAATTCATATTTTGTGGAGAAGGCCAGCCTCCTCCACATAGAAGAGGGTGTTCCCTCCCACACTCCTCCTCCCCGAGCACCTGTGAGAGACTGTAAGAACCGTCACCCACCCAGTACTCGGAGAGGTGCCTACGACAAATGTCCCCAAGGCTGGGACACTCGACAATAAGATGCCGTACTGTCAAAGGGACCAGACAATCATCACAGTAGGAAGGGTGAGCCCTCTCCATTAAAAAGCCATGAGTCAATAATGTGTGGCCAATGTGGAGATGGATAAGAGCCGTCTCCCACCGGTGGGACAGGCCACTGTAGCTCCACAAACCAAGGCGCTGGCGGATGTCGCGGAGCTTGTTAGCCCCGACGGCGTCCCATCTATCCTGCCAGCAGGAACGAACGGTAGCATCTTTGTAGGGTCGAAGGTCCACTGCAGGAACAGGATGACGCCTGGCAGGAGGCCAAGAATTGGAGACCGAAGCCTTAGCCAGGGCATCAGCCCGCTCATTCCCATCGACACCCACATGGGCCGGGACCCAACAAAAAGTGACTTTGCGGCCACGACGACCCAGGAGGACAAGCCACTCAAGAATGGCCAACACCAGGGGATGGAAAGAGTTAAAATTGCACAAGGCCTGCAAGGCACTACAGGAATCGCTAAAAATAGTAAACGAAGGCTGATGGAGAGTAAAAATCACTTGGAGGGCATATAAAATGGCCGAGAGCTCAGCAGTAAAAATTGACATAGCAGAAGGGAGCCTGCCGCGATGGCAAAAGCCAGGAAAGATAACTCCAAAGCCAACTCCAGCATCAGACTTTGACCCATCAGTGAACATAGGGAAGGACTCCCAGTGAGTGAAGGCATGTTCTTAAAAGACAGAACAAGCAACTGGAGGAGGAAGAGATTCCTTCTTGTCTGTAAAGCAGGTGCAAGGGAAAACTTCCCTAAAATGCCATGGAGCCACCCTGGGGACCCTCACAGGACAAATCTGGAAGTCATCAATGCCCATCTCCTCCATAGCCTTCCTGACCCGGAAGCCAAAGGGCCATGGTGTACGAGAATGTAAAAGGTAATACTGAGACATGATATTAGATGACACCGCCAAGCAGGGAAGGGAGTCAGGAAGTCGATGTAATCAATACCAACAACAAACCATCAAGGACTGGCAACGGAGATCAAGAGAATTAGTCATTAGCGTCCACCAGGAGACTGGGGATTGGGGATGACCTAAAGGCTCCAGTCGCCAGATGTACTCCAGCATGATGAACAGGGTCTAAAACTCTGAGACGGTGGCAGAAGAGTACACCTCACACCCATAGTCGAGTTTTGATCAAAAAGAAACATGATATAGGCGGAGGAGGGTGGCCCGATCAGCCCCCCAGGACGTATGGCCAAGGACCCTCAACAGGTTAAGAGCCTTGAGGCAAGAGACCTTAAGTGTACGTAAGTGGGGAACCCAAGTCAAACGTTTGTCAAAAAGGAGACCCAAAAAGCGAGTCTCCTCGATACAACGTATCTGATGACCATACATGAATAATTCTGGATCGGAGTGAATGCCTCGGATGTGGCAGAAGTGCATAGCAACTGTTTTGGCTGGAGAAAATCGAAACCCATGAGAACCAGTCCAACGTGACACCCTGTCAAGGGCAAGCTGCATGCGCCGCTCTGCCACTGGCATACGGGAAGCAGCAACCCAGACTGCTAGGTCGTCAACGTAAATCGAGTTTGCTATACCGTCTGGAAGGGATGAGGCAATGGCATTAATTGCTACTGCAAACAATGTGACACAGAGGACGCTTCCCTGGGGGACGCCCTCCTCCTGTGCAACAGATGCTGAGTGGGTTGTACCAACCCTCACAGAAAAACTGCGACCACTGAGAAACTCCTTAAGAAAGCGTGGAAGGCGACCCCGCAGGCCATATAAATGGAGTTGCTGCAGGATGCCATATTGCCTTGTAGTGTCATAGGCTTTCTCTAAATCAAAGAATACACACAGAAAGTGTTGATGTCGTGCAAAGGTCTCACATGCATCAGCTTCTAACCTGACCAGAGCATCTGTAGTGGAACAGTGTTTACAAAAGCCAGACTGGGACGGAGACAGAAAACCACCCCGATCCAAGAAGTATACCAGTCTGACATTCACCATCTTTTCAAATAGTTTACAGAGACAGGAGGTTAAGACAATTGGTCGATAATTGAGGGCAACACCAGAGTCCTTGCCCGGCTTGAGGAAAGGAAGGATGGTAGCAACCCTCCACCCAGAAGGGAAGACACCCTCCAGCCAGATTCTATTATATAAAGCTAAAAGAATTGAGATTACCTCATCACCCAATTGTCGTAACATTGCATATGGATGTTGTCTGGCCCAGGAGAAGTGTCGCCGCAGAGAGAGAGAGCAGAATGCAAGTTTCTCAGGGTGAATATATGGTTATAACTTTCATTCTTGTTCCCTGAGAAATCTAGGACAGTACGCTCATTGGCTCTTAACTCATGCCTGACAGCCAGAGGTCGAGAGTCACGGCTGGAGACTTTTACAAAAGCCTCCGCCATGGTATTGGCCACTGTCAAACAAATTCATGATCTTAATTCCATTGACCTTAAGTACAGGTGGAGTGCTAGGAGAAAACTTCCCCGCCATCTTACGGACTCTCCTGAACACTTGAGTGAGTGGAGTTTTAGTATTAATTGAAGACACATAGGCCTTCCAAGATGCATGTCGGGCCTCTTTTAAGACTCGTCTAGCCTGAGCCCTTGCCCGTCGGAAGTTTTCTAAAAGAGTTGGGTCCCCACGATTGCGACGAAGGCGAGAGAAAGCAGCGCGCTTCTCCCGCACAGCAGTGGTGCAGACTGGTGACCACCAAGGGACAGGATGTTTGGGAAAGTAGCCAGAAGTTCTAGGGATAGAGTTGAGAGCAGCAGAGTGGAGCATATCAGTGAAATATGTTACAGCCTCTTCAGAACTACCGAAATCGGCTACAGAAGAGACAGAATTAGTTAGCTCTCTAAAAAACTGCCAGTCAGCCTTCTCTAATTTCCACCTAGGAAGACGAGACTGTGGTTCATACCTGTTACCTTTTAAAAGTATAGGGAAATGGTCACTGCCATATAAATCAGGCAACACTCTCCAGGTAAAATCCAACAGAGCACTGGGTGAGCAGAGGGAAATGTCAATAGTGGTAAAAGTCCCAGTAGGGTTATTAAAATGTGTCACATCTCTCATAATTTAAAACCCCTAATCCCTCATCCTCAATAAAACACCCCTGGGGTTGACTGAACTGTCACCCCACAGAGGATGACGACCATTAAAATCACCCAATAAAATAAAGGGAGAGGGTGTGTCCCGTACAAGACGGTTGAGATCACCCCTCTCAACTGTAACACTGGGAGGAAGGTATAGACTGCACATAGTGTACGGGCGATCCATAAATACCTTAACTGCATAAGCCTGGAGTGGAGTGTCAAGCTCCAGGCTCGTGCATGGAATATCTCGGCGAACTAGGATGGCAGAGCCACCATGGTGACCCTGCCCTTCAAATGAATTGGAATGAAATGCAGAGTATGATTGAGGACTGGCAGGAATGTAGTCCCCAAGCATTGTCTCTTGGAGAGAAACACATGCAGGAGAGAAGCTAGAGAGAAGAATGCGCAGTTCCTCCCAAGAAGCACGCAAGCCACGGCAATTCCACTGTAGGACCTTGAACAGTGTTACTTTAGTACTGATTTTTGGAAAGCCTCACGGAGGTACTTGCCACTACCACCTCGACCTGAGGGTTTACTCAAACAATAAGACTTGTCTAATCCTGGGCCACTAGAAGAAGAGCGAACCCGAGGAGTAGTACTTGGGGCAGTAATTGGGACCCGTATACGAGTCCCTGAAGCATCTGATATGTTAGAAGAAGATGAAGGTATATGAGATGGGATATTCTTTGAAACAATTACATTGGTTCTGTCCTGTACAGCAGTGGTATCACTGACACATGCAGATACATCAACATCCATAATACATGTGGTAGAATCACTCCGCTGCTCAAGCGGAAGAGAAAGTGAATCTTTTGAAGTCACAACATCCGTGGCATCCACATTAACTTCACGCCCCTCTGATGATCCCGAAGGAAGCTTGCGAGGAGGAACTTCTGTTGAATCAAGAGATTCATCAAAGCCACGAGAACGCTTCTGGTGAAATTGAGAGGAAACTATGGATGAGTCCACAGAGATGGTTGCCTTACAATGAGGAACATCTATAGAGTCAAGTGCCTCAGAGGAACCACGAAGGCGTCTCTGTGGCATTTTAGGTGACTTAAGTTTCATTTTTGGAGAGCGTGTGGCTCCGTGAACCTCTACCACATGAACACCTTTAGCTAATGTCTGAGAATTGTCTCAGTTGAAGGGTCACCAGAATGAGTGTCTGATAAAGTTTCCATACAGAGAAACTATTATGTAGAGTAACCTTTGAAACGCTCTCACTAGAGCAAAAAGCAGCTGCCTCTTGAGAGGGTGCTGCAACCGATTTAGGGCGAAAGGAGGAGGCGTATGTCTTCACACCACCATCCTTCTGTCGCCTGAAGTTGAGTTATCATCTGGCACTACCTATGCTATTGAATTGGGTATTAGCCAAGTGGAGGATATCCTGCTCAAGGAGGTACATCTTACATTGGCGAGAACGCAAGGGGTGAGCATCTATGCTGTAATAGCAGTAACTCTCTGACCGACACTCAGAAGTAAGATGTGAGACAAGAGCAGAACAATTACCACACCGGGAACGGTTGTTGCAGTTCCTCCTCCCATGACCAAACTCATAATAACAGAAACACTGTAGGGGACGCTCAACAAAAGGCTTCACTTCAAATGAGGTGGGGTTAATGTTAATGCGATCTGGGATATGCGAGCCATAGAAGGTGAGGATGATCTTATTTTTACTGCCTTTCATCTTTGTTACTCGTTGGACACTGTCTGGGCACATAGTGAGAATGTCCTCTTCAGAGAATTCATACAGGTCCTCATTATATATACGGCCCTTGCTATAATTAAATGTTCGATGTGGTTTAATAGAGATTCAAACATACTATCAGAAGGACAGGGGAGATTGAGGAGCATCATGGCCTGTGTAAGATCTTTGGCTCTGATTAAAACGCCCTTACTATATTTCTTTATGTGGCCCATTGGTAATAATCCAACTTCTTTCTCCAGATACCGGGAAGCATGGATAAGGTTACCACGTCCCTCCCTGTAGTAAGCCACAAACCAAAAGGGTGTAGGAACCCGACGTTCCTTTGGAACATGCTCTACAGAGTCATCAAATATGTTAGGGCAGTAGTCATTGTCACTGTCAACTACATTGGTGGACCGCATCATCTGAACTTTACAACGAGTATCCCCCACCGTCAGAGAATCTTTTGCCTCAAATGCTGCTTTGGCAGCAGCATTTGTATTGAAAGTAATATAGCACCGATTAGACCTACAATCACTGTCATATGTGATTCGGAATCGAAGAACTACTCCAAAACACTTAAAAACCCTATTTATATATATATTGTTATTTAGAATATTTACCGGCATTAGGGTAGGCTTTTAGTAGAGGATTGTAGGGAGTAGCCAGGCCGAGATTATCAATGAAGAATAATCTCAGTGGTGGGCTTCTTCTGAAAATGTAACATATGATGAAAAGTACAAATAATGTTATAATTAGAAGTTATGTGAGAACCATAGAAATAATTATTATAGTTAGGTAAATAGGTGAAATAGAGGAATAATTGAAACCTAGGTCGATTGATAGGGATAGAAAAATACGTATTGATTAGAAGATTAATTTGAAATAATATTAATTGGAGTACAGGGAATAACCTGCAATTATAATTATAATTTATAATTACGAACCTAACACTCCTATGATGGTACCTGCATTTTAACAGTAACTTACTTAGATAAATTATTTTAGTAGGATGGTCTACCAGCTGTACCAGCACCGTCCAGAGGATGGTGTATATGGAGTACAACGTAACAGCTTCTACTTCCGGACAACAAGTATATGGAACCAACTTCCAGCAGAGGTCATTGAAGCTACTACGTTAAATACGTTTAAAAATCGCCTAGACAGCTTCTGGGAGCGCCAGCGGTTTAAGTTCGACCCCGCAGAGCCGTTGCCGCAGTCAATCCTGAGTCAACAATTGTAAAAACGGATGAGCGCAGCATAGAGTCGACCTGACTGGTCTGCGATATGTTCTTAAGTGTATTAGGGTATACTGGCTCGTCACCACAGCTCCCATGATCGCACAGCCAGTGCTGACGTCACCCATCACTTGGCAATGACGTCATGGAGTGTTGCCAAGTAACATATACATATTAAATATTTATATTTGTTCCTCTTTATTGCTTCCAGTGTAATGTCAATAAAATTAACTGTGCATGAAAAATATAACGTTTTAAGTCGTGTTTTATGTTTCTTTAGCACATTCTTTTAATACCCAATGTGAAATTTCATCAGGTCCGCTTGCTTTAGTTTTATCCACAGCTTCCAACTCTTTTTCTATTTCTAATCTGCTCACTTCAAACTCTTTTAGTTCATACGTGTTTGTGTTTGAATTTTCTTCCGGTGTGAATACATTTTCCTTAGTGAATTCAGACTGAAATTTTGTATTCAAATTTTCGCAAATTTCTTTTTCTTCTGTATACATTTTTCCTTCAATCATAATGTTTTGAATTTTGTCCTTTAATTTTGTTTTGCTTTTGATGTAACTGTAGAATAGTTTTGGTTGTTCCTTACTTTTATTACTAATATCTTTTTGATATTCCACTTGGGCTTCTCTTCTTATCTTGGTATATTAATTTCTTGCACTTTTATATTTATTATATGCTCTTTCACTTCCATGTGTGTGTGTGTGTGTTTGGTTGTAGTCATTGGATTCTCATGAGCTCCGCCTACCCTTGTGTATTGTTGTCTGCCTGTTGATTGACACTACGGGAAAAAAAAAAAAAAAAAAAAAAAAAAACCTTAATGGTTCATTTGACTCTTCAGGCCTCCCGAACTGAATGTGAGACTTCAGGGGGTAATTAACGCAGAGGGAGGTTGGACGAAATTCTATTAACAAGTAAAAGGCACATTGATATATCTGTGTAATAATTTCAGGTATTAAGCATAAAAGAATATATTGTTGCTTATTGTATATGTAATACAGCGTAGCTGGCTGCAAGTTTGCTTTTAATTCTAGTAGCAATTTAAATACTCCAAGAAAATACATCCGTTGTTTTTAATAATTAGTGATCATTCATTGTTATAGGTTTCTACTTTGTATGTTATATATTAATGTATTAATTAGTTTCATTGAAGATGTGATGGTCGTTTGTAATTAAAATATGATAAATTATGTGTATGATCATGAGCAATAAACAATATCTATCAATCAATCAATCAATCAGGAGATACTTGATAAATACAAAGTTAAAGTTTCCGTCAGCTGTTATTATGATCCTGACTACCAAACTAGCATTTAAGTTCATTTTACCACATTTCCCCGTTTGACATCAATTCATGGGATCAGATTCCATTTTTTCACATTATATTATTTTCGTAATTATCCTTTCAATATGCTGTTGCTAAAGGCCAGCAGCAAACGATAGCAAATATATAGATTATTTTATTGCAATGCATTGATAAATTTATTAAATAACTATTACAATGTCATTGTTCGCTTTTTAACCAAAAAGAGCTATTTCCTATTCTACGAAAAACTATATTAACGAGAACAAAGTTCTCGAAATTAAACAATGTTTTTTAAATAGTTTTATATCCTGGATTCATGAGTATATAGTTCTTTAGGTCAGTAACATCATCTGGTGGTAATCACAATATGGCTAATGTAATCATTAACTTTAATATTATTATTTTATTTGTAGTGAGGTCATCTCTAATGTAATGTGTTTAACTGAATAGACATTTCATCATTTATGAATGAATCGGTACTAACCTCGAGACACCAAGGGTTCATTTGGCTCTTCGAGGCACCTGTGTGTAATTTGAGCACAGTGTGTTCATTTGTGTACTGTTTCGTTTACCTGTCGTCCAGAAAGCTCTGAGTTCTTATATATGTCGAGGGGGGTCCACTTTTAGGGCTTGAGAGTGTACACTGATGGGTCAAAGTCTGATGCTGGAGATGGATTTGGAGTTGTCTTTCCGGACTTTTGTCGTAGCGGCTGGCTTCCTTCTGTCATGTCCAATTTTTCTGCCGAGCTCTCGGCCAATTTATATGCCCTCCAAGTGATTTTTACTCTCCCGCAGCCTTCTTATACTATTTTTAGCGATTCCTGGAGTGCCTTGCAAGCCTTGGGAAATTTTAACTCTTCCCATCCCTTGGTGTTGGCCATTCTCGAGTGGCTTGTCCTCCTCGGTCGTCGTGGCCGCAGAGTTACATTTTGTTGGGTCCATGCTCATGTGGGTGTTGATGGGAATGAGAGGGCTGACACCCTGGCTAAGGCTGCGGCCTCCAGTTCTCGGCCTCCTTCCAGACGTCATCCCGTACCTGCAGTGGACCTTCGACCCTACATAGATGCTGCCGTTTGTTTCTGCTGGCAGGAAAGATGGGGCGCCGTCGGGGCTAACAAGCATCGCAGCATCCGCCAGCGCATGGGTTTGTGGAGCTATAGCGGCCTGTCCCACCAGTGGGAGACTGCTCTTGCCCGTCTCCGCATTGGCCACACGCTATTGACTCAAGGCTTTTTAATGGAGAGGGCTCCCCCTCCCTACTGTGATGAATGTCTGGTCCCTGTGACAGTGCAGCATATTCTTGCCGAGTGTCCCAGCCTTGGGAACCTTCGTCGTAGGCACCTCTCTGAGTACCAGGTGGGTGACGGTTCTTACAGACCTTCCAGATGTATGAGGAGGAGGCTTGTAGTGTGGGAGGGAACACCCTCTCCTATGTGGAGGAAGATTGCCTCCTCCACAAATTGTGATTTTATGATATTTTTGGTTTTTAGATACCGTAGTTTAATGTTTTTAGTTTTGATTCTTTTATATATTTTGCTTAAGATGACGGGTTCTTTTAGTAAAAATGTGCTTTATAGTTTATTTGTCATTTTAATCATGCTGCTTATCTCTTTCGGGGTAGTGAAGCCTATTTAATGTATTTACAGTCGGCAAATACAAAATTTTGTTCCCATCCTTTTAACAGTGTGATGTTATGTTGGTATGCCTGACTGGCGAGTCAGGCGTGATGCAAGTGTCTTATATACATCCATCACCCTCCATGCCCCATAGTGTCTTATGGGCAGGCAAGTAGTTATGACGTTCTTTTACCCAGTGCTATTTTTTCTGGATATTTCACGGTTTTTCTTGTTCTAAAATACTCAAACGTATTTCCTGATATTTAATAATGAACAGTTAAATAGTATGAGTTCTTGAACACTCAAAATTTAATTTAAAATCAGCTAAACTTTTGATATAAAAAAGAAACATAATGCATTGTACTAAGTTGTCACTGCCGCGGCCCACATGTTATCGGCCGGGGCAAAGACAAGGCACAGCTGCCCAGTCTGCGGAGTACCAACCCTACCGCGCTTACCGATGTTAAAATTAATGTAGGGGGGGTAACGAAACTTTTTTTGCCAACTGTACATATTTTATTAATGATGTAGATGACCATTTTATGTTGGGCGGTATATGACCCTCGCTATTGCGCTGCCAGTGGCATCTAAAAATCAATCAATTTCAAAATTTCCGTCTTAGTCCTATTACCGCAGAAGGAGTTGCAGCCCGTGATTCTTTGTTATTGGATTATTCTGGGATAAACCTGGACCTTCAGATCAGAAATGGTACATATGAGTTGATAATGGCGACATTTCTTCAAGACAAAGAACAAGCAAGACATTAAACTGCATATTTTAATTGTTATGACACATACATTAAGAATTTAAACGTTAAGAACTTTAAATGAAGTGTGTATACATAAACTTTCACCATTTCCTAAGGTAACAGTTTCCCGTTATGCAGTACAAAGAAATATAAATTTATAGTACTTGCTAATTAAACGAATTCCAATTCCACTGTGACACATGCATATAAAGAGTTTAGTTAATGGTCATCTCACTGATCGCATTCCAGATCAAGTAGAAATGTTCTGTAATATTAACATGGACCCACCCTAAATCTACCAAATACCCTAAATAATTTTTATGATGACAAATAAGTGTACAGTAGGTATGCAGTTAGATTACAATCTACAGTTCTGCTTAGACTGACGTGAAGTTTAACCATTGTCCCTGTTCGACAGTATGTTTACATCAATAGTATAGGATAATGAAACATGCATCCAGAAAAGGAAACATTACCAACACTTAAGTCTTCAGATATGTTTGGCTGAAAAATACGAAAGTAAGATATTTTCTAAAAGTACATGATATTTACAATGATGGATTGAAAGTGTTATTAGAAGAGGTAGATTGGGTGTGGTGATTGAAGTTTCCAGACAGACCGTCAATCTCTCCCTCCAGTTATCTCTTGCTCATGAGAATAACTAAAAAGGACGAGCCAAACTTTCAGTAAGGAGGCTTTCCCCGCGCTACAGTTAGTGTAGATGGAATCCAAATAATGATTATGTTAAAAACGAAACCAACCACGATTTAAATACGTCAGTAGCAAAATATATATATATTTTTTTCATTAATATCAAAAGCAGTCACAATTTTCATATTAGAACAGTACCACAGTGGCACCGTATTACTGGTGTAAATTAATCAATTATATCCACCCATAGACAACTGTAATAATGGATTTTACACGGGTCAGGAAAGCCACCTGGCAGCTGCAGTAATGGATCAAAACCTGCAGGCCAGGTATGTACAGTTCCGAGCATGTGAAGTAGATATATCCCAGGCAGCAACGAGGTTGTGTAGTGCTCTTCTCATCTGGTAACACTGATTGGCTTCAACAGGTAAAGGTTTATCGCTAGCACGAATCGAGCATTATTACAATTAATTATTTAACTTATTACTTAAGCGAAATAAGGGTAAATTTACAGAGTAACTGGGTTCACTATATTGTATATATTAGTATCCTTACCCACTATTTTGGACCTTTCTAAAACACTTTTCATCTTTGGTGCCCCGTTTTCACCCCCAATACAAACATGGAGAAGAAGTGGGAATGCGGGGTTTTGGGTGGGGGAAAACACGCATTTCACTATGTTTCTGCCTTTATAATACACTTCCTACCGTAATAAACGTCGTAAATAGTATAAATTTAATATGTATTGCACGTATTCGAGGACGCTCCACTAGAATACAAATATCAGTGTAGACTCGTAGAGGCAGTATGGAGGACGTCACTATTTCTTCCTGTTCTAGAGCCAACTGCCGCTGCAGAGAAGGCAGTTCCGACTTGGAAGTAGGTTTATAGCTCACATCAGATGTTGGTAGCATCCACGGAGGGCGCCCTGCGGGGACGTCTGCAACCAATTTATCAATATTAAGACTACGAAGCATAAAGGTGTTACGTGTTAGGCCTATACTAGAAATTAAATTACTATTATAAGTCTACCCAGATCCCAACCAGCAACAACCAGAAGAAAGTATGGGGACAATCGGACTGCAAGGGTAGACAGAGGGAGAGTGATTTATATCTTTAATGAATATTTAACGAGTATAACCGTAATCCTAACCTTCACCAAACACATATAACATTATTCCTAGAAAGACACTTGCATACCTGATTACAATTAAAACATAAATACCAACAAATAATGGAAGCCAGTGGAAGCCATATACATACATACATACATACGTACGTACGTACGTACGTACAGTCTGTTACAGTTCCGACTGGGCCACCCAGTATCGAGAAATCGTAGATGTGGCAGCAGTGTGTGTGTGCTCGAAAATTATACGGATCGTCAACACTCTCCCTCTGTAGTGAACATGATTCTGCCTCAAAGTTCATTCCATAGATGGCGCTGTGTAGTTGTGGAAGGAATGTGGACTGCAGGGTTGAAGTTTCGGGAAACATCTATGCTCGTGCCAATGAGTCATGAGCTCTCAGGCAGAGTGGCTGAGGAATGCTATTATGGAAATTTAACTACATTACACAATGAGTAGGTGAAGCTAAGGTAAAGTTGTTCGTAGCCTGAACAGTGAATATTTTTTCTAAATGGATTTCATGTTTAGCATGCAACATTGCCTTGTTTTCTTGTTTTTCTACCAACTCGAGCAGATCGAGCAGATAGGTTGTTTGCTTTGGCCATTATATTTTGGTAAGCATTATTTGATGTTCACCTCTGATTTTGTATTTTATTTGTAAGTCACGTTACAATGTATTACATGCATAGTAAAATTCCTTCGTTACTAAATACTCCTTCTCACTCTCTCTCTTTCTCTCTCACGTTAAAGTGTACTGTAATCTCTCTCTCTCTCTCTCTCTCTCTCTCTCTCTCTCTCTCTCTCTCTCTCTCTCTCAAATGAACACTATCTTATCTTATCCAGTCTATTTAGATATGAAATCGTATGGAGATTTAGGACCAATTCCACAGTTGTTCGTTGTAGTTTGTTAGCGCCCAAACGAAAGAATCTAAACTGTGTAAATGGCTTTTGACTGATTTATTGGATTAATCTGATGAGTAAAGTTTACAGATATTGTAATAATACTAGTGCTTGATAGTTTTGGTGAATAGGTATACTCAGCTTTTGGGAAGTAACGAAGGCTTACAAGTGTGTTTGGGGAGGAATCTGACAAACAAAATGACTATGTGGGACCGGCCCTGACTCCTTGACATTCTACGTTAAGCAAATAAGTGTCGAAATATGTGATCTTTTTGCCAATGATAGATTCTTCTTCACCTCCTTCTAACTTCTTCACTTTTCTTATCCTGTTCTTTCTTCATTTTTCCCTCATCTCCACCTCTTCTCTCTTTCTCCTTTAGACCCCGTAGGGGGGTATTGCCGGTAGTGATAGAGGGCAATACTTTAAGGGTTTTGGCGCCCCTTCGGCCCCAGCCAATCTCTTTCAGTTATTCAACTGTCTCTTTTCTTTCTATTTCCTTCCTGCTTGCTGTCCCACCTCTTCTATCACCTTCTTCTGGCGCTATATGATCTCGATGTTGCAGCGCCAAAAATCAATCAATCAACCAATCAATTTGCCAATGATAATCAACTGGCATTGATTGCTATATTAACTGGGTTATGTTTGTTTAGAAGCCACACCTGAATGGGGAAGAGGGATCACTCCTAGCGACCAAACGTGTGTTTAACCTCCTAATAGATTACCCCGATTTTTGCTAATTAACCTTTTGTAGTGAAAAATAGTGTGTGCATAACAGTAGGTGTTTTACCAAATTTGCACATCGTTCACATAATGATTGATTTATTCCAGAGCTAACGGTGTGTGGCTGTGGGGAAGAGAAGGGCGAAGTTTCGGAAAGTAGGTGGGCAAGGTGAAGTTCACTGGAAGGCACCGGTTGAGCACACGGATACGTAGGGTCATTACTTTAACTAGGAATGTAGTTTGCCAGTCAGTATTTGATGAGCGTTTCCGAGTAACGACTCCTTATAATGATAAAATCCTAAAGATTTTTATTACTTTGTTTATTGTATCACCCGTTACCATAAATCCTACGAATTATGAAATTACTCCGAAACTATCCCTCTCGCATATTCTGTGTATCTTTTTCTCGAGTCATCAAGTAATGAATGGATAACGTTAGCTACACAAATTAAAGAAGAATGTGTCTACATTGACATTACCGATATCATGCTGTATGTGTAATAATCCTAAAGAAAATTAGCACCTAGTAAAAGTCAGACAGAACACGTGATTAAACCAAGATTTACTTGCATTATAAAGAATTATGAAATATTCGCGTCCGTGCCCGAGATCACATCTTAAAACACGCTGCACACTCAGAGGGACCCCTATTCGGAGGCATATTTTTCAAGTCTGACCTGGTCAATGCAATCCGTTCAGTTAGGTTAGATTAAGTATGGTTGGGTTGAAATGCAGTCAAGTAGGTAAACTGAGCTGGGAAAGACAATGAGACTATTTAAAAAATTTCCTATGGTTACTTTTATTCCTAAATGTTAGGAGCAATTTTCCTTCATTTCGTCCCAGCACTTCTTGCTCTCCAGCCAAATTCGAGAAATATGCTAACCAGCTGTAAAATCGGCGGTTGAACCCTCGTTGGCCGGGGGAAAGATAAAACTCTGGTTATTCTCTACTTTCGTCATCTTTACAGGTTCATAATTTCAATAGACAGGAACACTCTATAAATGTAAATAGGCAAAGTAGGAGTTATACAATCCTTGACAACCCAACAACATTTATTTAAACAAAATATTTTTTTATTTGCATTGACAATTAATATCCAGTCCAGCCACCTTCCTTCTCTATGACGGCACGCAGTCTATCGGGCACAGAGGCTACAATGCGTCGAATTTGTTAGGTTTGTTGCGGAACATCTCCCACTGAGCCTGGGTATGAGCCATTAGTGCCTCCAGTCTCCGCTCCACCATCTCTGGCTCCCAGCAGTTGATCATATTAGCCCACACGTTCTCTATGGGGTTCCAACAAAGTTCACCTTGCCCACCTAGGCTACTTTCTGAGACTTCGCCCTTCTCTTCTCCACAGCCACACACCGTTATCTCTGGAATAAATCCATCATTATGTGAACGGTGTGCAAATTTGGTAGATCACCTACTACTATGCACACATTAATGTATCTATTAGCAAAACTTGGGGTAATCTATTAGTAGGTTAAAAAGACGTTTGGTCGTTAGGAGTGATCCCTCTTCCCCGTTCACCTGTGGGTTCAAAACAAACATAACCCAGTTAACAATCAATGCGAGTTGATTATCACTGGCAAAACGATCGCTTATTTCGACACTACTAATTTGTTTATTAACGTAGAATGTCAGGGAGCCAGGACTGATTCCACAGTCATTTTGTCAGAGTCCTCCCCAAACACACTTGTAAGGCTTCGTTATTTCCCAAAAGCTGATTATTCCTATTCACCAAAACTATCAATTGAGCATTTGTATTATTACAATAGCTGTATACTTTACTCATCAGATGCTTCCAATAAATCAGACACAAGTCATTTACACAGTTTAGTTTCTTTCGTTTGGGTGCTAACAAATCACAACGAACAACTGTGGAATTGGTCCTCACTCTCTGTTCGATGTCATTAGAATAGAGATAGGATAAGATAAGATGGTGTTTATTTCAGAGAGAGAGAGAGAGAGAGAGAGAGAGAGAGAGAGAGAGAGAGAGAGAGAGAGAATTACAGTTACTTTAAAATTTTTATTACGAGAGAGAGAAAGTATTTAGCAATGCAGGAATTTTACTATGCATGTAATACATTGTAACCTGACTTACAAATATAATACGAAATCAAAAGTGATCTCAAATTATGCTTACCAAAATATGATGGACAAAGAAAACAACCTATCTGCCCGATCCTAGTTGGTAGAAAAACAAGATAACAATCGTGGCAACGAGACGTGAACTCTGTCAGAACGGCTGAGCAATGTTGCATGCCAAACATGATAACCATTAAGAAGAAATATTCACTGTCCAGGCTACGAACAACTTTACCTTAGCTTCACCTACTCATTGTGTAATATAGGTTCTAAATTTCCATGTCAGCATTCCTCAGCCACTCTGCCTGAGAGCTCATGACTCATTGGCACGAGCATAGCTGTTTCCCGAAACTGCAACCCTGCATTCCACATTCCTTCCACAACTACAAAGCGCCATCTATGGAATGAACTTTGAGGCAGAGTCATGTTCACTACAGAGGGAGAGTGTTGACGATCCATATAATTTTCGAGCACACACACACTGCTGCCACATCTACGATTTCTCGATACTGGGTGGCCCAGTCGGAACTGTAACAGACTGTACGTACGTACATACATACATACATACATACATACATACATACATACATACATACATACATATATATATATATATATATATATATATATATATATATATATATATATATATATATATATATATATATATATAATACAATACTCAAGTGTAGTGAGGTGTCTGACGAATAAGGTACAGGACAGATAATAATCGAAGTGTGGTCATTTCCCAGAGTGAACTGCACTCCCTCGATCCAGCAGGTAGGAGGAAATTTCGTTGACAGGAATGAGTGAATCAGGCAGGTTCAGAGACACTATAATCCACGACGTCAGGATTTGGAAGGTTAAAACTGCTGGGTACTTGGGTATCGAGGTTAAACTGATAATATGGATACTTTAATTAATATCGTATACTAGTAGTAATGGTTAGTAGGGGCGTAACAGAGGAAACAGACCTTATAAGAGCACGTCCAGCCAGCATTATGGATGGGACGGGGGAGTTTGGTCTAAGAGAAGTCCTGACTAACTGAGAGTAGTGATGTGAAAGATGTGGGAAATGGAGGCATTTGACAGTGAAGCAAGTAACATTATAGTATAATTATTACCTCGAGTAATGGGGGAAGACGCAACTCACGTTGCATATTCACTATCCTGTTCGACATGGGACAGCCGAGAATTATTCTCATTGCTCTATTCTGAAATGTTTCTAAAGTCTCCAGAGTTGCCCTGGGAAGTTGAATCAAAGCAGGGGAGAGGTAACCAACAACTGAACAGATAAAAACAATATAGATGGTCCTGGCTACAGGGATGGAGATGCCCGAGGAGTTGTTAGTGAGCAATTGAAGTGGTGTAAGTGGAGGAAGGCGGCAGGTAAATATTCTGCTCTTCTCTGGGGAGACAATAATGCCACGGTGAGAGGAGGCCACAGAGGAGTCAAGAAACCGCTGGAGATCCCTTGGCGAGGTAGAATGAACACAGATATCATCGGCATAGCACGTAAATGTAGTTCCAGAACTGAGCGCATCACTGAAAAACACACGGGAGGTTCTGTTACTCAGGTAGGCCCGAATCCACCTTAGTAGATTACCCTTTATCCCAAAATCAACCAGCTGATCCAAAATGACGTCTCTATTAGAACATCGAAGGAACTTCGAAGGTCAGTGAAGGCCACCACACTGTCCCTGGAGGGGCGAGAATACAGGTCAACTAGGCAGTGGTGAGTGCTTCGCTGGGGAAGGAAATCAAACAGCCATGGAGAAAAGTGGTCCTGCAGTCTGTACATGAGACCATTGAGTAAGATCCTCTCCATAACCTTACAAAAACAGAAAGTAAGGGATATAGGCATGAACTTCACAGTGCTGGGTTTAGAGTTTGGTAATATTAAATCAAGACGGTAAAATTAGTGCATTTGTCGCGGCTTCTAGCCGCTTAAATTGTATTTATTGGTTTGTGAAACCAGTACAGCTGGTTGCTATAGAATAGGCCCCTTCACAAGCCCAGGCCCCGTGTAGGCATAATCTGGGTTGGAAGGGTCAATTCCGTGACGTTCATCAGAAGTAAATAAAATTCAAATCTGGCGCTGTACTGATAGTGGAGCCACCTGGTGGTGGTGAGGTGAGGTATTAAGCCCCTCCTCCGCTGAATACCGCTCGTCCACTCCAATGAGAAAGAAGTGAGTGCCTGCCGCATCGGGAGGTGGGTGGGACAGTAGAAGCTGTACTGGTTTCACAAACCAATAAATACAATTTAAGCGGCTAGAAGCCGCGACAAATGCACTATTATTGGTATAGTGAAACCAGTACAGCTGGTTGCTAAGCATGCGATGCGGTAGGTGGGAGGTGAGGTGGAGGCAATCACGTGCTAGTTAAGAGTGGTTGAGAGCGGAGGGCAGGAAAGGTAACCGAGCCCGGTGAGGAAGCAGCTAACGCCCCTCCCGACACTGGCTAGGTGAATAGCCGTGGTGGGGGAGAAGTAGCTTATACCATATAACCGTAGACCATTCTGTTATAGATCAGAATTGTTACACATAAAGTCTTTCTAGGTAGACTCGAGGGTTCGGGCCTAGGAGAGGAGGGGGGGAGGTGCCCATGGCAACCCCCCCCCCCCTCCCCCCCCCCCCTTATTCAAGTTTTCTGAGTTAGGGCTATGGCCCTCGCTCAGGTAATGTGATCCCGAGGGGATGAAGGAGGACACTAGGATCCAGATATCTTGTGTAATAATATCTCCTGTCACTCATCGTAGTAAAGTAATTGTTTGGAAAATAAATACACAAGAATTCCGTAACAATGTGATTTATTTTAGTATATACCGTAGACTATTCTGTTATAGACCAGAATTGTTAACCAACTAAAGTCTATATAGGCAGACTCGAGGGGTCAGGTACAGGAGAGGGGGTGCCCCCGGCCCCCCCCCCCACCCCCCCCCCCCCCCCTTTGTTATTAAAGTCCTCTGAGCTAGGGCTATGGACCCGGCTCAGGTCATGCGATCCCGAGAGGATGAAGGAGGACACAAGGATGCAGTAATCCTGTGTTTAATATATATATCCAGTCACCCATCCGATTGACCTAGGGAAAAGAGGGTTACCGGACCTAGAGTTGTAGAAGAGGTGGTCCGGAGAAGCCCCTCTCGTTGCCTCCACGTATGTAGAAACGCGTGGACTGGCCAGAGGGGGTGGAAACTTCCAGCCCTCAGGGACGAGGGTACTGCGAGAGGGCCAATCCTGTCGTCAGCCTGCTCGTTCTTAGCCAGGAAAGCGGGAGAGGGGGGGATAGTTAAAGAAGTAAGGTTAGGGCTTACAGATGAAAAGGCTGTGTGACGGGTAAGGGCTGCCAACTGAGAGGCCCTGTACCCTGTAGCTAAGGCGAGCAGGAAGAGAGCTTTCTGGAGGAGGTGACAAACCCTCCAGAGGAACCCCTTAGAAGGTCAGGTAGGAAAAGGACGCAGTGAAGGGCCAGGAGGGAGTCTGGGCCCGCCATTCTCCAGGCCCTAGTCCCCGTGTTACGAAAGGAGGCAAGGGCGGGGGAGTTTTGGGTGCGGGCAGAGGCGGGTGTCTCCCGACACAGCTCAGCCCCGGGGCGGCACACACCGCGCGCCAAAGGGTCGTAACCCTTGGGCGTGAAGCAAGGTGCGTGAGGCGAACAGTGGAGGTGGCCGACCATCGTAAAGCGATTTCCCAAAGCTAGGGTGGTAGCTGCTGTGGAAGGGTTGTTACGCATATAATTTATTATCATTATATACGGACAACTTTCGGTTAAAACCAGAAAGTGTTACAAGTCGTAAGTCTTTAAAGACACCCTCGAGGGGATGGGCCAGGGGGTCGAGGACCCCCCCCCCCCCCCATTTTTGTTGTTAGGGTCCTCCGAACCTAGGCTATGGCCTAGGTTCGGGTAAAATATCCCGAGAGGAGAAAAGAAACCCCAAGATGTTCTAAACATGAGACTGTACAGAATGGAGATGACGTAAGGGATGTCTGGTGACAGAAGGTAAGTCGTCCGACCTTTTCCATTCGGGCGTACCCTCCCCCTTTTCTGTCTCCCACGGGGACCCTGTGGTAAGGTGGGCGGAGTCCCCATTGCAACCCAGGGGGTGAGGGAGAGCGAGTGGAACAGATACCTCGTCTTGAAGGATGAGGTGGATGTCCCGCCCCCCCCCCCCAGATCCCGTACCCGCTCCCCGCGGGGACTCGGATAGAGCAGGTCCAGGAACGGGTCCCGCCGCCTCCACCATGGTAGGTGGGGAAGGGCGCGTGGCCTACGGACAAACCAAAAAGTTCGTCCGCTTCCCGCTTCACTAGCCCGTCGTGCCTCCTCACCCAAACCTCTGGTTGAGAAGGATCAGGAGACTACGCACCCGTCTGACCTCCTCTGAAGAGTGAGTTCAGGACGAAGGAAGAAAGGCCCAAGAGTAGGGAAGGTACCCGTCGTCCACAGGATGAGGCGACGGGAAAGGGGGAGGAGAGGCAGCCAGCTCCTCCGCCAGGGTGCCCCCCGGGGACTCGAGACCCAGAGAGATTGGGGGAACGGGAACGGCTCCAAAATCCCCAGGTGGACTCGAGTCCCCTACCGGCGACGCGGCAGGGAAGGTGAGAAGGGCGGGTTCAGGAACGGGTACCGTTGCAATAGTGGGGCTGTGGGGTGGCACATAATCGGCCGGCTCCCCCACTAGGGAATGAGGCGAACCTTAAATCTCACGAGGCTGTCTGGGACAGTGTCGAGAGTGTAACGCCAGGACCGTCCTGAGCACTAATACAAGGCATCGACCAGGGAAAGCTGAAGCCCCAATATCCCCTCGCCCCCATCCCCTAAGTGGAATGCGTGCGACGAAAGGTTAAGGACGTAGTTAAGAAGCCCCCATTGAGTGAGTATGGTGTACAAGACACAAATCTTGCTGCTCCATGTCCCCCTGTTATGGGGATACAAAACAGGTGATCCGAGGCGAGGACTAGGGTAGCTGTAATATCATCCTTGAGAGCTTGGACCTGACACCAAGAGTGACATGTGCAGCTTGGTAGGACGGTAGGCAACAACCGGAGCCGTATAGTTAATCAATGGTTTGTTCGAATTTGGTAAGGACCACCGAGAGGTGAGGAACTACTTTGAAAACCTTCCAACCAAGCAGAACAGAAGACTGGTAGGTCAAGCAGTTACCTGTGGGAAAATATGGGGGACCCACAGTTGCCCCACCGCTGGAAGACATACCTCCATTGAAAACCTACGTCAGCACAGGGTAGGGTGTCTCGTTCTTGGTAAAGAATGATTCACGTTTCGGAGAACCCTGGTGACCACCTGCGAATCATTACGGGAAAAGAGGGACGTAAAAACGTCACTGTCAGGGAGGCCAGTGACTGGAAAAACCTCCGAGTTTGAGTGTTGTTACAGTTCTGAGAAACGTTTTGAAACGTTATCGCATTCGCTCTCCTATTTCCCTCACGCGGCAAAGAGGCCGTGTGTTACAAACCCTCATGAACTAGCTGCCGTAGGCTGAGTCCCAGGTACCCCCTAGGCTGGGACCCCAGGTTCAGGTCCAGCTAGCCACTAGGTTCAGGTCCAGGTAGCCACTAGGTTCAGGTCCAGGTAGCCCCTAGGCTGAGGACCATGTCGCACTAGGTTGAGCCCCAGGTAGCGCCCTAGGTTGTGCATAGGTAGCGCCTTGGCTGAGCCCGAGGTAGCCCCTAGGTTGTGCACAGGTAGAACCTTGGCTGTGGTCGAAGCCTAGCTGGCTAGGTCCCAGCAGGCCTCTCAGTCAGTACCCTCCCGGGTTGTTGGTTGAGCGGGTCCTGCTATTGGTGCTAGGTTGTGCATAGGCAGCCCCTAGATAGTGGAGGAGACTGGCTGGCCAGGTCCTCGCAGGCTTGTCAGTCAGTACCCTACCGGGTCCTTGGCTGAGCGGGTCCTGCTCTTGGCCCTAGGATGTGCATGGGTAGAACCCTAGCTGGCCAGGTCTTAACAGGTTTATCAGTCGGGACCCTACCGGGTCCTTGGCTGAGTGGGTCCTGTTGTTGGCACTAGGTCGTGCATGGGTAGCACCCTAGGCTGTAGTAGGCGCCTAGCTAGTTAGGTCCTAGCAGGCTTGCCCGTTAGTACCCCCCCGGGTCCTGGGCTGAAAAGGTCCTGTTCTTGGCACTAGGTTGTGCCTGGGTAGCCCCCTAGCTGGCCAGGTCCTAGCAGGTTTGACAGTTAGTACCCTACCGGGTCCTTGGCTGAGAGGGACCTGCTCTTTGGTACTAGGTTGTGCATGGGTAGGTCCCTCGGCTGTGGTCGGAGCCTAGTTGGCAGGGACCTGCAGGTTCGTCAGTCGGTACCCACCGGGTCCTTAGCTGAGGAGGACCTGCATTTGGTGCTACACTTGCTCCCTCGGGAGCGGCTCTTTGAGCGCGTCCGCGTGGGAGAAGGAGCCTTTCCTTGCTGGGCCCTGGTACCTGGGAGGTGACCAGGGGTGCAGCCCGACGGTCTGACCCCCCCCTGCTGAGGTGGAAACCTCGGGGGGGTTATCAGAGCCGACTAAAGGAAAGAGAGGAGGCCTCTCGGGGTGCTAGGGACCCGAAACCCTGTGGACCTGAGGGCGAGACCTCCTCCTGGACTCGTGCTTGCACCCCCGAGAGCGGCTCGAGGAGCTCGCCCATGGGGGAGACGAAGCAGCTTCCCTGCTGGGTCCTGGTACCGGTCAGGTAGCCAGGGGGGCCAGCGTGGTGGTCTGGCTCGCTTCCGAGAATGGTGGGAAACCATGGAAGGGAGGCACAGAACCATCCAGGGAAGGCGATGGGGACTCGGAGGAGTGCTAGGAGTTAGATCCTCTGTGACCTCGAGAGGCACGTAGCAGGAACGTACTCCTGGGAGTGCAGAAGCATGTGCGGGGTGAACAGTGGTGATGCACGTCGAGGAACAACCTCACGGTGCAGCCAGAAGAAGCACACAAGGCACAAGTGGACTGCGGGAGAAAAAAGGGGGTTAACACGTGAACCCACGTGTACACACATGGAAAAACACAAAACACCCCGAGGGAGGAAAACACTAACTCCCAAGGCAAAACACTAAACCACACATACTCACCCCCACACTGCTGGGGAAAAATCCCGCAAACACGGTCCCCAAAAGCCGAGAGTAGACCCTAGGAAACCCAAGGGGGGAGAGGGTTTAAAAGGAGGGACTTTTACTCTACCAGAAAGTAATAAGCTTCTCTTACCCCCAATAAGGGCAAGCACAAAGTAAGAGTTATGTAAGAAGAAAGATAGAAAGTCTTACTACCCTACCGCATAACTATAAAAAACTGTACTGAAAAGTGAGAAGGTACTGAATGTTGAAAAAACAGTACTGCACGAAGAAGAATGCTACAACGCAGACAAGAACAGTACAGTAGTAGCAAGAAGTCAAGCAGGTGTAGTGAGTAAAACGTTGCTTGGTAAGGCAGCTACAGAAGTGCAGGCAACATTATCAGAATAATATCCTAAGACACTAAAAGAGCTGACAAGGAAAAACACCAAAAAGGTGCAGAGGTCCCAAGACACAGAGTAGAAGGGACACGTGCAAAATAAAAAACCTCACTCCCCACAGGGTTAAAAAACCCCGAGGAGAAAAAACCCAAACAAGTACTCACCGCACACGGGGGAAGACAGTCACAGCGTGAGCGCACACACCAATCAACACACACACGGGGAAAATCCCCACACAAGGGGCTAAACACGCACACGTGTTCGCACCATGTGCAGAGAAAACCACAACATACAGCCTTCCACACTACACACCAAAGGGTCGCAAGCCTAGGGGGTGAAGCAGGGTGCGTGGGGCGAACGATGCTGGAGGCCAGACTGCGGGAGAAAAACTCACAAAAAAGGGGTTAACACGTGAAGCCATGCGTACAAAGACACAAACAAAAATAATAGGACACGGGCAGAAGGGGATAGCAAGCCCCCTCGGACCCGGGAACGAACCCCAAACAAAAAACCCCACACGCACCAACCCGGGAAACCACCCCCCCCCCTCCCCCGTGGGGGCTGAGAAAGAACCTCTGGTCTGCAGGCCCCAAAGGAGAGGCACAGACAGCCTGATGGGCAATTCCCAGGGTAACAAACAAACTGGGAAGACACCAGAAAAAACCCCAAAAATACGCTGGGAAGGGGAAACGAGAACCTGGCACAATCCTCGCTCCCCCCACCCCACGTAACACTAAACCACACTCGGGGGAAACAATGATAAGGGGCTAAGTAGTCCTACCCCCGCACCACGTGGGGAGGAAAGAGCCCCACGTGGGGAGGAAAAAACCTCGCTAACACCAAAAAACCCCGAGGAAAAATACACTAAATGACGTGTACTAGTGGCAGGAGGAAGGGAGGCAGGACAGGGAAGGGGAAAAAACCCCGAAAAGTAGCCCCCAACAAGCTAGCCTGAGAAGAAACACTCCAGGCTACAAATATTGGAAAAACACCCAAAATTAAATAAAAAACCCCGGCCTGGGAGAGGAGGAGAGAACCAGAGCACAATTCTCACTCCCCTTTACCGAGAGGGGACACATAATAATCGGGGAAGGCAAGAGGAAGGGCTGCAAAGACCCCATGTGCTCACCACGTGGGGAGGTGAAGTCCCACGTGGCGCCCACTAACCTCGCTAAAAACCCCAGAAACCCCGATAAAATACACACGAAGAATGTACTAGTGGCAGGAGGAAAGGTGAAAGGGGGGAAAAACGGAGAAAAACTCCGAACAAAGGGGCTGAAAAACCCCCCTTCGCTAAGGAAAAAAGAACTAAGTCCTAACGAAGAAAAAACCCCCATACACACCTAAAACCCTCCTAGAATACACACACGATACATCTGCCAAAGCAGGCTAGCCACTAGAACACAAAAGAAAATATTAGCAGGAACACGTGAAACAATACCATAGCGTAGCAGCGAGGAGCGTAGATGTTGACTGAACTGTGTTCCGCGACAGAGTGGACGAGCGGTATTCAGCGGAGGAGGGGCTTAATACCTCACCTCACCACCACCAGGTGGCTCCACTATCAGTACAGCGCCAGATTTGAATTTTATTTACTTCTGATGAACGTCACGGAATTGACCCTTCCAACCCAGATTATGCCTACACGGGGCCTGGGCTTGTGAAGGGGCCTATTCTATAGCAACCAGCTGTACTGGTTTCACTATACCAATAACGAAGAACTTGTGGCTGGGTTTGAAAAGTACGAGCTGGATATGTGTGCGTTGACGGAGACTAGGTTAACTGGAATAGAAAAAATGAAGTTGGATAGTTGGTTGAGTTTGTTTGTTTCTGGTACGGAAGATGGAATGCATTATCAGGGAGTTGGGTTGTTACTTGGACGAAATGCCGGTATTGCATTAACAGAATGGGAATCTATTGACGAGCGATTAGTTTATGCAAGATTAAATCCATTTACGGTAACATCAGTATGTTTGTTTGCTATGCCCCTACAAATAGTGCGCCCGATGACCGAAAGGATGAGTTTTATGGTCAATTGCAAGATGTAGTAAGCAGAGTCGCTAGGCATGACATTTTGTTATGTGTTGGCGATTTCAATGCGGTATTGGGAAGTTCGAATGAGAGGTTTGAGGCGTGTATGGGTAAAATGGGTGTTGGTAATAAAATGAGTGAAAATGGAGTGAGATTTGGGAGTTTTTGTTTGGAGATCTTTGTTGTTAGGTACTTGATGCAACAGGTAAATGAAATGAAGGCTTGTTTAAGTTTGTGTTTTGTTGATTTTGAGAAGGCTTTTGACAGTGTTTCTAGAGAGGCGATGGGAAAAGTGTTGAGGCATTATGGTGTTCCAGATTGGTTGGTGAAGTTGGTTAAAGATCTGCATGAGGGTACCTTTGTAAGGTTATGATTGACTGGTCCTTGAGTTGGGCTTTTGAAGTTAAGCCGGGTGTGCTTCAGGAAGGGATTCTTCCTCCTTTTTTTGTTTTGTCTTGGTTATTGATTATGTGATGAGGTGGGTTATAAAGGAAATTAATGCTTGAAGTATTATGTGGAGGGGGACTTACACCCATGGCTGATAGTGCTGGACCAGGGTTCAAGGAGTGTTGGAAAGCAACTGAACAGAGTTCGAACAAGTGAATTTTCCAAACCATTCTCAACGTTGAGAGAGGTTTAGAAGACTCACTTTTTCAAACAGTAAATCGAACTCTGTTCAGTTCTCCAACACTCTTTGGATCCTGGTCCATCACTATCAGCCATGGCTGTACATTAGCAGATTTGGATTACACGTACGACATTGTGCTTATTAGCGAAGGGACAGATTTTTTTTTTTTTTTTTTTAATTAATTGCGCAGTATCATCAATAAACAGGCAGGCAACAATACATACTGGTAGGCGGGACCCATGTTAATACAATGACTACAACCACACATACACACCCACACACACACACACACATCACGAAAACATAACAGAATGGAGCACAAGCATACAGACAAATATTTACATTATGACCTATTTAAATCCACCAAAACGAGGGTGGTGTACCAGAAGTTCCTCCAGAACCTGGTGGTTCAGCAGGTGTCGACAAACCACATCAAGTGGCAGGCCCCGGGGCAGCAAGTGTCGGACAGTGGGGCAGGCCAGGCAATAGTGATCTACAGTGTTAGCACGAGACGCTTGACAAATGCGACACTCAGTGAAGGGAGGCTCACCCTGCATCCCAGCAACCTGCCACGGTGGCCGGTAGCCAAGCCTCAAACGAGCAGAGACTACATTGTGCCTCCGAACCATGAGGCCTCGACGACGGTAGGAATATTTGTGACGACAGACAGACTCATAATGTGTGATGGAGATGCTCAAGGGCCTCTCTGCATCCCTGCGTCGCCGTACAGGGAGGAGAGCGGCGGAGCGGACTTTAGAGAGGTAACATGTCAGGGAGAGAGGACGTCCAACACCACGAGGAGGCAGATGGCAGGCTTCCTTTGCGAGTCTGTCAACTGTACCATTGTGACGCAAACCTACATGGGATGGCACCCAAAAAAATTTTACAGTCAAGTTACGATGACGCAATAAGGACAAAAACGATAAAATCTGCTGAACAACAGTAGAGTGTGTGGGCTGAACACTAGAGAGAGAATGAAGGGCAGGTCTGGAGTCACAAAATATGGCAGCATTCACTCCACGTTGACAAACAAGACTAACAGCATCCAGAATGGCATACAGTTAACACAATGTTAAGCTAGAGTGGTTACAGAGACGACGGCCAACCCAGCCCCCTGGAGGTGACTCCATGTCAGGTAAGAAAACGGCACAACCTGCTGCACCATCCACTTGCAATTAACCATCAGTGTAGAGGCAGTATGGATCTGTGATGGAGGACGTCCCTGTTTCTATGTGTTCCAGAGCCAACTGCCGCTGTAGAGAAGGCAGGTGTGAAGCTCACATCAGGTGTTGGTAGCATCCCCGGAGGGGGTCCTGGGGGGACGTCGGCCACCATTATATCTATATTAAGACTACGGAGCATAGTGGAAACAGACCTTATAAAAGTACGTCCAGCAGGCAGTATGGGAGGGACCAGGTAGTTTGGTCTAAGAGAAGTCCTGACTAACTGAGAGTAATAGGGTGAAAGATGTGGGAAATGGAGGCACTTGACAGTGAAGCAAGTAACATTACAATAAATTCTCTCCACTGACGGGGGAAGACGCAACTTACAATGTATGTTCACTATCCTGGTCGACATTGGACAACCGAGAATTATTCTCATTGCTCTATTCTGAAATTTTTCTAAAGTTTCAAGGGTAGCCCTGGGAACTTGAATCAGAGCAGGGGAGAGGTAATCAACAACTGAACGGATAAAAACAATATAGATAGTCCTGGCTACTGGGATGGAGATGCCCGAGGAGGTGTTAGCGAGCCATTGAAGTGGCGTAAGTCGGCGCTGGAGACGACCCAACAAGTCCTGGACAATGGGATGGTCTTGAGGTCTGGCAGGGACAATTGGCCAAATATTGACTGGTGCTCCCAGATAGCGATACTAGGAACACATGGGAATGACAGTCCCTCCAATGGTGAACACTGGTCGAGCTTAAGGAAGGCGGCAGGTGAATATTCTGCTCTTATTTGGGGAGACAATAATGCCACAGTGAGAGGAGGACACAGAGAAGGAGTCAAGAAACCGCTGGAGATCCCTTGGTGAGGTAGAATGAACACAGATATCATCAGCATAGCCCGTAATTGTAGTTCCAGGTATATCAGGGAGCAGCCGATGCATCAGAATATTAAATAACAATGGGCTGAGAACACCCCCTTGAGGCGTACCAAGATGAAAACTGCGCAAAGGACTGAGCGCACCACTGAAAAACACACGGGAGGTCCTGTTACTCAGGTAGCCCCGAATCCACCGTAATAGATTACCCTTTATCCCAAAGTCAACCAGTTGATCCAAAATGACGTCTCTATTAGCAACATCGAAGGCACTTCGATGGTCAATGAAGGCCACCACACTGTCCCTGTTAAGGCGAGTGTACAGGTCGACTAGGCAGTGGTGTGTGCTCCGTTGGGATAGGAAACCAAACAGCCATGGAGAAAGGCGATCTTGCAGTCTGTACATGAGACGATTGAGTAAGATTCTCTCCATAACTTTACAAAAACAGGAAGTCAGGGAAATAGGCCTGAACTTCGCAGTGCCGGGCTTAGGGATGGGTATTATTGTGCTGCTGGTCCAGGCTCGTGGTACACAACCATCACGAAGACAAAGATTGTACAGTAGAAGTAGAGGGTTCCCAGGAACTTGTTGAAGTAGGCGCAGCACAGCATAATTAATACCATCATCACCAGGGGAAGAAGCTCTACCCCGAGAGAGAGCACGTCGCAACTCCTCCTCAGTTATCTCCTCTGCATCATCGTCATCATCATGCAACAGAGCAGACATTAGACGTAGCTGATGGACAGCAGCACGGGAAGTGAGTACATCTTGTATGTGGATGGGTAGACTGGCTGAGGTAGATTGTTCTGACCAGGCATCGACAAGTTGTTGGGCATAGTCGGCGGGAGTGTGATGACGAGCAGTGGCCGGTGTCTTTTTAACAACCCGACGGATGAGGTGCCACATAGAAGCCACACTTGTTTGCTGGTTGATGCTGTCCATGAACCGCTGCCAAGACTCAGTGTGAGCACACTCCTGCAGGGCAACTAAAGCGTCCCTAGACATCTGGTAACGATGGAGCAGGTCAGAGGTTGGGTTGGCTTGAAACAATAGGCCATCACGTTCAGCCTCCTCCTTTGCCTCCTGTATACGTGCATCCAGCGTCCAGGAGTGGGCAGTATGGTGATGCTGGAGGTGTGGCCGGGAGACGTATAGCCTATAAAAGTCATGAGTAGCAGATACAAGATCAGAGTACAACTGTTCAGCTGATGATATGTCAAATTTAGGGAATACATGGGCCATGAATAAGATGTAAGTCGGGCAATATTTAGGGGGCACAGCAATACGCAAGCGAGTGGCTGAAGCACTTGACCCAGCAGTTAGAGAATAATGAAACCGAAGAGCAATGTGATCAGAGAATAAGTCTGGCACGGAGAAGCACAGGACCCGAGATGCTATCAGGCCAGACGAAAGGATGTAATCCAGAGTACCTCCCCGGCAATGAGTGGCACCGCCAGTGTCCCAGCGTGTCAGATGATGCTTGCGGATGTATGAAAGGAGACGAACACCATTACGATTAATAGAGCCAGAACCATCACCCAAATCAGAATGCCGAGCATTAAAATCTCCCATATAAACCATACCAAGTACTGTTGGAGAAGGAAGAGCCTCAAGAGTGAGTCTAGCTGGGGCAGAATAGACATTACATAGTTGTAGTACTCCATTCCCAGGTAGAACCTCAAATAGCTGAAAGGTCATGTCAGGATCAGTGGAGGTACGGAGAAGGCGATGTGGCAAGGAGCTATGTATGTAAGTCAGGAGACCATTCCTTACCAGATGAACATATGGCACATAACCTGAGAGAGGAGGAGCTTGCCCAGCAGCGAGCGGCCGTCCTGGAAATGCTTCCTGGAGAAAAATAACACTGGGATGATGACGAAAAACATAGGCCTTGACCCACCCAACGGGAACCGCCTTGACGTGGTGGGGGGTTTGCGTGTCTCTGAGACCTGGCGAGCTAGACTAGAGGGGGCTCCGGCCCCTGCTCTGCCCCGATTTCGGGGAGAGAGGGCTTCCCATGCTAGTAAGGTCGCCAGTGAGAGACCAGACTAAATGGTTCCCATGCATTAGGCTGCCAGTACGGGCCAACAGCGCTGCCCTCCGGAGGGACTGCCCTCTAGGGGCCGTCCTATGTTGGATGGTTGGGTGTCTGGGCCGGGAGATGTTGGGGAAGGGGGTCTCAGCACCGTCGTGGGCAAACTTTCGAGCCATTGGGGCTGCTTTTTTAAACGAGTGGCCCCGTGGGGGAAGAGGTACCCCGCCCACGGCGACTAGCGTTCCGTCCCCTCATCTGCCCGGTAGGTAGTAGCTCTTGGCTCCTGGGGCCAAAAACACTAAACCAATGATATAAGGATACAGAAAAGCCCCAATCTCTTCCTCGAGCGGTGGTCGATCAGGCCCTCGAGACGTCACTCTCTGGTCGTGGTAAGATGCAGAAAGCTGCAAATAAGAGTAGACCTAGCAGGTCGGGTCTTGTGTCAAAGAACCCTGTTAACGATTTGGACACGTTAATTTTAACGAATGTACTCGCATCCTTTACCTATGGCGCTATCCACTCCATTTTTAAGTGCTTTGGAGTAGTCCTCCGAATCCGAATCACATATGACAGTGATTGTAGGTCTAATCGGTGCTATATTACTTTCAATACAAATGCTGCTGCCAAAGCAGCATTTGAGTCAAAAGATTCTCTGACGGTGGGGGATACTCATTTTAAAGTTCAGATGATACGGTCCATCAATGTAGTTGACAGTGACAATGATTACTGCCCTAATATATTTGATGATTCTGCAGAGCATGTCCCAAAGGAACGTCGGGTTCCTACACCCTTTTGGTTTGTGGCTTACTACAGGGAGGGACGTGGTATCTTGAGAAAGAAATTGGATTATTACCAATGGGCCACATAAAGAAATATGGTAAGGGAGTTTTAATCAGAGCCAAAGATCTTACACAGGCCATGATGCTCCTCAATCTCCCCTGTCCTTCTGATAGCATGTTTGAATCTATTAAACCACATCGAACATTTAATTATAGCAAGGGGCGTATATATAATGAGGACCTGTATGAATTCTCTGAAGAGGACATTCTCGCTATGTGCCCAGACAGTGTCCAACGAGTAACGAAGATGAAAGGCAGTAAAAATATGATCATCCTCACTTTCTATGGCTCGCATATCCCAGATCGCATTAACATTAACCCCACCTCATTTGAGGTGAAGCCTTTTGTTGAGCGTCCCCTACAGTGTTTCTGTTGTTATGAGTTTGGTCATGGGAAAAGGAACTGCAACAACCGTTCCCGGTGTGGTAATTGTTCTGCTCTTGACTCACATCTTACTTCTGAGTGTCGGTCAGAGAGTTACTGCTTTTACTGCAGAGATTCTCACCCCTTGCGTTCTCGCCAATGTAAGATGTACCTACTTGAGCAGGATATCCTCCACTTGGCTAATACTCAATTCATTAGCATGGTGTTACGACCATTGTATTTAGTATAAACTATTGTTAATAATCTTAAGAGTCAGTGAAGCTGGGGTTGGGGTAGTTGGGTGTGTGACCTGGTGTTTCATATCTCAGAGCTCGTGGAGCTCTGAGTTTACCAGGTAGGCGTAGTGTTGGTTTTAGGCAGTAGGCCTCCTCCCTCCAACAGAGTAACATCTCTCTCCTGGAGCTCGCCAACTGGTGAGACTGACGTATTGTAAACTCAGGATTGTCCACAGCATTATAGGTTTAAGTTTATAGGTTTAAGTTTATAGGTTTAAGTTTATAGGTTTATGTTTATAGGTTTAAGTTTATAGGTTTAAGTAGTTAAGATATGTGTTTGAGTAACGATTCACTGGTGAGTGAAATTCTATTTAAGTATTTGTTTCCGTTGTGCATATTTGTGGTTATATTACAATATATTTATAAATTTACTAAAGTATTTTGTGTATATCCCATAACGTCTAGTCACGCCGACTGAACCTGGAGACACGTAGTGTTGCGTTAGAGTCGGTCGTAACAGGATGTTTGGCGACCTCCTGCCAGGATTTCACTCACAAGTTTGTTTGTTTGTTTGACAATGGTAATAATAAATCATGATGATGTATGTAGGTTCATCCAGCAGGGTCCATCAATTGAGGATGTTGCTGGCTTGTCTGTAGCTGAATTAAGAGTTGTGTGCGAATACTTGGGTGTTACATCAGTTAACAATATGAATAAGACTGACTTGGTAAACACTATCATAAACAGTGTGTGTCCTGAACATTCCTTAAGTGAGCGGGAACAATTGGAAGCCGGTTCAATATTGACTGACCCTGTAATGGAACAATCTCTAGTAAATGGTGCTATAAGGACTGATAAGGATAAAGATAAGGATCCGGAGTTACTCCTGCTTGAGATGCAAGTGTGTTTACAACAAGCTGAAACCGAAAAGCTCCGTTTGCAACTTGAGTTAAATAAACTTAACATTTCTAGTTCAGATACCATCTCTCACTTTGACATAGTACGTGCATCTAAAATTATGCCCACCTTCTCAGAGGATACTGTTGATGAATTTTTTTGTGCTTTCGAAATGTTAGCAGAAACTTTAAAATGGCCTAGAGGGGCTTGGCTTATTCTCTTGCAACGGTCTTTTACGGGGAAAGCGCTTCGTACTTATACTTCCCTCCCAGCTCGGGACATATCCTATGAGACTGTGAAGGAAGAGGTATTAAAAGCTTACGCCCTTGTTCCTGAGGCTTATCGACAGCGTTTTCGTGGCATTGCTAGAAAGTATGATGAGACTCACCTTGAGTTTGCAAGAAATAAGAGGGACGCTTTCACTAGATGGTTACGGTCTAAAGGGGTTAATAGTTATGAAACTTTGTTTGAATTAATTCTAATGGAAGACTTTTTAAGTTCAGTAACAAGGGATGTAAGTTTGTATTTATTAGACAGGGATTTCGAGACTGTAGAAAAAGCTGCTGGACAAGCTGATGTTTATGTATTGCGTCATGTCAAAACCCAATGTAATGGAGTCTCACAGGTGTCTAAAACTAGTAGTTCCCCTTTTCAGCAAAAGAAAGTATTAAAAACTGATGATCAAACAACTGTGGTTAAGACTGCTTCCCCACCTACTGGTGTATTTGTAAAGTCAGAGTATTTATGTACATTTTGTGGGAAGTCCGGCCATAAAGCTGAATTCTGTTGGAGGAAAAGGAAGCCTACTCTAATCGCATTTAAGAATGCTAAGACTAAGTCACCTCAGAAGGAAAAACCAGTTGCTTTGGTTTCTCCTCCTAGTGAACGAGAAACTTCCCTTCAGGAAGATTTGCTAGATGTTTCAGCTGAAGGTTCCCATATTGGAACTTATAGCCCTTTTCTCTCAAGAGGCTTTATGTTAGAGAATAATGATAACATTCCAATCCCTATTTTACGGGATTCAGGATCTTTGCAAACACTGATCCGTTCTGGGATAACAACTGGTGAGGAGACAGGTAAATTTGTGGTTTTGGGTTCTTTATGGGGCCAGGGCTCAGCCCCTTTAATCAAAAATCATCTTGACTCCGATTGTTTCTGTGGTTTAGCAACTGTTGCAGTTTTACCTGAACTTCCTGTTCGGGGTGTTGACCTAATATTGGGAAACGATTTGGCTGGTGGCAACATGGGACAACCTTTTTCACCACCAGTTTTGAGTGAGAGGCCACAAACCTCTACTGAGTTGCAGCAGCTGGAAACCCAGGAGCCACACCTTTTTCCTCTTTGTGCTGTAACGCGTTCTATGGCAAAATCCCGTCAAGCCCTCGAGAGTAACCAGGCTGGAAGCTCTGGTGGTGAAAGTTTGGCTGAAGACCAGGTGTGTTTAGATATTTCTGGGTTGTTTGCTGATCAAGCTATAGTTTCTACTAATTGTAAATCTCCCGCAGTTAAACCTATGGTTGGAAGGGCAGCATTTATTGCTGCGCAGCAAGGAGATGAGACTTTGCAGCCTTGGATAGAGCAAGCATATGGTCCACCTGAAGAGTCTAGCCCTACTACTAATTATTTTGTCCAAGATGGCGTTCTGTACCGTCGTTGGTTGCTACCACTTTTTCCTCAGGAGGATGCACCTTGGGCTTCAGTTACACAGCTAGTGGTCCCCACTAGTCATAGGCAAGGTCTTCTTGAGCTGGCACATGACGGACGTTTTTCAGGACACTTAGGTGTTCGAAAAACATTTAACAGGCTCGCTAAGAAGTTTTACTGGCCAGGTATGAGGAGAGATGTTTCTAGACATTGTAAAACTTGTAAATTCTGTCAACAGGTTGGAAAGCAAAACAAAAAAATACCATTAGCTCCTCTTGTTAAAATACCACAGGTGCCTGATCCATTTGTAACGGTCCAGTGTGATGTAGTGGGACCCTTACCAAAGACTGCTAGAGGTCATGAATATATATTTACAATTATTGATGTATCAACTAGGTATTTACATGTTGTAGCTTTAAGGAAAATCTCTGCTAGAACCATCTGTAATACTCTTTTGGATTTCTTTTCTCATTTTGGGTTACCGTACCGGGTACAAACAGATGGGGCATCATATTTTGTGGGGAAAGTGTTCAAGGAAGCCATGGCGGGATTGGGCATAGAACATTTTGTTTCATCCCCTTACCATCCACAGACTCAAGGTGCCGTAGAAAGGTCCCACCAGACCTTGAAGGGAATCTTGCGTAAGTATGCTCTTCAATTTCAATCTAATTGGGACGAAGACCTGCCCTATCTTTTGTTTGTGCTTAGAGATTCTCCAAATGAATCAACAGGTTTTTCTCCTTATGAATTGGTATTTGCCCATCAAGTCAGAGGACTTTTACATATAGTTAGGGAGAGGTTATTACATAGTCCAGAAGAGAGCATCAGTATATTAGATATGGTGGGTGACATCAGGCAAAGATTGTTGCGTTGTTGGGAAGTTGCTGCCCGTAACTCTGAGCAGGCACGTGATAAAGCAAAAACTTGGTATGACAAGCGTGCCAGGCATAGAGAGTTCCACCCCGGTGATGAGGTACTTCTTCTTCTGCCAATACAGGGTCAACCTTTACAAGCAAAATTTAGTGGCCCTTACAAAGTGATTAAGAAGATAAGCTCAACTAATTATATAATATCTACTCCTGACAGACGTCGTTCCCAACGCTTATGCCATATCAACACTCTCAAGCAGTATCACTCACGAGAACCCCCTGATACGCCTCCTGACTCCTCAGTTCCTGTGTGAGCCGCTGACGTTTGCCTTGTTGATAGCCAGCATGAAGAGGAAGAAGACGTCAGTCCAATCACACTGTCATCTGTCAAGACTTGGCAGTCCAACTCAGCCACTATGCAAGAAAAGTTGGAACACCTACAACAACCACAGAAAACTGAAGTTTTAGATCTCCTATACAAGTACCCTTCTGTATTCAAGAATGAACCTGGTCGTACCACTGCTGTAGCTCATGACAACGACGTCGGTTCAGCTTCCCCCATCAAGCAGGCTCCCTACCATGTTCATCCCAGCCGAGTGAACCAGATGATGTCAAAATTGGCAGATATGGAATCTTTAGGTGTGATCGAACCTTCGCAAGGTGAGTGGTGCTCACCTGTAACTCTTGTCCCCAAGAAGGATGGCAGTCTCCGATTTTGCATTGATTTCCGCAAAGTGAACACTGTCACAAAGAAAGACTCCTTTCCAATCCCGAGGATCGACGACTGTGTAGAAGCCATAGGAAACTCAAAGTACCTGACGAAGATCGACTGTCTACGCGGCTTTTGGCAAGTACCCCTGACCAAGCGGGCGCAGGAAATATCATGTTTTGCAACCCTGGGTAAAATGTATAAGTTTACTGTAATGCCTTTTGGGTTGACCAATGCCCCTGCAACTTTCCAACGCTTGATGAATAAGGTAACTGCTGATGTCCCCAACTGTGTTGTATACCTAGATGATATTGTAGTATTTTCAGACACATGGGATGATCATTTGCTGCAGTTAGATGCTCTCTTCTCGGCTCTAGATAGCGCGGGGTTAGTGGTTAATCTTAAGAAATCTGAATTTGTATGTGCCCAGTTGCTATATTTAGGACATGTTATTGGTTTAGGAACACTTGCTCCACCTACTGCAAAATGTGAAGGAATTTTTAAAATGCCTGTTCCAAGTAACAAACAACAAGTGCGTCGTTTTCTAGGAGCTGTAGGATATTATAGGAGATATGTGTGTAACTTTGCAGACTTAGCTTTACCACTTACCAATTTATTGAAGAAGGGCAGTAACTTTATTTGGTCACGAGCATGCCAAGATTCTTTTCAAGGTCTGAAAGATGTTCTGTGCTCATACCCTGTTTTAATGGCTCCTAATTTCTACAGACCATTTAAAATCGCTTGTGACGCCAGTGACCTTGCAGCAGGATCTGCATTGCTGCAGGAAGATGTTGATGGTGTGGATCATCCTGTGGCATACTACAGTAAGAAATTCACTCCAGCTCAAACCCACTATGCTACAGTAGAGAAAGAACTGCTATAAATAATACTGGCGTTGCAACACTTCTGTTACTACCTGACACCATGTAAAACCATAACCGTGTACACTGATCACAAACCTTTAAAATATTTAAAGTCTTTTGGTGATAAAAACCAGCGTCTAGCTCGGTGGAGTTTGTATCTCCAAAATTATAATTTATCAGTTTATCATATAAAAGGTACTGCTAATGTTTTGGCAGACTATTTGTCCCGACCAATGTAAATTTTACAAAATTTGTACCCCAAATTTTGTCTTATGGGGGGAAGGCTGTTACGACCATTGTCTTTAGTATAAACTATTGTTAATAATCTTAAGAGTCAGTGAAGCTGGGGTTGGGGTAGTTGGGTGTGTGACCTGGTGTTTCATATCTCAGAGCTCGTGGAGCTCTGAGTTTACCAGGTAGGCGTAGTGTTGGTTTTAGGCAGTAGGCCTCCTCCCTCCAACAGAGTAACATCTCTCTCCTGGAGCTCGCCAACTGGTGAGACTGACGTATTGTAAACTCAGGATTGTCCACAGCATTATAGGTTTATGTTTATAGGTTTAAGTTTATAGGTTTAAGTAGTTAAGATATGTGTTTGAGTAACGATTCACTGGTGAGTGAAATTCTATTTAAGTATTTGTTTCCGTTGTGCATATTTGTGGTTATATTACAATATATTTATAAATTTACTAAAGTAATTTGTGTATATCCCATAACGTCTAGTCACGCCGACTGAACCTTGAGACACGTAGTGTTGCGTTAGAGTCGATCGTAACAATAGGTAGTGCCAGACGGCAACTCAACTTCAGGCGACAGAAGGATGGTGGTGTGAAGACATACGCCTCCTCCCTTCGCCCTAAATTGGTTGCAGCACCCTCTCAACCCTCTAGTGAGAACGTTTCTAAGGTTACTCTACATAATAGTTTCTCTGTCTTGGAAACTTTATCAGACACTCATTCTGGTGACCCTTCAACTGATGACAATTCTCAGACTTTAGCTAAAGGTGTCCATGTGGTAGAGGTTCACGCTGCCACACGCTCTCCCAAAAGGAAACTTAAGTCACCTAAACTGCCACAGAGACGCCTTCGTGGTTCCTCTGTGGCACTTGACTCTATAGATGTTCCACCTTGTGAGGCAACCATCTCTGTGGACTCATCCATAGTTTCCTCTCAATTTCACCAGAAGCGTTCTCGTGGCTCTGATGAATCTCTTGATTCAACTTAAGTTCCTCCTCGCAAGCTTCCTTCGGGATCATCAGAGGGGCGTGAAGTTAATGTGGATGCCACGGATGTTGTGACTTCAAAAGATTCACTTTCTCTTCCGCTTGAGCAGCGGAGTGATTCTACCCCCTGTATTATGGATGTTGATGTATCTGCCTGTGTCAGTGATACCACTGCTGTACAGGACAGAACCAATGTAATTGTTTCAAAGAATATCCCATCTCATACCTTCATCTTCTTCTAACATATCAGATGCTTCAGGGACTCGTCTACGGGTCCCAATTACTGCCCCAAGTACTACTCCTCGGGTTCGCTCTTCTTCTAGTGGCCCAGGATTAGACAAATCTTATTGTTTGAATAAACCCTCAGGTCGAGGTGGTAGTGGGAAGTACCTCCGTGAGGCTTCCCAAAAATCAGTACTAAAGTAACACCGTTCAAGGTCCTACAGTGGAATTGCCGTGGCTTGCGTGCTTCTTGGGAGGAACTGCGCGTTCTTCTCTCTAGCTTCTCTCCTGCATGTGTTTCTCTCCAAGAGACAATGCTTGGGGACTACATTCCTGCCAGTCCTCCAGCATACTCAGCATTTTATTCCAATTCATTTGAAGGGCAGGGTCATCATGGTGGCTCTGCCATCCTAGTTCGCCGAGATATTCCATGCACGAGCCTGGAGCTTGACACTCCGCTCCAGGCTGTTGCAGTTAAGGTTTTTATGGACCGCCCGTACACTGTATGCAGTCTATACCTTCCTCCCAGTGTTACAGTTGAGAGGGGTGATCTCAACCATCTTGTACGGGAGCTTCCATCTCCCTTTATTTTATTGGGTGATTTTAATGGTCGTCATCCTCTGTGGGATGACAGTTCGGTCAACCCCAGGGGTGTTTTATTGGCTTCTTTTATTGAGGATGAGGGATTAGGGGTTTTAAATACTGGAGATGTGACACATTTTAATAGCCCTACTGGGACTTTTATCGCCATTGACATTTCCCTTTGCTCACCCAGTGCTCTGTTGGATTTTACTTGGAGAGTGTTGCCTGACTTATATGGCAGTGACCATTTCCCTATACTTTTAGAAGGTAACAGGTACGAACCACAGTCTCGTCTTCCTAGGTGGAAATTAGAGAAGGCTGACTGGCAGTTTTTTAGAGAGCTAACTTCTTCGGTCTCTTTTGTAGCCGATTTCGGTAGCTCTGACGAGGCTGTAACATATTTCACTGATATGCTCCTCTCTGCTGCTCTCAACTCTATCCCTAGAACTTCTGGCTACTTTCCCAAACGTCCTGTCCCTTGGTGGTCACCAGTCTGCACCACTGCTGTGCGGGAGAAGCACGCTGCTTTCTCTCGCCTTCGTCGCAATCGTGGGGACCCAACTCTTTTAGAGGACTTCCGACGGGCAAGGGCTCGGGCTAGACGAGTTTTCAAAGAGGCCCGACGTGCATCTTGGAAGGCCTATGTGTCTTCAATTAATACTAAAACTCCACTCACCCAAGTGTTCAGGAGAGTCCGTAAGATGGCGGGGAAGTTTTCTCCTAGTTCTCCACCTGTACTTAAGGTCAATGGAATTAAGATCATGGATGGTTTGACAGTGGCCAATACCATGGCGGAGGCTTTTGCAAAGGTCTCCAGCCGTGACTCTCGACCTCTGGCTGTCAGGCATGAGTTAAGAGCCAAGGAGCGTACAGTCCTGGATTTCACAGGGAACGAGAATGAAAGTTATAACCATATATTCACCCTGAGAGACCTGCATTCTGCTCTCTCTCTCTGCGGCGACACTTCTCCTGGGCCAGACAACATCCCATATGCAATGTTACGACACTTGGGTGAGGAAGCGATCTCATTTCTTTTAGCTGTATATAACAGAATCTGGCTGGAGAGTGTCTTCCCTTCTGGGTGGAGGGTTGCTACCATCCTTCCTTTTCTCAAGCCGGGCAAGGACTCTGGTGTTGCCCTCAATTATCGACCAATTGCCTTGACCTCCTGTCTCTGTAAACTATTTGAAAAGATGGTGAATGTCAGACTGGTATACTTCTTGGAACGGGGTGATTTTCTGTCTCCGTTCCAGTCTGGCTTTCGTAAATACCGTTCCACTACAGATGCTCTGGTCAGGTTGGAAGCTGCTGCATGTGAGGTTTTTGCACGACATCAACACCTTGTCTGTGTATTCTTTGATTTAGAGAAAGCCTATGACACTACATGGCAATATGGCATCCTGCAGCAACTCCATTTATATGGCCTGCGGGGTCGCATTCCACGCTTTCTTAAGGAGTTTCTCAGTGGTCGCAGTTTTTCTGTGAGGGTTGGTACAACCCACTCAGCATCTGTTGCACAGGAGGAGGGCGTCCCCCAGGGAAGCGTCCTCAGTGTCACATTGTTTGCAGTAGCAATTAATGCCATTGCCTCATCCCTTCCAGACGGTATAGCTAACTCGATGTACGTTGACGACCTAGCAGTCTGGTTTGCTGCTTCCCGTATGTCAGTGGCGGAGCGGCGCATGCAGCTTGCCCTTGACAGGGTGTCACGTTGGACTGATTCTCATGGGTTTCGATTTTCTCCTTCCAAGACAGTTGCTATGCACTTCTGCCGCATCCGAGGCATCCACCCGGATCCGGACTTATTCATGTATGGTCATCGGATACGATGTGTCGAGGAGACTCGCTTTTTGGGTCTCCTTTTTGACAAACGTTTGACTTGGGTTCCCCACTTACGTACACTTAAGGTCTCTTGCCTCAAGGCTCTTTACCTGCTGAGGGTCCTGAGCCATACATCCTGGGGGGCTGATCGGGCCACCCTCCTCCGCCTATACCATGTTGTTATTAGGTCAAAACTCGACTATGGGTGTGAGGTGTACTCTTCTGCCACCGATGCCCGTCTCAGAGTTTTAGACCCTGTTCATCATGCTGGAGTACGTCTGGCGACCGGAGCCTTCAGGTCGTCCCCAATCCCCAGTCTCCTGGTGGACGCTAATGAGCCACCTCTTGATCTCCGTCGCCAGTCCTTGATGGTTCGTTGTTGGCATCGATTACATCGACTTCCTGACACCCTACCTTGCTTGGCGGTGTCATCTGATATCATGTCTCAGTACTACCTTTTACATTCTCGTGCACCATGGCCCTTTGGCTTCCGGGTCAGAAAGGCTATGGAGGAGATGGGCATAGATGACTTTCAGATTTGTCCTGTGAGGGTCCCCAGGGTGGCTCCATAGCTTCTTCCAGAAGTTTTCCCCTGCACCTGCTTTACAGACAAGAAGGAATTTCTTCCTCCTCCAGTGGCTCGTTCCCTCTTTTTAGAACATGCCTTCACTCACAGGGAATCCCTCCCTGTGTACACTGATGGGTCAAAGTCTGATGCTGGAGTTGGCTTTGGAGTTGTCTTTCCTGACTTTTGCCGTGGAGGCAGGCTCCCTTCTGTCATGTCCATTTTAACTGCTGAGCTCTCGGCCATTTTATATGCCCTCCAAGTGATTTTTACTCTCCCTCAGCCTTCGTTTACTATTTTTAGCGATTCCTGTAGTGCCTTGCAGGCCTTGTGTAATTTTAACTCTACCCATCCCCTGGTGTTGGCCATTCTTGAGTTGTTTGTCCTCCTGGGTCGTCGTGGCCGCAAAGTCACTTTTTGTTGGGTCCCGGCCCATGTGGGTGTTGATGGGAATGAGCGGGCTGACGCCCTGGCTAAGGCTGTGGTCTCCAATTCCCGGCCTCCTGCCAGGCATCATCCTGTTCCTGCAGTGGACCTTCGACCCTACATAGATGCTACCGTTCGTTCCTGCTGGCAGGACAGATGGGACGCCATCGGGGCTAACAAGCTCCGTGACATCCGCCAGCGCCTTGGATTGTGGAACTACAGTGGCCTGTTCCGCCGGTGGGAGACGGCTCTTGTCCGTCTCCGCATTGGCCACACATTATTGACTCATGGCTTTTTAATGGAGAGGGCTCACCCTCCCTACTGTGATGATTGTCTGGTCCCTTTGACAGTACGGCATCTTATTGTCGAGTGTCCCAGCCTTGGGGACCTTCGTCGTAGGCACCTCTCCGAGTACCGGAAGGGTGACGGTTCTTACAGTCTCTTCCAGGTGCTCGGGGAGGAGGCTTGTTGTGTGGGAGGGAACACCCTCTCCTATGTGGAGGAGGCTGGCCTTCTCCACAAATTGTGAATTTTATTGTATTTATGGCTATTAATTTTTAGGTAGTTAAAGTTTAATGTTTCTTTCGTTAATATTTCAATTCTTGTATATATCTAACTTAAATAGGTTATTTCATTAATATATGATCTTTTGGAAGACGTGGGTTTTATACATGCTGCTTCTCCCTTTTGAGGTAGTGAAAATTATTTAATTTTTGTACATATTTTATTAATGATGTATATGACCTTTATATGTTGGGCGGTATATGACCATTGTTGTTGCGCTGCCAGATGCCTAATGGCATCAATCAATCAATCCGGATATATAAATGGTATAGAAATTACACCGATAATTGGAAATGAGCAATTGCTCGGTGGATTTCCACGATAAGAATAATCTTCTTGTGATTAAGAACCTTATGACATGCAGTGTGATAATTTTGTCTGCGTATCTTTCATTTTCTCACTGATAACTTATCCCCTCGCCCCTATATGAGCTACATTTTAATGTATAAAGTTCCTAAATGCAATTTTTTTTTTTAACATTGTCATTCATAGTGATTTATTCTTTGAGGGCTTGTATGAATATTGTCACTCATCACACTTCAGCTGCAGTTTGGGACCTACTGTGTAATCGGTAATTAAGCAAACTCGCGACAGTTCAACAAAGAACATAAAATCATGCAAAATATTCTGACATTAAAGTTCATACATAAGCACGAAAACTACATTTTTTTTTTTTATTGACAGCGTGAAATATACTTGACTGCATTACACGTCAAGAATATCTATTCCTAGTTTAATGATGAGTGCATGATAAATTACATGACTATTTGTAAATAACTCAACTGTAGCGATATTACTCAAGAAAACTGAGCATAAAGTGTTTTGTGGATGGTGGTTGTGACGCCTACTGTTTACGTGAGGAAGGATTGTGCTGTTAGTTACTTAGACTAGTTAAACAAAAAAATCCTGACGAATAATGTTCTCTTATATTTCAGGTATATATATAATTTTGAAACTCGAGGAAATTATATTGCGGCAACACCGGGTTATATATTTGTTGCCAATAATTCGATTTTTCCTTCGGTATACACGCCTATCTAAGAACTTTTGATTACATTTTATGATCACATATGGCAGTGAATACATCAATAATACAGATATGCATCCTTATCTTTGTTTAATATATACCCTAAAATGTATACAGCAGATATCAGTTCGACCAATCACAATCGATGTAAGATACCCCTGCCTACCACTCAAAGTGTTACCAGATAAAACTGCGAATCTCTGAGAGAGCGTGGGGCATCTGGAACATTGACAGACTGTACATGTAGATAGTATTTTTGAGTGTTTCTTTGACTCAAAGCAAGTTGAGACATTGCGTCATTTGGAGATTTAAACGCAAATAAATATGCAGGACAAACATAGAAATGAAGATATGCAGAATGGCAATTGAGGAGTTGTGTGTCACTGATGACATCAACAAAAGAATAAGGTCCTGGAGTGGCGGCGTCTACGCCGTGGGACCACCCCCCGAGGCTCCCGAGGAAGGAAGCTATGGGGGCCAAACCGTCACAACATCCCCCCGCCCCCCACCAGGGGGCGCGAGTCCCTGGGAATGGCTTCGGTCACCCGGGCAATACCACACCCTCACACAACACACACAACTACACATTTTTTCATCACCGAGGAATGATTCTCCGGCTGTCATTTCTCGGCTTCTTCTTCTAGCCGGAGACATTGAAAGCAATCCTGGACCCATAAACAAATACACATGTCCGACATGCTCTAAACCCATCACATCAAGTAGGCAGACAAAGGGTTCAGTTCAATGCAACTCTTGCAAGAACTGGACCCACTTATCATGTACAACATTAGCATCCATGAAACACTACACAAACACATGGACCTGTTCCACATGTCCCTCACCCCTTCCATCACTCCCACCTCCATCACCCTTACCAACACCCACACCTCCATCACCCTTACCAACATTCCCACCTCCATCACCCTTACTTCCAACTCCAACAACACCTCCACCTCCACCTCCTTCCCCCCCACACTCTCCTCTCCCCCGTGCAGCAGCACCTAACACACACCGCACACATAACATTAACATACTTCAACTAAACATAGATGGCATAAACACCAAAAAACAAGAACTCACACACTTCATCATACAACATAATATACACATTGCCATCTTACAAGAAACAAAACTACGCAACACAAACAAAACACCTACATTCACCAATTTCACCACCATCAGACAGGACCGGGCCAACGGCAATGGCGGTGGACTCATCACCCTAGTCCATAAATCCCTTAATTATATAGTAACCAGTGCGGAACTCAAATCCCTCCTCCCCCACCACGACACCACCACAGAAATTCAAAGCATTAAAGTCCGCACTGGTAAATCATCCAATATCTCAATAGTTAATTTATACATCCCCCCCCAAACCAGCCCAACAGTTCCCCAAAACTTCTCCCCCCAGCTACATCTGATCACCAACCAACCTGACCTCATCCTGGGTGGTGATTTCAACGCCAAGACGTCGGCCTGGTACGTCAACAACCCCGACACAGACAGAGGGCTTGAAATCCTTGCACAAACAGACAACCTCATCTCATTAAACAACCCACATCAACACACTCATATCCCTCACCAAGCCCTCTTCCAACCATCCTCTCCCGACATATCCTTTTGCTCTCCCAACCTCGCCCCCAGAACATCATGGAGAGTGGTCAGAACCCTAGGCTCTGACCACCTTCCAATCATAATCACCACTAAAACAAGAATCACCCCAGTTGGCCACAGACACACATACACAAATTACAAAAGTGCCAACTGGGAAACCTTCACTATGGAAACAGAACAACACTTCGAAACACTGAACAGTACACCCATCACAAACATCAACACAGCTGTTCAAAAATTCAATACAATTATACAAAACGCAGACAAACAGCACATCCCTAGAGGTAACAGAAGAAAACACAACCCCAACTTCACAACAGAAATTCAAGACCTCATCAAACAACGTGACACTCTTAAACACACATCCCCAACTCCTCTTACACAACACACAATAAACCAAATACAAGCACTAAATACACAAATAAACAACAAAATTAAAGAACAAAAAACACTTAACTGGCAAAGTTTTGTCAACACACTTAACCACACAACCAACACCAGCAAACTCTACAAAACACTAAACAGCATCACACTGTCCAACAGCAACACTACACAATCACATGCAGCCATCACAACAACAGACACTATACCCTCTAACAAACAACAAGCAAACACACTCATCCAACATTTTTCGCACGTCAGCCACCTTCACCCTCACCCTGAAGACAGACGAGTCATTAGACGCAAGAGACGTTTCCCCACTGACCCAGACTACACACCATTCACAAATCATCAGACAAATCACATCATTCACAACATAAAATACTCACCTGCCTGTGGTCCAGACAACATCAGTAACATACACCTTAAACACCTTGGACCACAAGGCATACAAACACTCACTAACATAGCAAACTACAGCTACTCACACAACACATTACCCAACATCTGGAAACATGGAAACATTATCACCATCCCCAAACCAAATAAAGACCCCACACTACCCTCATCACACCGTCCCATCACCCTCCTTTGTACCCCCTCCAAAATCACTGAGCGCCTCATCATTAAACTAATCACACCACACATCCCCCTTGCATCTTCACAACATGGCTTCAGACCGCTACACTCAACAAACACCCTTCTTACAGACCTCACACAAAGAATTTTTGATGGCATCAACTCAGATAGACCCCCACACAGAACACTCTTAGTTACATTAGACATTAGTAAAGCATTTGATGCCATCCCCCGCCACAACCTCACAAACAAAATATACAACACAAACATGCATAATAACACCAAAAGATGGCTGGCCAGCTTCTTGGGAGGAAGAATAGCCCATGTTACATTTGCTGGTCAGTCATCTAACATTAAAAATTTCACCAATGGTGTCCCCCAAGGCTCTGTACTCTCACCCACCCTTTTCAACCTATACATGCACGACATACCAACACCCCAGGCACCACAAATACACATAGCCTCCTACGCAGACGACATAACACTCACATGTACACACAGAAACGCAGACACAGCCACCCTCATCCTCTAACCCTACCTCAACACACTCAATGCCTGGTTCACCACAAACAGACTTAAAATAGCACCCACCAAGTCAACTGTCACCCTTCTCACCAACTGGAACGCAGAACACCGCTACACACCACACCTCACCATAAACAACACACCTATACCACACACACACACACCCAAAATACTTGGCATAACATACAATACATCCATGACATTCAAACAACATATTACGACCATCAAAAACAAATGCATGCAAAGACTTAAAGCCCTCAGATCACTTGCCAGCACAACATTCGGACATAACAAGGAAACCACAACCACAGTATACAAACAATATATTCGATCAGTGATGGATTATGCAAGCCCTGCCTGGGCTTCAAACCTCACTGAGACTCATCACAACACCCTTCAAACCATACAGAACAGAGCCCTAAAGACAATCACAGGCTGCACAGCTACCACACCCACAGACCACCTACACTACGAAACCAAAGTCCTCAAAATCAAGGATCACCTTGACATGAGAGGCACACAAACACTTGCTGCAGCCTCCACAAACCCACACCATCCACTACACTACATGGCACAACACCCACACATGCCAAGGAACATCAAAACAACACCCAGTACACGATACCATACACAAATACTATCATCTCTTACACCCTGCCCACCCCAAACCAATCTCCAGAAACACATCCATACTCAAATCACTCATCAATCCATCCAAACACTCAAAAATAACACTCAGCTGCATGCACGACCTCCTGACATCCACCCATCCGAATCCTCCCTTCCCCGTGAGGACAGAGTCCACCTGGCCAGGCTGCGGTGTGGCCATCACCCGGCCCTTCTGACTTATCAGAAGAGGCTGGATGAAGCCATTGTGGATGCCTGTCCAGGATGTAACACAGCACCCCATTCTATTAAACACATCATTGAAGACTGCAACGCACACAACCACACTCGCCAACAACACAACATACACTCTCTGAGGGCACTGTGGGAAAGCCCGGTTCAGGCCATGACCTTCCTCAGGAGCTCGGGGCTGCTCGGCCAGACAGCTTGAGGAACTTCAACAACAACAACAAAAGAATAATCATCACCAAGTACAATATTTTTGGCTGGGAATCTAACGTTGAAAGATTATTTTCCATTTTCATTGGGAATGGTTGAACTGAGTAACCTTTAATTAAAAGACATTTTACCTTTCATGGGAATAGTAATTAGCCTGGACCTGACGTCGAGCACATCCATGCCACACGTTAACCCCTGGCTGAAGGCATCGTGGACACTTCCATCGAGACGTATCCTCAATAGGTGAAGTCTCAGAGGTGGAGGCAGCTGGGCGTGATGGTTCACCCCTGACAGGACACGTCCTGTAATCATGGTCTGCTGCACACCAGGCACACTTCGGCCTGCCAGAACGGTTCTGGGAGATATGCCCAACTCCCCAGCACCTGTAGCACCAAGGCTGGTCATTATGAAGTTTCCACACCTCACACGGTAGAAGACAGGGGAGAAAATCAAAGGAAATCTCAATTGGTGGTGGATCGGGTTGACTCCAGACAACAACAATAAGGCTAATGTGGGAACCATCCTGAGCAGAGTACACACCAGGATATCCCTTGGCAAGTTTCGGGTCAACATCAATAGGAAAACGGGTGAGGATGATGATTGGGAACTTACGAGGCCTCTTGGGTAATTCTTGAAGAATGAGAGGCAGAGACAAAAATTCACCAGCCTTGATTCCATCGATGATGTCCTGACGCTTCCTAGAGATGTAGACAAACCGGGAAGTGACAGCAGCCATCTTGATATCAGCCAGTTCATGCTGCAGTTAGAAAGCCCTGTTGACATCAGACAAGCAACGCAGCTTTGTATCCGTAGATGGGTTCCCAGAGAAAGAGAGCTTGACATAGGCATCTCTTGGGACAAAAGCAGGAAGGTTAGACGAGGGCAAAGAATGGGTATACAGTACTCACATAAAGTTTGTGCCGGGCTGCGTAGGCAAGCGAGGGTAGCTACAAAACTCTTGCATCATACAAAAAACCCGAAAAGAAACGCTGCACTGTAGCAGAATTTTTTTTATTGACCTTTGTAATGCTGCTTAGTATAGCGCTAAGTAGTGGCAACACTGTATGAGAGATGCCAGACTGCCAGTTATTTTATTTTCAAATTGAATAGTCGGTATTCACCCCTGCTCCACTCCCCGCGCTCCACAATTTGACGCATTACAGTTATCAGGATGTTGTGAATTGTGGATAGAATATGGGGAAATATAAGCAACTATTACAGGATACACTTTCGCAGATAGTTGCTTTGCATAAGGCGGGTCTGCAAACCAGGGTCATTGTGGAGCAACTTGGTGTGAGCGAACGATCCGTGAGGAAATACGTTGCCAGGTTTCACCAGGGTGGCGGCAAGGATACACCCACTCAAAAATCAAGGTCTGGTCGTCCACGTAAGGTATCAGAACGTGTTTTTAACATTTTAAAGAGATAATTAGAGACAAATCCACGTCTGGCAGCGAGGAAAGTGAAAGAAACTAATCCTAAGGTGTTTGGGGAAGTAGCTGTTTTGAGTGGGTGTATCCTTGCCGCCAACCTCTTCTCTCCACCACCACCCCTCCTTCCACCAACCAAGCCATCTGTCCCTCCTCCCCCCCCCACTCCCCATTTCTCCGACCCGAATACGGAAGATGAAGCTTTGCAGATTCGAAATATTGTCTTGAATATGCACAGGAGCTCACACAAGCGAAGTGTTGTTGCCACGTTAACCACGCCAAGTAAGGGGGTGGTCCAGGTGGAACTCTTGTAGAGTGTACGTCGTGCACAGCTGAAGCACCCTTCGCATTTTTGGCAGCCAGAGGCACACAGTCCACACTATCAGAAGCCTCTGAGCAGTCGGACGAGGCGTCAACGGGTCGCTTGGTAGAGGTAAAGGAGGCGGACGGCTACAATCCAAGCTTTGTAGTGACCAAGGATGGGGGAAGGGTTGCAGGAGGGCAGCTCAGGCCAGTGATCCTCAACAAGAGACTCGTCGTTATCAGACATGGCCAAGTCAGCCTCCAAGCAGGAAGCTGCATCCGTATCCACGTTCTCCATCAGCCCAGGCAAGGCCTCGATGGGAAGCGAACAACTGAACACGCAATCAGCCTGGGACATACACACACACGAGACCACAACTAAACAAAACTCAAAACACGAGAGAAAGGATAAACAACACCAAGAACACGACAGAAACAACAACACACAAACTAGAATGCAGAAAAAACAACACAGACAATAACACAGAAATAACAGCGCATGGAAAGAGACAAGAAAACGTCCACACTCCACCAAGGTTGGAGCGAGACTGTCCTAGCCACATGGTGAATCAAAGCTGTTCGAACTTCGAATCTCTCCTGCTCCTTGCTTGGTGTGTTCGTTTGTACTCTCTCCCAAAAAAGTATCGGCATTAAAACGAATGAACGAAAACGACAATAAATGTAGCATTATGGTACATTGCTTTGAAACCTTACAGATAGTGGTATTCCTGCCGATCAGTTGCCAATTATGCATATTTGTATTGCTTCATGAGTCAGAGAAACTATAGTGGATGCAAATCGAAACATATTTTCATTTCTTTACCAATTTGAGAAATTTAAAATATTATCGTAAGATTTGCCCCTTTCTAATGCTGAAAACTCAGCTAATCCACACTGTAGCTGCCGAATGGTATATAACGTTATCCTTCTTTTTATTTATTTTATTTTAGTTTTACTTTTTTATATACCTCTAACTCGTTCAATGGCTATCTAACAACTCCTCGGGCATCTCCATCCCAGTAGCCAGGACCATCTATATAGCTTTTATCAGTTCAGTTGTTGATTACCTTTCCCCTGCTTTGATTCAACTTCCTAGGGCTACTCTGGAAACTTTAGGAAAATTTCAGAATAGAGCAATGAGAATAATTGTCAGCTGTCCAATGTCGACCAGGATAGTGAACATGCAGCGTGAGTTGCGTCTTCCCCCATTATTCGAGAGAATTTATTGTAATGTTACTTGCTTCACTGTCAAGTGCCTCCATTTCCCACATCTTTCACCCCATTACTCTCAGTTAGTCAGGACTTCTCTTAGACCAAACTCCCCTGTCCCTCCCATACTGCCTGCTGGACGTACTCTTATAAGGTCTGTTTCCTCTATGCTCCGTGGGGTTAACATAGATATAATGGTTGCAGACGTCCCCCCAGGGCCCCCTCCATGGATGCTACCAACACCTGATGTGAGCTTTACACCTACTTCCAAGTCGGAGCTGCCTTCTCTACAGCAGCAGTTGGCTCTGGAACACATAGAAACAGTGACTTCCTCCATCACAGATCCATACTGTCTCTACACTGATGGCTCATTGCAGGTGGATGGTGCAGCAGGTTGTGCCGTTTTCTCGCCTGACCTGGAGTCACCTCCAGGGGGCTGGGTTGGCCGTCGTCTCTGTAACCACTCTAGCTCAACATTGTGTGAACTGTATGCCATTCTGGATGCTGTTAGTGTTGTTTGTCAACGTGGAGTGAAGGCTGCCATTTTTTGTAACTCCAAACCTGCCCTTCATTCCCTCTCTAGTGTTCAGCCCACACACTCTACTGTTATTCAGCAGATTTTATCGTTTTTGGCCTTATTGCATCATCGTAACTTGACTGTCAAATTTTTATGGGTGCCATCCCATGTAGGTTTACGTCACAATGGTACAGTTGACAGACTCGCAAAGGAAGCCTGCCATCTGCCTCCTCGTGGTGCTGGACGTCCTCTCTCCCTGACATGTTACCTCTCTAAAGTTTGCTCCGCCGCTCTCCTCCCTGTACAGTGACGCAGGGATGCAGAGAGGCCCTTGAGCATCTCCATCACCCATTACGAATCTATCTGCCGTCACAAATAATCCTGCCGTCGTCGAGGCCTCATGGTTCAGAGGCACAATGTAGTCTCTTCTCGTTTGAGGCTTGTCTACCGGCCACCGTGGCAGGTTGCTGGGATGCAGGGTGAGCCTCCCTTCACTGAGTGTCGCTTGTGTCGAGCGCCTCGTGCTAACACTATAGAGCACTATTGCCTAGCCTGCCCCACTGTCCGACACTTGCTGCCCCAGGGCCTGCCACTTGATGTGGTTTGTCGACACCTGCTGAACCATCAGGTTCTGGAGGAACTTCTGGTGCGCCACCCTCGTTTTGGTGGATTTAAGTAGGTCATAATGTAAATATTTGTTTGTGTGCTTGTGCTTCATTCTGTTATGTCAATGTGATGTGTGTGTGTGTGTGCATGTGCGTGTGCTTGTGTGTGTGTGTGGTCATTGGGTTCTCGTGAGTCCCGCCTACCCTTGTGTACTGTTGTCTGCCTATTGACTGACGCTACGGTGCAATGAATTAAAAAAAAAAAAAAAAAAAAAAGCTCTAACTCGGGACAGGGGGCCCCGAGATTATCGAGTGAAGCTTTGAGGTGTTGGTTTCTTCACATGTTTGTTTATACACGTCACTTTCTGGAGAGGGCAATGTCTGTTTGTGTTAGTTTACAAAACCTTATTTAGAAATATGAGAAGAAAAAGCATAAGTCTACTTAATCCTACCCTATGCTATAACTGCATTATACTTAAGACAAAATACTACAGTTATAGCGAATCTACTCAAAGATTCCTTTTTGGTTAAAATCCGATTAGGTAACTTTATTCTCTGGGTTATTATTCTCATTATATTCAATAATTTAGTAAATTCCCCATCCCCAAAAAACATCAATCATTAAAATCACATAACGTATATCTGTATAAATGAAGTCACAACTCTTACTCCAAGACTTGCCTAATGCATGAATTATGTATGCTAGAGGATTTCACATTAGTACAGAAATGAGAGTCAACTCATTGCCAGCAGGAATACCAACCCCACCGTACAGTCATACATGTAGCTTCGATCTTTTCTCAGCAGGATCTAGCCAGCAATGCCGATACTTTTTTTGGCGAGTGTACATTGCCGCTCATGACCACTGAGTCCATACTCCCTGCCTCTGAGGCGGGACATAGATTAGGAATTCAGAGTGTACTTCACAAAACGTGAGATCCTGAGATGAACAGTGGAAAGGAAGGATGGAAATAGAGGTAGAAGCGGGAAAATGAAGTGCATTAGGAGGGGGTATTGGGCAGCTGGGTTCGCTGGTGCCAAATAGCGATTTTACTGAGATGGCGCAGTAAACAGTACAGTACATTTTATTTCTTTCTCGGAAACCTCTAGAGCAGTGGTTCTTAAACTGGGGGGCGCCAGAAGCTTCAAGGGGGGTGCGAGCAGGCTTTTGGTAAATAATCTATGATGTTAATTATTGCAAAATTGCCAAAAACGTCACCACTGTTTTCACAAGTCTCTCTCTCTCTCTCTCTCTCTCTCTCTCTCTCTCTCTCATAATGGGCACACGTTTTCAAAATTTTCGAACCCGAACCCCCCATGGCTGATACAGTTGGCTTCGCTCGCCAACCCACCCATACCATAAGTAATTTAATATTCATATTATTCTGTTTGGTAAACATTTTAAGGAATAGGGGGGCGCGGGATCTATAACCTACATAATGCAGAGGGGGCGTGAAGCAAAGAAGTTTGAGAACCACTGCTCTAGAGACAGTGGTTCTCATCTGGAGGTCCACAGCAACCTGTTGGTTGATACACATGAATTTTGGTAATACATCAGAAATCGATGTGTATTTTTTTAAACTTATCGATTATACAGTACAAAATATGTTTTCAAAATTTACTGTTCTTGTAGTATTCCTTGTTAAAAAACATATTGGTCACTCAGGTGATTTAGTAGCAGGAAGAATATTAACCCTCTAAAATAAATGTTCAAGACTCACAGCTTTAATAAGTTGTTCAAAAATTTACGTGCATGATATATATTTCAGAGCAAAATGTTAGTTGTTTATAACTTTGAACAATTCCACAAAATTCGGATTACAAGAAACATACCAAAAAACAAAATATTTGTTGCATACACTTATTATTCATTATTTTACATTTTTGTTTTACCGGGCTGCTCCCGTCTAAAACCTCGCTTCTGATACGTTGTGCTTCAAGAAAAACATGTGACATTACGTCTACAGATGACGGGCAGCTACGCAGCTTTGAGAACGTGATTGATTGTTCATTGTTATATTCGTCCATCAACGCTAACTGAACTAAAATTTAGGACAGCTGAAAAGAAAATGTGTGAGTCAAATATGTCCCCCCAAAAATAGTACAGTACATTGATATAGGTTACTTTACTCAGACGGTGAGGGATTATTGATCAAATATTGGACACACAGCGCATGCGTGTTTTTTATTTTTACACATATAAACCAGTAGCCGGAACACTTTAACCCAAACTTAAAGTGGCTGTGTTGCTGCTGATTTCGCTCCTCTCCAACCATCTAACCATTTTCTCGTGGGATCAGTTACTGGTACAGTATATTAAAATTTAATAATATGGTGTTGTAAGTACGTTTATCATGTTAATCAAAACCTTGGGAAACTATTCGCTTTAGCTTAGAGACAGCAAAGCATTCATAGTATCCCTCAATCACGTCCTTATGCGGTTTTATTCTTGTGACGAAAAAATTATAATGGGTTCAGCAAAATTTAATAGCATGTAACACCTATGTACAGTTGGCTCCATTTCCGCGTTTTCCACTAAGCGTTGCCAATATTGAGCCACGCAGAAATTTGAATCCCGAACCCCATGTGATCATGAGTTCGGGAGAGTGACTCTCATATATTGTGGGTCCATGAAATCATCTCTGTTTCTCGAACACTACTAAAAGTTTGGCCTAGAGGCCCTAGACAGTAATCTCGGATGACTTAATCAGGGTCACACTGCATGTAATGAATTTGTAAACAAAATATCACATAATTTCATGTTAGGTCCTGCTTTCATAATATTGTATTTATCATTTTCTTCAACACGTAGAATGATGATGAAGTCGTAAGTAGGAAAAGTGGAGGCTTACGAAGAGTGAAGGAGTACTGTACTATACATGGAGGAGAGAGGGAGAGAGAGTAGAAAGCCGAATAGAGTGAGTGAGGACATGGTGTGGGAGAAGTGATTAGTGGGTAGATAAGATCATACACTACAAAACATTACCCTTTGGTAACCAGTAACCCAAATAAATTAATCAGAAAATAACTCGACTCCATTAGAGCAACAAAATTGGCTTTACTGGCAATATCTCACAATACTAAGTAGGTTGTGGAAGGTCTGAATTAATAATACGGTAATATTTTAACTATATTAAGATACTTTAAAAGTTTGAGTGCCCCTGCGATCACAAGCCATTCATATTAAAATCGTCAATTATCCTTTGTTTCCTTATATTTTCTCCATGATTGCTTTACCTCTTCTGTATCTCTTTTTATCTCGTATTAGTGTCTTCCAGGATCAGTGTGGCCTTTTCTCCTCCTCTTCATTTACTCAAACTCATCCATCAAATTGAGCTCACGCATATCAAACTTACAAGTCAAGTTCATTCCTTTATCTTCCCAAATTAGGAGACCTCTAATACCTGACTATGAGATGGAAGAATGCCGGATGAATGTGTGTTCAGCTGATATAACCATGTATGAACGCTACGCTGTAATATTGACAAGATGTATCGGTTAATTAAAAAACGTATTAAAGGAACGTTTATCGTTCTCAGATTACTCTCATGTCTACCATTACAAAACAGCGACGACAAAATTATGATCATAGCAACAACAATATTACCATCTTGAAGTGTGTGGTGCACGGACACGACCTTTAAGGGTTATAAATGTTATATTAATGATTATCCATCTTCCCTTTCTTAATAACCGGTTGGTTAAGAATTACAGTACTACATGACTAAAAAATATAGCAATAATTAATTCAACTGTAATTCCTGGCGTGTGAATTGTATTACTACATATGGTTTGTAATAGGTTTCCATATTTAAGCAAATCCTTTGGAATGTAGCATTACACTTAGATTTTTATACCAGAAGATAACTTAATAAGGTAACAGTCAGCTATTTGCTTTATAACCTTGGGTGCTTACTGTAATAATTCTCTCCCTTTCTTATGATACTACTCTGTCACACTCTTGAAGCTTTTCCTCTCCGACCCAGCCCCTCTTTCCATCTCACTTGGTAGTGAGTGTTTTGCATCATGATCACACATGGTTTGGGATTCAAAATTCAGGGTAGCTCAACATTGGCAGCAGTAAGTGATACAAGCGGAAGTGGAGCAAACTGTACGTACTATATATGTTAATTGCGGTATTCTTAATGACACACGGATACGTAGGCTATGCATTTGTATCTCATTAGTAAATCTGTAAAACTTTTGAAGGCACAATACGTTAATTCAAATACAGTCATTTTTAATGTTACGTTTTAATATGTAAGGAAATGGGCATTTTGCCATCCAACCGTTTTACTAACCGCATGTTTCTATGCATGTCCACACTGGAAATCGAACCAGGATTCTCGCAATGCGCCTGGTTCTCGCATTGTGAGAATGCTGGTTAGATCCCCAGTGTGGACATTCATAGAAATTTATTTTCACTCGTAATTGTGTGCTTTACTTGGTAACCGCATGTTGTAGTACACGGCTCTCTATCTAAAGTATTTTATGCAACATTATAGAGACAAGGTTGGTCACACGGTCTGATATAATGGTTTACATCGCAGGTGGGGCTGTATACCTTGCCCGAATTTGATGCATCAGCAGGATTATGGAGCGATGATAAATATGTAGTTGAAAAAATGTGCACTAGATGTTCATAGACCTGAATAAATTTTAAAAATATATAACAAATGTTTCGTCGTGTCATCGTTGTTAAAGTATCTGATTTCTTATTAAGGCAAACAAGGGCGGAGATACGATGGCGATATTTGATATTTCAATACTTAATTAATGGTGAGCTGATCACATCGGTACTGTACTGTATATACATTATACTTTGGGATCTGTGTGCCGGGAAGTAAATATACGTTTGTCTACACTTTCCACTGCGTTGTTTTCGTTCTCCCATTGTAAGAACATACGTAATATACAGCAGCTCGTGATCTCGCTACAAAGCACTATTAACCCTCAGTTCACAACTTCACAACGTTAAGTCAATAACTACAAACCACTTCACATCTACCTTACCTCTACCTGCTTCACAACTTCTCTACTCACTTACCAAATACTTTAGCAAGTATTTCTATCCACCTACCATAAAGACCGTAAAATCCTATCTTCAATATTCACTGCACAATAAAGTATAGATTTGAAAGTGCTTTTCTTAAGTACGCACGTTGGTAAACTATTAAATATCTTTACTTATGTGAAAACGAACGCTCTATTGTTTCATTGCATATTGGTCGTTTGTCTCCAAAATAAAGAAATTCTAACGAAAATGCACATAATATATATATATATATATATATATATATATATATATATATATATATATATATATATATATATATATATATATATATATATATATATATATATATATATATATATATATTAATATGCATGTTTCAACTGCCCCTCAATTATTTTCTCTGTAATAATGAAGGTGAGTACCAAAGGTTGGAATCAAATTCATTGTCCTCATCAAATTCCAAATTTCCAAATTCATATCCAATCATATTCGAGATGCCTAGAAACGTCGCATTTGAAGAGTCGTAGGTCATAGTAAGACAGAAAGATGGATGTAAAAAGAGTGTCCCAAATTTGGGCAGTTGTCTATATTATGAAAAACTGAAAGTACCAGTTAACTTTTGCACTAGAGAGTTAGACAGAATAGGGGTGATATCGAGTGGCTTGGTGAGTGTTGCATGCTCTCCTGAGGGGAGGAAGTGGGAAGCATGTAATTGAGAGTTTAGAAGAGCCATGTCCAGTGCAGTGCGATAGAAGAGAGAATTATGCAAGTTTGAGGCAAAGATAAACAGGCTGTAATAAATCAGTCAGAGTGGGAGAGATGATGAGACGTAAGGATTTTTTTAAATTCCTCCCTGTTCAGGAGTATCGTGAAGGTTGAACTACCCCACACAAGGGTACATTACTCCAAACAGGGGCGGATGAGACCACTGTAGCCTACAGTCTCCTCCACTCCCGCTTTCACCAGTTCAGCGTTGCCAACGTATACACCCGGTATCGTGTGGGCTACCAGTTTCGACTCTCGCATCCGAAACACCTGCCAGTAAGAGTATTGATTGATGGCAGGTGTTTCGGATGCGAGAGTCGGAACTGGTAGCTCACACGATGCCGGGTGTATACGTTGGCAACGCTGAACTGGTGAAAGCGGGAGTGGAGGAGACTGTACAGAGACAGGAACTGTGCGGGGAAATGTGTTAATGGAATCTACGCAGTACACCCAGCTTCTTTGAGACAAGTTTAGCGAGAGAGGTAATATGAGAGACTCCAACGATACTGAGAGCAGATGAAAGATCAAGTAGTGTGACACTAAAAAGAGGGGATAGTCGTTTGGAAAATTCGTTCGAGTTGAGAGGTGAAGGAACTGCGATTTGGAAGCATTGAAATTCACGAGGATTACTCTGTCCCAATCGAAGGTGAGGGAAAAGTCAGAAATTAAACCTGCCATTCCATAGGCATTATGATGTGAAGAGAGCAGTGGGGTTGGACAGTTGTGATACCAGGTGTAATATTGTAGGGTGGTATCGTAGGCAAATGAGTGGATAGTAGAAGTACAGCTAGGTTCATTGATGAAAAAGAGAAAGAGAGTAGGTGATACGACAATTAGAACCCTGGAGGAAAAACAGTGAACATCTACAACAGCAACTATAAAACGGCCAGAAAGGAAATCAGAGATAACAGCGCTGAGGGAAATATTGTAACTGAATGAGGGCAGTTTGGAAATTAAAGTTTTGTGCTAGACACTAATCAAAACCTTTCGATATGTCTAGCGAGAGAGTAAATGTGTCATCAAACTTCTGAATAAAGGAAGACCATGAATCGGAATGAATGAATAGAAGATTGCCACAAGAGGATGGCTGACGGAAATCAATTTCACGATCATAAAGAAGGTCGTGGCGAGTCGGATGCTTTTGAACTTTGCTACTAAAGATAGACTGTTCATAGATAGGGGAATAGGGCGCTAATTTGAGGGTAGGGAGCAGCCACCATTCTTCAGACAAGTTGGATCAAAGCAAACGCAGGAGGGAAATGTATTAAATAACAGGCAAAGACGGAACAGTTTGCCTAGACAGGAAGTCAATACGCAAGTACTGTTTTAAAAGACAACAGGAGGAATCCCATAAAGTCCGTACGACTTCAGAGTATCAAGGCCAAAGAGGGCAGAAAATACTTCATTTGAAGAAATATTAATGGCAGGCATAAGTCAGAGGTGTGCAATAATGGAGAAATAGTGCCGGCATCGTCCAGTGTATGCCTCCATATCCTAGGGACCTAGAGGATCGCTTCTTTGATGCGTGCAGCGCACTCAGAGGGACCCAGGGCACGGAAGCAAAAATCATTCCATGGAAAATCTTGAAATTACTCTCTCAGATCACCCCTGCTGTTGGCGCTGTATGTGCCAGTCCCTGGCACAGTCCCTGGAAGAGACTGGCACAATTACTAAGCATCCTCCACTGTGTATATGTTCATCATAATAATGTCTTCTCGTTAAAAAACATATATTTCGACAATTTTCAGGTATAAATCCCCAGAATGGAAGCGCATCCAAAATTTCGATCAACAACTTTGGCAGAGCGGACTCGGTTTGTTTGGCTGTGGCGATATGGAATGTCAGCACGGGCGATTGCACGAAACTGTGGTACAAGCATTACCACAGTGTGTAGGTGGCTTAGGCGGTGGAGACTCGAGGGCCATGTTCATACAAAACCTCGAAGTGGAAGGCCACGCAAAGAATGCATCCTAGGATCTATTTCCTTACATAAAGAGTGGAATCTGCTTTCAAGTAAAATACATAAATCCAGAAAACTTAATTGCATCATTGAATCTGAGGTAACAAAAGAAATGAGGCACTGGGGACAATTACATTTGAATTTATCTCCAACAAATATATTTTTAAGTATGCCCGCTCCTACTTACTCTCCAATTCATTCAAATTCTCTCTGATGTTGTACTGCTGTTGGCAGTTGTTTTTGAGCCACCTAAGTTTAAGTGAATAACCGAATATCACCCTTACTAGACTGAGTAACTGTTTAGAAGAGCATTCATACCTATAATATACTAATGAGGAATGTTTTGATCGGCGTTTGAACTCTGATGTTGAGGTTACGAGTTCGTTCCATAAATTAGTTTCTATCGATGTTACGGTTCTAAGATTTTGCATGTACCCCTTCCTCCAACCCCTCTACTACACACACACACACACACTACTACTACTACTATGGCGTGGTCGTATGAAATAGTGTGGTTGAGTGATGAATTGCTGTATTATACCATATTACCCTGTACAGCAATTGTCCTCTTTACTGGATGTGGTTTTCTCATAACTGATGCAATGTTAGTCGCTGTCTAGACAAGCAATGGTATTTTATAGTTCGATTATTTGTAGAACATAAATGTGATATAATGATTTATTTTATGTATGTAGTGCTACGTTAAAATTTTATTAACACAATGTTGAAATATATAATCTTTGACATGAGAGTATAGATAATTATTCAGTACATCAGTAGTACAGCCAATTACAGTTATTAAACTCCCACCCAAACACACCAACGTGGTGAGTGTGTGTGTTTTGAGATAGGGGTGCCGGGTAAATGATATGGCTGTTGGTGGAAATGGTAATGACAAATGTTGACTGACTATCTTAAACTTGTTGTAAGTAATAAAACCCACACTGGTAGACGAAATATTTTTATTCCAGACGTTTCGGCGACCTCTGTCGCCCTCCTCAGTGGAAATACAGGTTAAGAGTGGTACAGTCGGCAGCAGAAGTCCTGTCGCCTCACCTGCTTCACCGAGACGCACAGTGTTCATGGACTCGAGAAATACACATGTTTTCTACACCTAATAATCTCGAGGCGATGAACATTGCGTGCCTTGGTGAAGCAAGTGAGGCGACAGGACTTTTGCCGCCGACTGTACATCCATTACTTTCGAGTGAGTTTATATACCTAACTCGACGCAAAACAAAAGCATACTTTATCTCAATCCCTCTCTCCTCAGTTTTCCGCTTTCCATACTCCCTCTCTCTCTCTCTCTCTCCTAGTGTTTGGGTGTGTGTATGATCCTACAAATGTGTATATAGTTCCCTTGTATTCTATCCCGAAAAACTTCGCTTATCACGCAGGGTATTGACAGCAGCCAAGGACAGAGAACAGTATTAAAATGAATATGAATCCTTAGGCTTCAACCCTAGAGATTCGAAAGATTCATACAGCCGAACGAAGTCGACAACAAAGGTGATTCAACCACCTCTGGTCAGTCCGTGCCTGCCCACCGTTTCATCTTAGCATCATAAAAAAAAAAAATTATAACTCAATTACCAAATAAATGTGTAAAAAAAAATTTGAAACCATAAAAATAAAAACAAGTGTATAACTCAAGAAATAAGTTGCAATGAAATTAGGAATAACATTTAATAATATTTATACATTTAAGAAAAAACAATACCACAGCGTTTTGCTACAACTGTAATAAACTAATACCAGGTCCCCTACAGTATACGAATAAAATAAATTTATAGTTGTAACCACAGTACACACAGTCCAACATGAATAATTGTATTTGTGAAGGAGCTTTTCTCCATTATAACATTCTTGCTGAATCATGAATTAAAATAAAAGGATGTTAGCATTATTGAGAAGGCAGTGGTGCCGACCACAGATTCAGTCTCGCTCCAGAAATGGTGGAGTGTGGACGTACTTGTTTGTGTTGTTGTTTGGGTTGTTATTTAATATTCTGATGCATCAGCTGCTCACTTCTCTCCCTGATATTCCTGGAACTACAATTACGTGCTATGCTGATGATATCTGTGTTCATTCTACCTCACCAAGGGATCTCCAGCGGTTTCTTGACTCCTTCTCTGTGGCCTCCTCTCACTGTGGCATTATTGTCTCACCAGATAAGAGCAGAATAATCACCTGCCGCCTTCCTCAAGCTCAGCCAGTGTTCACCATTGGAGGGACTGTCATTCCCATGTGTTCCCAGTATCGCTACCTGGGCGCGCCAAGTCAATATTTGGCCGATTGTCGCTGCCAGACCTCAAGACCATCCCATTGTCCAGGACTTATTGGATCGTCTCCAGCGCCGACTTACATCACTTCAATGGCTCGCTAACAACTCCTCGGGCATCTCCATCCCAGTAGCCAGGACCATCTATATTGCTTTTAACCGTTCAGTTGTTGATTACCTCTCCCCTACTTTGATTCAACTTCCTAGGGCTACTCTGGAAATTTTAGAAAATTTTCAGAATAGAGCAATGAGAATAATTCTCGGCTGTCCATTGTCGACCAGGATAGTGAACATGCAGCGTGAGTTGCGTCTTCCCCCATTAATCGAGAGAATTTGTTGTAATGTTATAATGTTGTAATTATATCTATATTAAGACAATAGAAGATAGAGGAAACAGACCTTATAAGAGTACGTCCAGCAGGCAGTATGGGAGGGACATGGGAGTTTGGTCTAAGACTTGACTAACTGAGAGTAATGGGGTGAAAGATGTGGGAAATGGAGGCACTTGACAGTGAAGCAAGTAACATTACAATAAATTTTCTCCACTAACGGGGGAAGACACAACTCACGCTGCATGTTCACTATCCTGGTCGACATTGTACAACCGAGAATTATTCTCATTGCTCTATTCTGAAATGTTTCTAAAGTTTCAAGAGTAGCCCTGGGAAGTTGAATCAGAGCAGGGGAGAGGTAATCAACAACTGAACGGTTAAAAGCAATATAGATGGTCCTGGCTACTGGGATGGAGATGCCTTAGGAGTTGTTAGTGAGCCATTGAAGTGGTGTAAGTCGGCGCTGGAGACGACCCAATTAGTCAAGGACAATGGGATGGTCTTGAGGTCTGGCAGGGATAATCGGCCAAATATTGACTGGCGCGCCCAGGTAGCGATACTTAGAACACATGGGAATGACAGTCCCTCCAATGGTGAACACTGGCTGAGCTTGAGGAAGGCGGCAGGGGAATATTCTGCTCATATCTGGTAAGACAATAATGCCACAGTGAGAGGAGGCCACAGAGAAGGAGTAAAAAAACCGCTGGAGATCCCTTGGTGAGGTAGAATGAACACAGATATCATTAGCATAGCACGTAATTGTTGTTCCAGGAATATCAGGAAGAGAAGTGAGCAGCTGATGCATCAGAATATTAAATAACAATGGGCTGAGAACACCCCCTTGAGGCGTACCAAGATGAAAACTGCACAAAGGACTGAGCGCACCACTGAAAAACACACGGGAGGTCCTGTTACTCAGGTAGCCCCGAATCCACCGTAATAGATTACCCTTTATCCCAAAGTCAACCAGTTGATCCAAAATGACTTCTCTATTAGCAACATCAAAGGCAACTCGAAGGTCAATGAAGGCCACCACACTGTCCCTGGAAAGGCGAGGATACAAGTCGACTAGGCAGTGGTGTGTGCTCCACTGGGGAAGGAAACCAAACAGCCATGGAGAAAGGCGATCCTGCAATCTGTACATGAGACAATTGAGTAAGATTCTCTCCATAACCATACAAAAACAGGAAGTCAGGGAAATAGGCCTGAACTTCGCAGTGCCAGGCTTATGGATGGGTATTATTTTGCTGCCAAGACTCAGTGTGAGCACACTCCTGCAGGGCAACTAAAGCATCCCTAGACATCTGGAAATGATGTAGCAGGTCAGAGGTTTGCTTGGCTTGAAACAATAGGCCATCACCTTCAGCCTCCTCCTTTGCCTCCTGTATGCGTGCATCCAGCGTCCAGGAGTGGGCAGTATAGCGATGCTGGAGGTGTGGCCGGGAGACGTATAGCCTATGAAAGTCATGAGTAGCAGATACAAGATCAGAGTACAACTGTTTAGCTGATGACATGTCAAATGTAGGGAATACATGGGCCATAAATAAGATGTAAGTCGGGCAATATTTAGGGGGCACAGCAATACGCAAACGAGTGGCTGAAGCACTTGACCCAGCAGTTAGAGAATAATGAAACCGAAGAGCGATGTGATCAGAGAATAAGTCTGGCACGGAGGAGCACAGGACCTGAGATGCTATCAGGCCAGACGAGAGGATGTAATCCAGAGTACCTCCCAGGTAATGAGTGGCACCGCCAGTGTCCCAGCGTGTCAGATGATGCTTGCGGATGTATAAAAGGAGACGAACTCCATTATGATTAATAGAGCCAGGACCATCACCCAAATCAGAATGCCGAGCATTAAAATCTCCCATATACACCATACCACGCACTGTTGGAGAAGGAAGAGCCTCAAGAGTGAGTCTAGCTGGGGCAGAATGGATATTACATAATTGGAGTACTCCATTCCCAGGTAGGACCCCAAATAGCTGAAAGGTTATGTCAGGATCAGTGGAGGTACGAAGAAGGCGATGTGGCAAGGAGCTATGTATGTAAGTCAGGAGACCATTCCTTACCAGATGAACATATGGCACATAACCTGAGACGGGAGGAGCTTGTCCAGCAGCGAGCGGCCGTCCTGGAAATGCTTCCTGGAGAAAAATAACACTGGGATTATGACGAAAAACATAGGCCTTGAGTTGAGTGAGCTTAGCATAACTTGTGATACCACATACATTCCAGGAGATGACATCCAGCCAGCAATCACTAGTGAACTCTGTATTTGGAGGTAGAAGTCCGGTGAGTGGGGGCAGATGAGCTACCTGGAGAAGAAGATGGACCAGGAAAAGGGACTGACTCGAAAAGCTTTTCAAGGCGAGATGCAACAGTATCCATCTTTTCGGTAAGGGTAGTGACAGTTGAGATGATGGCCTGCTGAGCCTCGACCAAGGGGGAGAGTTTGGAGTCATTGGCAGCCTGCGCAGCAACCAACCCATCAATCCTGGCTTCAAGGGCAGAAAAGCTGTTTTCGAGAGCCGTACATCGTACCATGAGGGTAGCAACAGACTTGTGGAGGGCCAGGTCTGGAGGCGAGGCAGGGCTGGTAGGAGGAGCAGACTGGGGAGGTGATGGTGGTGGTGGTGGTGGTGGTGGTGGAGGCAGAGCAATAGTAGAGACACGAGCCTAGACCTGACGTCGAGTACATCCATGCCACATGTTAACCCCTGGCTGAAGGCATCGTGGACACTTCCATCGAGACATATCCTCAGGAGGTGAAGGCTCAGAGGTGGAGGCAGCAGGACGTGATGGTTCACCCCTGACAGGACACGTCTTGGAATCATGGTTGGCGGCACACCATGCACACTTCGGCCTGGCAGAACAGTACCGGGAGATATGCCCAACTCCCCAGCCTCTGTAGCACCAAGGCTGGTCATTATGAAGTTAAGTTTCCTCACCTCACACGGTGGAAGACAGGGGAGGAAATAAAAGGAAATCTCATTTGGAGGTTTGACTCCAGACAACAACAATACGGCTAATGGGGGAACCATTTTGGAAAAAACGACGGGCAAAGTACACACCAGGGTATCTCTTAGCAAGTTTCGGGTCAACATCAATCGGAAAACGGGTAAGGATGTAACTGGGGAACTTACTAGGCCTCTCGGGTGAGTCTTCAAGAATGAGAGGCAGAGACAAAAATTCACCAGCCTTCACTCTATCAATGATGTCCTGACGCTTCCTAGAGATGTAGACAAACCGGAAGGTGACAGTAGCCATCTTGACTTCAGCTAGTTTACGCTGCAGCTGGAAGGCCCTGTTGACATCAGACAACCAACGCAGTTTTGTGTCCGTAGATGGGTTCCCAGAGAAGGAGAGCTTGACATAGGCATTTCTTGGGGTAAAAGCAGGAAGGTTGGACGAGGCAAGGAGTTGGTATACAAAGAAGAAACACCAGGGTCAGGCAGAGAATGTACAGTCTGTTACAGTTCCGACTAGGCCACCCAGTATCGAGAGATCGTAGATGTGGCAGCAGTGTGTGTGTGTGCTCGAAAATTATACGGATCGTTAACACTCTCCCTCTGTAGTGAACATGACCCTGCCTCAAAGTTCATTCCATAGATGGCGCTGTATAGTTGTGGAAGGAATGTGGACTGCAGGGTTGAAGTTTTGGGAAACATCTATGCTCGTGCCAATGAGTCATGAGCTCTCAGGCAGAGTGGTTGAGGAATGCTATTATGGAAATTTAACAACTATATTACACAATGATCAGGTGAAGCTAAGGTAAAGTGGTTCGTAGCCTGAACAGTGAATATTTCTTCTTAATGGATTTCATGTTTAGCATGCAACATTGCATTGTTTTCTTGTTTTTCTACCAACTCGAGCAGATCGAGCAGATAGGTTGTTTGCTTTGGCCATCATATTTTGGTAGGCATTATTTGATGTTCACCTCTGATTTTGTATTTTATTTGTAAGTCACGTTACAGTGTATTACATGCATAGTAAAATTCCTTCATTACTAAATACTCCTTCTCTCTCTCTCTCTCTCTCTCTCTCTCTCTCTCTCTCTCTCTCTCTCTCTCTCTCTCTCTCTCTCTCTCTCTCTCTCTCTCACGTTAAAGTGTACTGTAATATCTCTCTCTCTCTCTCTCTCTCTCTCTCTCTCTCTCTCTCTCTCTCTCTCTCTCTCTCTCTCTCTCAAATGAACACTATCTTATCTTAACCAGTCTATTTAGATATGAAATCGTATGGAGATTTAGGACCAATTCCACAGTTGTTCGTTGTAGTTTGTTAGCGCCCAAACGAAAGAATCTAAACTGTGTAAATGACTTTTGACTGATTTATTGGATTAACCTGATGAGTAAAGTTTACAGATATTGTAATAATACTAGTGCTTGATAGTTTTGGTGAATAGGTATACTCAGCTTTTGGGAAATAACGAAGGCTTACGAGTGTGTTTGGGGAGGAATCTGACAAACAAAATGACTATGATCTTTTGCCAATGATAGATTCTTCTTCACCTCCTTCTAACTTTTTCACTTTTCTTATCCTGTTCTTTCTTCACCTTTCCCTCATCTCCACCTCTTCTCCCTTTCTCCTTTAGACCCCGTAGGGGGGTATTGCCGGTAGTGATAGAGGGCAATACTTTAAGGGTTTTGGCGCCCCTTCGGCCCCAGCCAATCTCTTTCAGTTATTCAACTGTCTCTTTTCTTTCTATTTCCTTCCTGCTTGCTGTCCCACCTCTTCTATCACCTTCTTCTAGCGCTATATGATCTCGATGTTGCAGCGCCAAAAATCAATCAATCAATCAATCAATTTGCCAATGATAATCAACTGGCATTGATTGTTATATTAACTGGGTTATGTTTGTTTAGAAGCCACACCTGAATGGGGAAGAGGGATCACTCCTAGCGACCAAACGTGTGTTTAACCTCCTAATAGATTACCCCGATTTTTGCTAATTAACCTTTTGTAGTGAAAAATAGTGTGTGCATAACAGTAGGTGTTTTACTAAATTTGCACATCGTGTACATAATGATTGATTTATTCCAGAGATAACGGTGTGTGGCTGTGGGGAAGAGAAGGGCGAAGTTTCGGAAAGTAGGTGGGCAAGGTGAAGTTCACTGGAAGGCACCGGTTGAGCAGACGGATACGTAGGGTCATTACTTTAGCTAGGAATGTAGTTTGCCAGTCAGTATTTGATGAGCGTTTCAGAGTAACGACTCCTTATAATGATAAAATCCTAAAGATTTTTATTACTTTGTTTATTGTATCACCCGTTACCATAAATCCTACGAATTATGAAATTACTCCGAAACTATCCCTCTCGCATATTCTGTGTATCTTTTTATCGAGTCATCAAGTAATGAATAGATAACGTTAGCTACACAAATTAAAGAAGAATGTGTCTAAATTGACATTACCGATATCATGCTGTATGTGTAATAATCCTAAAGAAAATTAGCTCCTAGTAAAAGTCAGACAGAACACATGATTAAACCAAGATTTACTTGCATTATAAATAAATATAAAATATTCGCGTCCGTGCCCGAGATCACATCTTAAAACACGCTGCACACTCAGAGGGACCCCTATTCGGAGGCATATTTTTCAAGTCTGACCTGGTCAATGCAATCCGTTCAGTTAGGTTAGATTAAGTATGGTTGGGTTGAAATGCAGTCAAGTAGGTAAAATGAGCTGGGAAAGACAATGAGACTATTTTAAAAATTTCCTATGGTTACTTTTATTCCTATATGTTAGGAGCAATTTTCCTTAATTTTGTCCCAGCACTTCTTGCTCTCCAGCCAAATTCGAGAAATATGCTAACCAGCTGTAAAATCGGCGGTTGAACCCTCGTTGGCCGGGGGAAAGATAAAACTCTGGTTATTCTCTACTTTCGTCATCTTTACAGGTTCATAATTTCAATAGACAGGAACACTCTATAAATGTAAATAGCCAAAGTAGGAGTTATACAATCCTTGACAACCCAACAACATTTATTTAAACAAAATAATAGTTTATTTACATTGACAATTAATATCCAGTCCAGCCACCTTCCTTCTCTATGACGGCACGCAGTCTATCGGGCACAGAGGCCACAATGCGTCGAATTTGTTAGGTTTGTTGCGGAACATCTCCCACTGAGCCTGGGTATGAGCCATTAGTGCCTCTGGTCTCCGCTCCACCATCTCTGGCTCCCAGCAGTTGACCATATTAGCCCACATGTTCTCTATGGGGTTCCAACGAAGTTCACCTTGCCCACCTAGGCTACTTTCTGAGACTTCGCCCTTCTCTTCTCCACATAAATCCATCATTATGTGAACGGTGTGCAAATTTGGTAGATCACCTACTACTATGCACACATTAATGTATCTATTAGCAAAACTTGGGGTAATCTATTAGTAGGTTAAACACACGTTTGGTCGTTAGGAGTGATGCCTCTTCACCGTTCACCTGTGGGTTCAAAACAAACATAACCCAGTTAACAATCAATGCGAGTTGATTATCACTGGCAAAACGATCGCTTATTTCGACACTACTAATTTGTTTATTAACGTAGAATGTCAGGGAGCCAGGACTGATTCCACAGTCATTTTGTCAGAGTCCTCCCCAAACACACTTGTAAGGCTTCGTTATTTCTCAAAAGCTGATTATTCCTATTCACCAAAACTATTAATTGAGCATTTGTATTATTACAATAGCTGCATACTTTACTCATCAGATGCTTCCAATAAATCAGACACAAGTCATTTACACAGTTTAGTTTCTTTCGTTTGGGTGCTAACAAATCACAACGAACAACTGTGGAATTGGTCCTCACTCTCTGTTCGATTTCATTAGTATAGAGATAGGATAAGATAAGATGGTGTTTATTTCAGAGAGAGAGAGAGAGAGAGAGAGAGAGAGAGAGAGAGAGAGAGAGAGAGAGAGAGAGAGAATTACAGTTGACTTTAACATTTTTATTACGAGAGAGAAAAAGTATTTAGCAATGAAGGAATTTTACTATGCATGTAATACCTGACTTACAAATAAAATACGAAATCAAAGGTGATCTCAAATTATGCTTACCAAAATATGATGGACAAAGAAAACAACCTATCTGCCCGATCCTAGTTGGTAGAAAAACAAGATAACAATCGTGGCAACGAGACGTGAGCTCTGTCAGAACGACTGAGCAATGTTGCATGCCAAACATGATAACCATTAAGAAGAAATATTCACTGTTCAGGACACGAACAACTTTACCTTAGCTTCACCTGATCATTGTGTAATATAGTTGTTAAATTTCCATAATAGCATTCCTCAACCACTCTGCCAGTCTCGCTCCAGAACAGGTGGAGTGTGGACGTACTCGTGGCGCTCTGCCTCCATTCTCGTTTGTGTTGTTGTTTTGGAGCTCTTGTTTGTGTTTTTTGTGTTGTTTGTGAGTTCTTGTTTGTGTGTTGCTGTTTCTGTGGTGTTGCTGGTGTTGTTTGTCTGTTGTGGTTCTGTGTATAGTTTTGTTGTGATTGTCTGTGTGTGTGTGGGTGTATGTGTGTGTCCCTGGCTGATTGAGTGTTTAGTTGTTTGTGTTGTTGTTTGCTTACCATCTAGGCCTTGCCTGGCCTGATGGAGAGTGCGGATTCCTGCTTGGAGGCCGACTTGGCAATGTCGGAGGAAGACGAGTCTCCAATTGAGGATCACTGGCCTGAGCTGCCTTCTCGCAACCCTCCCCCCCTCTCCTCGGTCACTCCGCAGCACAGGTTGCAGCCGTCCACCTCCTCAACCTCTACCAAGCGACCTGTTGATGCCTCGTCCGACTCCTCGCAGGATTCCGATGGTGTGGACTGTTTACCTCCAGCTGCCAAGACTGCCAAGGGTGCTTCAGCTGTGCACGACGTACCTTCTCTGCCTCACCCTGGTGTTTCTTCTTTGTATACCAACTCCTTGCCCACGTCCATCCTTCCTGCTTTTGCCCCGAGAGATGCCTATGTCAAACTCTCCTTCTCTGGAAACCCATCTACAGACACAAAGCTGCGTTGGTTGTCTGATGTCAACAGGGCCTTCCAGTTGCAGCGTGAACTGGCTGAAGTGAAGATGGCTGCTGTCACCTCCCGGTTTGTCTACATCTCTAGGAAGCGTCAGGACATCATTGATAGAGTGAAGGCTGGTGAATTTTTATCTCTGCCTCTCATTCTTGAAGACTCACCCGAAAGGCCTCGTAAGTTCCCCAGCTACATCCTCACCCGTTTTCCTATTGATGTTGACCCGAAACTTGCCAAAGGATACCCTGGTGTGTACTTTGCCCGTCGTTTTTTCCAAGATGGTTCCCCCATTAGCCGTATTGTTGTTGTCTGGAGTCAACCCGATCCACCTCCAAATGAGATTTCCTTTGATTTCCTCCCTTGTCTTCCACCGTGTGAGGTGAGGAAACTTCATAATGACCAGCCTTGGTGCTACAGGTGCTGGGGAGTTGGGCATATCTCCCGGTACTGTTCTGCCAGGCCGAAGTGTGCATGGTGTGCGGCCGACCATGATTCTAAGACGTGTCCTGTCAGGGGTGAACCATCACGTCCTGCTGCCTCCACCTCTGAGCCTTCACCTCCTGAAGATACGTCTCGATGGAAGTGTCCACGATGCCTTCAGCCAGGGGTTAACGTGTGGCATGTATGTACTCGACGTAAGGTCCAGGCTCGTGTCTCTACTATTGCTCCGCCTCCACCACCACCACCACCACCACCACCTCCCCAGTCTGCTCCTCCTACCATCCCTGCCTCACCTCCAGACCTGGCCCTCCGCAAGTCTGTTACTACCCTCATGGCACGATGTACGGCTCTTGAAAACCGCTTTTCTGCCCTTGAAGCCAGGATTGATGGGCTGGTTGCTGCTCAGGCTGCCAATGACTCCAAACTCTCCACCTTGGTCGAGGCTCAGCAGGCCATCATCTCAACTGTCACTACCCTTACCGAAAAGATGGATACTGTTGCATCTCGCCTTGAAAAGCTTTTCGAGTCAGTCCCTTCTCCTGGTCCATCTTCTTCTCCAGGTCGCTCATCTGCCCCCACTCACCGGACTTCTACCTCCAAATACAGAGTTCGCTAGTGATTGCCGGCTGGATGTCATCTCCTGGAATGTATGTGGTATCACCAGTTATGCTAAGCTCACTCAACTCAAGGCCTATGTTTTTCGTCATCATCCCAGTGTTATTTTTCTCCAGGAAGCATTTCCAGGACGGCCGCTCGCTCTTGTGCAAGCTCCTCCTCTCTCAGGTTATGTGCCATATGTTCATCTGGTAAGGAATGGTCTCCTGACTTACATACATAGCTCCTTGCCACATCGCCTTCTCTGTACCTCCACTGATCTTGACATGACCTTTCAGCTATTTGAGGTTCTACCTGGGAATGGAGTACTCCAACTATGTAATGTCTATTCTGCCCCAGCTAGACTCACTCTTGAGGCTCTTCCTTCTCCAACAGTGCGTGGTATGGTGTATATGGGAGATTTTAATGCTCGGCATTCTGATTTGGGTGATGGTACTGGCTCTATTAATCGTAATGGTGTTCGTCTCCTTTCATACATCCGCAAGCATCATCTGACACACTGGGACACTGGCGGTGCCACTCATTGCCGGGGAGGTACTCTGGATTACATCCTCTCGTCTGGCCTGATAGCATCTCAGGTCCAGTGCTTCTCCGTGCCAGACTTATTCTCTGATCACATTGCTCTTCGGTTTCATTATTCTCTAACTGCTGGGTCAGGTGCTTCAGCCACTCGTTTGCGTATTGCTGTGCCCCCTAAATATTGCCCGACTTACATCTTATTTATGGTCCATGTATTCCCTACATTTGACATATCATCAGCTGAACAGTTGTACTCTGATCTTGTATCTGCTACTCATGACTTTTATAGGCTATACGTCTCCCGGCCACACCTCCAGCATCGCCATACTGCCCACTCCTGGACGCTGGATGCATGTATACAGGAGGCAAAGGAGGAGGCTGAACGTGATGGCCTATTGTTTCAAGCCAACCCAACCCCTGACCTACTCCATCGTTACCAGATGTCTAGGGACGCTTTAGTTGCCCTGCAGGATTGTGCTCACACTGAGTCTTGGCAGCGGTTCACGGACAGCATCAACCAGCAAACAAGTGTGGCTTCAATGTGGCACCTCATCCGTCGGGTTGTTAAAAAGACACCGGCCACTGCTCGTCATCACACTCCTGCCGACTATGCCAAACAACTTGTCGATGCCTGGTCAGAACAATCTACCCATGCCAGTCTACCCATCCACATACAAGATGCACTCGCTTCCCGTGCTGCTGTCCATCGGCTACGTCTAATGTCTGCTCTGTTACAAGATGATGACGATGATGCAGAGGAGATAACTGAGGAGGAGTTGCGCCGTGCTCTCATTCGGGGTAGAGCTTCTTCCCCTGGTGATGATGGTATTACTTATGCTGTGCTGCGCCTACTTCAACAAGTTCCTGGGAACCCTCTACTTCGACTGTACAATCTTTGTCTTCGTGACGGTTGTGTACCACGAGCCTGGACCAGCAGCACATTAATACCCATCCCTAAGCCCGGCACTGCGAAGTTCAGGCCTATTTCCCTTACCTCCTGTTTCTGTAAGGTTATGGAGAGAATCTTACTCAATCGTCTCATGTACAGACTGCAGGATCGCCTCTCTCCATGGCTGTTTGGTTTCCTTCCCCAGCGGAGCACACATCACTGCCTAATCGACCTGTACTCTCGCCTTTCCAGGGACAGTGTGGTGGCCTTCATTGACCTTCGAAGTGCCTTCGATGTTGCTAATAGAGACGTCATTTTGGATCAACTGGTTGACTTTGGGATAAAGGGTAATCTACTACGGTGGATTCGGGGCTACCTGAGTAACAGGATGCTACCAACACCTGATGTGAGCTTTACACCTACTTCCAAGTCGGAGCTGCCTTCTCTACAGCGGCAGTTGGCTCTGGAACACATAGAAACAGTGACTTCCTCCATCACAGATCCATACTGCCTCTACACTGATGGCTCATTGCAGGTGGATGGTGCAGCAGGTTGTGCTGTTTTCTCGCCTGACCTGGAGTCACCTCCAGGGGGCTGGGTTGGCCGTCGTCTCTGTAACTACTCTAGCTCAACATTGTGTGAACTGTATGCCATTCTGGATGCTGTTAGTGTTGTTTGTCAATGTGGAGTGAATGCTGCCATTTTTTGTGACTCCAAACCTGCCCTTCATTCCCTCTCTAGTGTTCAGCCCACACACTCTACTGTTAATCAGCAGATTTTATCGTTTTTGGCCTTATTGCGTCACCGTAACTTGACTGTCAAATTTTTATGGGTGCCATCCCATGTAGGTTTACGTCACAATGGTACAGTTGACAGACTCGCAAAGGAAGCCTGCCATCTGCCTCCTCGTGGTGCTGGACGTCCTCTCTCCCTGACATGTTACCTCTCTAAAGTCCGCTCCGCCGCTCTCCTCCCTGTACGGCGACGCAGGGATGCAGAGAGGCCCTTCAGCATCTCCATCACCCATTACAAGTCTGTCTGCCATCACAAATATTCCTACCGTCGTCGAGGCCTCATGGTTCGGAGGCACAATGTAGTCTCTTTTAGTTTGAGGCTTGGCTACCGGCTACCGTGGCAGGTTGCTGGGATGCAGGGTGAGCCTCCCTTCACTGAGTGTCGCTTGTGTCGAGCGCCTCGGGCTAACACTATAGAGCACTATTGCCTAGCCTGCCCCACTGTCCGACACTTGCTGCCCCAGGGCCTGCCACTTGATGTGGTTTGTCGACACCTGCTGAACCATCAGGTTCTGGAGGAACTTCTGGTGCGCCACCCTCGTTTTGGTGGATTTAAGTAGGTCATGATATAAATGTTTGTCTGTGTGCTTGTGCTTCATTCTGTTATGTTTTCGTGATGTGAGTGTGTGTGCACATGTGTGTGTGCTTGTGTGTGTATGTGGTCATTGGGTTCTCGTGAGTCCTGCTTACCCTTGTGTACTGTTGTCTGCCTATTGACTGACGCTATGGCGCAATAAATTAAAAAAAAAAAAAAAAAAAAAACCACTCTGCCTGAGAACTCATGACTCATTGGCACGAGCATAGATGTTTCCCGAAACTTCAACCCTGCAGTCCACATTCCTTCCACAACTACACAGCGCCATCTATGGAATGAACTTTGAGGCAGGGTCATGTTCACTACAGAGGGAGAGTGTTGACGATCCGTATAATTTTCGAGCAAACACACACACTGCTGCCACATCTGCGATCTCTCGATACTGGGTGGCCCAGTCGGAACTGTAACAGACTGTACAGTCACTCATAAAAGTAAAGACACCCCCAGGCAAGACACCTTTTGAGTGGTTTGATATCGGCTCTGGTAACGTTGTACAGCTGGTCACACTCCCGTGAGGCCCACCCAGCGTTGTCAATGTTGGCCGAGATAACCCCGAAACACTAGTTGTGAGCTCTGCTCGCTCGAACCATTCACTGGTGGGAGGGAGAAGTAAGGAGGGATTTGAGGAGGGTAGGGGGGGTGTCTATACATAAGAGGTGAGAAATTATTCTTGGGGAGGTGAAAAATGTGTGGAAGCCCAGTTATCAATTATTTATATACCGACATTCGTGTCAATTATTAACATCAATAAATGTAAGATTAAGTTTTTCATATTATGATGTAACACAAAAACAACCGAGGTAATATTATTGTATACGGTATTTTTTCGTATAATATTCAATGGTTATCATCAAGCAATAAACGCTGAAAAATACTTACACGATAACTGAATAAGAATCATGAACCAGAATGCTATTTATTAAATGAAACAAATGTGAATACCTTCTTTTTGCATGTAGCAAGTGTTGATACCACTAACACACACTTTCATATCCCCCGCATCTACCTAACAGTTTATAATCGTATTGTGGAATATCAAGGCTCTCATAATCCCTCACGTGATAGCAGCCTAGCAATATTCTAAATCATTTTAAAAATAGGACCTGAAAAGAAATTATGTGATAATTTGTATACAAATTCAATCCATGCGATATGGCAGGACTAATTATTAACCTGATAAAGTCATCCGAGATAAATGTCTAGGCCAAATTTACAGACGCCAGCATGAGTGAATCAAACACAAGTTTCGAAGTGAGCAGTGTCCGAGAAACCGCGATGATTTCATGCACCCTCAAAGAATCAGAGTCAATCTCTCGAACCCAATCAATCTTGCCATCTCACTTGTCAGTGAGTGGTTCGCATCATGATCACACCTGGTTCGGGATTCAAATTTTTGGCAGCGCTGGTTGGTAAACGAGGAAGTGGAGCCAACTGTACTTTCCTTTACTGTCATATATTTTCAAAAATATATGAGCAGTTGTAGATAAATTACATATATACAGGGTGATTCAGAAATGCGTGTCGAAAATCCGCAGGTGTATTCCTGGCACATAATTGAATGTAAATTAGTCAATAACGATTTTGGAAATTCTCAATAGTTTATAAGTTATAGTGCCTTCAAGGTTTGAAGAGTGTGTTTAAATCTAGGGATTGTACCATAATCTTTCAGACACGTGTGAAATTACTTAACTCCCTGAAACTCTGTCCCTGGTAATTTTGCTGTGACTGTACACTCTACAGCTTTTGTCATATTCTTTAGTAACTTTTACTGTGTTTCCAATGCCTTCATGGGAGTTAAGTAATTTCACACGTGTCTGAAAGATTATGGTACAATCCCTAGATTTAAACACACTCTTCAAACCTTGAAGGCACTATAACTTATAAACTATTGAGAATTTCTAAAATCGTTATTGACTAATTTACATTCAATTATGTGCCAGGAATACACCTGCGGATTTTCGGCACGCATTTCTGAATCACCCTGTATAGATATAGTGAGCATAGAGTAAGTTGAAGATTTAGTACGTGTCATACAGGTATACCTGCTAAAAGATAATCTGACAATTAACTGAAAGTCTTTGCTTTCCGTTGTCGTTACTAAATTGGATAATTATATCCACAGATGTTAATGTCAGGTTGACAGTAAATGTGTATATTCTTTTAAACTTTAGTTTAAATTATTACCACTACCCCAAAAAATATCCTTCCCAAACTCTAAGTGAATATACATTATATATATGTTTAGGTATATAAAGAATAAGTATGTATTGTTATTAGGCTAAGTAATGACATGTTATAATATCATTATTTAAAGACATGCTGTATAAAATAATGCATTGCATTAATATTTCACTCTCACAGAATACTTGTATTCCAACCGTTAATAGCTACAACCTACCTGGCAGGTCTTTTCTAAAACTATAGAATATGGTTTTGAGGATAGAAGAAGACGGCACAGGGCATGGAGGACCCTGTGGTTTGGAGAAGGGAATAGTTGGTAATGTGGGACAATTAAAGGGGCGCACAAATCCTTAAAGTACTGTCCACATCACCGTAGGCTTTATGACCCCTACTGGGTTTCTAATAATATAGTAAACTATGGAAATAGAGGTCGAACGCTGATGAAAAGAGTCAATGAAATAATTTAAGTACAGTCGGCAACAAAAGTCATGTCGCTTCACTCAGTGATTCCTGATGGATATCATGAAGGCTAATCATCGCACCAAAATATTCTTCATACAAAATTACAATCACCCCTTGCAAATCAATAAACCTCCCTGATTCTCTAGTTCACTGGCATGTGAAATTTTGTTTTCATACTGTAGTTTATGATTTGACAGATGTGGTGATGGGACACTTGCTGCCGGCTGTACAATATGATTGCTTGTCTAGACAGTGACCCGCAGTCCAGTAAGGGTAATATTGTGTTTATGATCAAGTCCTATAGTGGCCCACGAACTCCTGTCCACATCTGTAACCTACTTTCCAACTGGTTCACATCAAGTACAGTACCAAAGAAAATATTGCAATCAAATATGCTGGTATGTGGCGATATCTGGCAGCTGCTTCGAAGTAAACACTCATATATTGTCAAGGGATTACTAAGGATGGGTGTAATTGGCGGTAGCGTTCAGTACCGACGCAAATTATTTGTCCCTTGTGTACTCCAAATATTACCTACATGACAAGAAGTAACCTACAAAATAAACATTATGTAATAGTTACATGTATATATTGTACGAAAAACAGTAATGAGTGCTGAATTATCAACGATAATATTTTTGTATAATAAAAAATTGTTTCAGGGATTAGTTTCAATGGATTGGACCCTCAAAGCGGAAAACATTAAACAGTCCAAGGCAAATAGTATAATTATAATGTATCTGTGCCTGTAGAAGTGAAAAGCTTCCTTTTTCTTACTAAATTATCAAGTGTGAGATGTTAGATACTAAAGCAAGCGTTATAATTCTATAGTGTCATAGATATATCCGATTAGACAGCTCACAGGAGAATTCTAATGGCAGCAGTTTTGTTATCCATCCTTACATAGGTTGTATTTTATGAGTAAAGCATTGGCACAATTTGAGTGTTTACTACGAAGCAACCGCCAGATACCAACATATTCGATTGCAATCTTTTTTTGGGCAACTGTACTGTATTTGTTTCCCATCACACATACAGCCATTGGATTTTTTTTTTTTTTTTTTTTTTTTTTGCGCCGTAGCGTCAATCAACAAGCAGGCAACAATATATACGGGTAGGCGGGACCCATGAAAATCCAATAACTACAACCACACACACACACACACACACACACACACATACACACATCACGAAAACATAACAGAATGAAGCACAAGCATACAGACAAATATTTACATTATGACCTACTTAAATCCACCAAAACGAGGGTGGCGTACCAGAAGTTCCTGTTAAACCTGGTGGTTCAGCAGGTGTCGGCAAACCACATCAAGTGGCAGGCCCCGGGGCAGCAAGTGTCGGACAATGGGGCAGGCCAGGCAATAGGGCTCTATAGTGTTAGCACGAGGTGCTCGACACAAGCGACACTCAGTGAAGGGAGGCTCACCCTGCATCCCAGCAACCTGCCATGGTGGCTGGTAGCCAAGCCTCAAACGAGCAGAGACTACATTGTGCCTCCTAACAATGAGGCCTCGGCGACGGTAGGAATATTTGTGACGGCAGACAGACTCGTAATGGGTGATGGAGATGCTGAATGGCCTCTCTACATCCCTGCGTCGCCGTACAGGGAGGGGAGCGGCGGATCGGACTCTAGAGAGGTAACATGTCAGGGAGAGAGGACGTCAAACACCACGAGGAGACAGATGGCGGGCTTCCTTTGCGAGTCTGTCAACTGTACCATTGTGACATAAACCTATATGGGATGGCACCCATAAAAATTGACAGTCAAGTTACGATGACGCAATAAAGCCAAAAAAGATAAAATTTGCTGAATAACAGTAGATTGTGTTGGCTGAACACTAGAGAGGGAATGAAGGGCAGGTTTGGAGTCACAAAAAATGGCAGCATTCACTCCACGAAAACAAACAAGACTAACAGCATCCAGAATGGCAAACAGTTCACACAATGTTGAGCTAGAGTTGTTACAGAGACGATGGCCAACCCAGCCCCCTGGAGGTGACACCATGTCAGGTGAGAAAACGGCACAATCTGCTGTACCATCCTCTTGCAATGAGCCATCAGTGTAGAGGCAGTATGGATCTGTGATGGAGGACGTCACTGTTTCGATGTGTTCCAGAGCCAACTGCCACTGTAGAGAAGGCAGTTCCGACTTGGAAGTAGGTGTGAAGCTCACATCAGGTGTTGGTAGCATCTATGGAGGGGGCCCTGGGGGGATGTCTGCAACCATTATATCTATATTAAGACTACAGAGCATAGAGGAAACAGACCTTAAAAGAGTACGTCCAGCAGGCAGTATGGGAGGGACCGGGTAGTTTCGTCTAGGAGAAGTCCTGACTAACTGAGAGTAATGGGGTGAAAGATGTGGGAAATGGAGGCACTTGACAGTGAAGCAAGTAACATTACAATAAATTCTCTCCACTAACGGGGGAAGACACAACTCACGCTGCATGTTCACTATCCTGGTCGACATTGTACAACCGAGAATTATTCTCATTGCTCTATTCTGAAATGTTTCTAAAGTTTCAAGAGTAGCCCTGGGAAGTTGAATCAGAGCAGGGAGAGGTAATCAACAACTGAACGGATAAAAGCAATATAGATGGTTCTGGCTACTGGGATGGAGATGCCCGAGGAGTTGTTAGTGAGCCATTGAAGTGGTGTAAGTCGGCGCTGGAGACAACCCAACAAGTCCTGGACAATGAATGGCCTTGAGGTCTGGCAGGGACAATTGGCCAAATATTGACTGGCGAGCCAAGGTAGTTGTACTGGGAACACATGGGAATGACAGTGCCACCAATGGTGAACACTGGCTGAGCTTGAGGAAGTCGGCAGGGGAATATTCTGCTCTTTTCTAGTGAGACAATAATGCCACAGTGAGAGGAGGCCACAGAGAAGGAGTCAAGAAACCGCTGGAGATCCCGTGGTGAGGTAGAATGAACACAGATATCATTAGCATAGCACGTAATTCTTGTTCCAGGAATATCAGGAAGAGAAGTGAGCAGCCGATGCATCAAAATATTAAATAACAATGGGCAGAGAACACCCCCTTGATGCGTACCAAGATGAAAACTGCGCAAAGGACTGAGCCCACCACTGAAAAATACACGGGAGGTCCTGTTACTCAGGTAGCCCTAAATCCACTGTAACAGATTACCCTTTATCCCAAAGTCAACCAGTTGATCCAAAATGACTTCGCTATTAGCAACAACGAAGGCAACTCTAAGGTCAATGAAGGCCACCACACTGTCCCTGGAAAGGCGAGAGTACAAGTCGACTAGGCAGTGGTGTGTGCTCCACTGGGGAAGGAAACCAAACAGCCATGGAGAAAGGCGATCCTGCAATTGTACATGAGACGATTGAGTAAGATTCTCTCCATAACCATGCAAAAACAGGAAGTCAGGGAAATAGGCCTGAACTTCGCAGTGCCAGGCTTAGGGATGGGTATTATTGTGCTGCTGGTCCAGGCTCGTGGTACACAACCATCACGAAGACAAAGATTGTACAGTAGAAGTAGAGGGTTCCCAGGAACTTGTTGAAGTAGGTGCAGCACAGCATAAGTAATACCATCATCACCAGGGGAAGAAGCTCTACCCCGAGAGAGAGCACGGCGCAACTCCTCCTCAGTTATCTCCTCTGCATCATCGTCATCATCTTGCAACAGAGCAGACATTAGACGTAGCCGATGGACAGCAGCACAGGAAGCGAGTGCATCTTGTATGTGGATGGGTAGACTGGCTGGGGTAGATTGTTCTGACCAAGCATCGACAAGTTGTTGGGCATAGTCGGCGGGAGTGTGATGACAAGCAGTGTCCGGCGTCTTTTTAACAACCCGATAGATGAGGTGCCACATAGAAGCCACACTTGTTTGCTGGTTGATGCTGTCTGTGAACCACTGCCAAGAATCAGTGTGAGCACACTCCTGCAGGGCAACTAAAGCATCCCTAGACATCTGGAAACGATGGAACAGGTCAGAGGTTTGGTTGGCTTGAAACAATAGGCCATCACCTTCAGCCTCCTCCTTTGCCTCCTGTATACATGCATCCAGCATCCAGGAGTGGGCAGTATGGCGATGCTGGAGTTGTGGCCGGGAGACGTATAGCCTATGAAAGTCATGAGTAGCAGATACGAGATCAGAGTACAACTGTTCAGCTGATGACATGTCAAATGTAGGGAATACATGGGCCACAAAATAAGATGTAAGTCGGGCAATATTTAGGGGGCACAGCAATACGCAAACGAGTGGCTGAAGCACTTGACCCAGCAGTTAGAGAATAATGAAACCGAAGAGCGATGTGATCAGAGAATAAGTCTGGCATGGAGGAGCACAGGACCTGAGATGCTATCAGGCCAGACGAGAGGATGTAATCCAGAGTACCTCCCCGGCAATGAGTGGCACTGCCAGTGTCCCAGCGCGTCAGATGATGCTTGAGGATGTATGAAAGGAGACGAACACCATTACGATTAATAGAGCCAGAACCATCACCGAAATCAGAATGCCGAGCATTAAAATCTCCCATATACACCATACCACGCACTGTTGGAGAAGGGAGAGCCTCAAGAGTGAGTCTAGCTCGGGCAGAATAGATATTACATAATTGGAGTACTCCATTCCCAGGTAGGACCTCAAATAGCTGAAAGGTCATGTCAGGATCAGTGTAGGTACGGAGAAGGCGATGTGGCAAGGAGCTATGTATGTAAGTCAGGAGACCATTCCTTACCAGATAAACATATGGCACATAACCTGAGAGGGGAGGAGCTTGTCCAGCAGCGAGCGGCCGTCCTGGAAATGCTTCCTGGAGAAAAATGACACTGGGATAATGACGAAAAACATAGCCCTTGAGTTGAGTGAGCTTAGCATAACTGGTGATACCACATACATTCCAGGAGATGACAATCAGCCGGCAATCACTAGTGAACTCTGTATTTGGAGGTAGAAGTCCGGTGAGTGGGGGCAGATGAGCGACCTGGAGAAGAAGATGGACCAGGAGAAGGGACTGACTCGAAAAGCTTTTCAAGGCGAGATGCAACAGTATCCATCTTTTCGGTAAGGGTAGTGACAGTTGAGATGATGGCCTGCTGAGCTTCGACCAAGGTGGAGAGTTTGGAGTAATTGGCAGCCTGAGCGGCAACCAACCTATCAATCCTGGCTTCAAGGGCAGAAAAGCGGTTCTCGAGGGCTGTCCATCGTGCCATGAGGGTAGCAACAGACTTCAGGAGGGCCAGGTCTGGAGGCGAGGCAGGGCTGGTAGGAGGAGCAGACTGGGGAGGTGGTGGTGGCGGTGATAGAGGCGGAGCAATAGTAGAGACACATGCCTGAACCTGACGTCGAGTACATCCATGCCACATGTTAACCCCTGGCTGAAGGCATCGTGGACACTTCCATCGAGATGTATCCTCAGGAGGTAAAGGCTCAGAGGTGGAGGCAGCAGGACGTGATGGTTCACCCCTGACAGGACACGTCTTGGAATCATGGTCGGCGGCACACCATGCACACTTCGGCCTGGCAAAACAGTACCGGGAGATATGCCCAACTCCCCAGCACCTGTAGCACCAAGGCTGGTCATTATGAAGTTTCGTTACCTCACACGGAAGACAGGGGGGGAAATCAAAGGAAATCTCATTTGGAGGTGGATCGGTTTGACACCAGACAACAACAATACGGCTAATGGGGGAACCATCTTGGAAACAACGACGGACAGAATACACACCAGGGTATCCCTTGGCAAGTTTCGGGTCAACATCAATAGGAAAATGGGTGAGGATGTAGCTGGGGAACTTACGAGGCCTCTCGGGTGAGTCTTTAAGAATGAGAGGCAGAGACAAAAATTCACCAGCCTTGACTCTATCAATGATGTTCTGACACTTTCTAGAGATGTAGACAAACCGGGAAGTAACAGCAGCCATCTTGACTTCAGCCAGTTCACACTGCAGCTGGAAGGCCCTTTTGACATCAGACAACCAACGCAATTTTGTGTCCATAGAGGGGTTTCCAGAGAAGGAGAACTTGACATAGGCATTTCTTGGGGCAAAAGCAGGAAGGTTGGACGAGGGCAAGGAATTGGTATACAAAGAAGAAACACCACGTTGAGGCAGAGAAGGTAAGTCATGCACAGCTGAAGCACCCTTCGCCGTCTTGGGAGCCGGAGGCAAACAGTCCACACCATCTGAATCCTACAAGGAGTCGGACGAGGCATCAACGGGTCGCTTGGTAGAGGTTGAGGAGGTGGAAGGCTTCAACCTGAGCTGCGGAGTGACCGAGGAGAGGGGGGGAGGGTTGCGAGAAGGCAGCTCAGGCCAGTGATCCTCGATAGGAGACTCATCCTCCTCCGACATGGCCAAGTCGGCCTCCAGGCAGGAAGCCACATCCGGATCCGCGCTCCCTATCAGGCCAGGCAAGGCCTAGATGGGAAGCGAACAACTGAACACACACGAACACACAAACATACACACACAGAACCATAATAAAACAAACAAACCACCAACAACAATACCACAAACAGCAAAACCACAAAAAAACGAGATTGAAAATATAAACAACCAATATAACACCACAGACACAACAACACACAAACAATAACGTTGAAACAACACAAGCAATAACACAAACAACAACACAGGCCGAGCGCCAGGTACACGTCTTCATTCCAGGAAGGTTGGGGTGAGACTGAGCCATTGGATGTAATTGGATCTATGATAATAACTTGTATGTAATTTATCAGCATCTTTGTATATAAAGTCATAGCTATAGTCGAAGGGGTTCGACTTGAAGGGTGTAAAAATCATTCCGATGTAGCCTATAGGATCCTCAAAATAACCTTTTTTAGGCAGTTTTATACAAATTCTATAAATTGCGGTTACACATTCTTATGAGGGTGTCATAATGTAATGGTGCATGTTTGAATAGTAATGAATTTATCCTAGCCTGTTATTTTGAGGAAGTTGGCGCTTTATACCATATATATGTATCAAAATTATATCATGGCTCTAACAGATAGTTCAGTTCTCCAGCAGGTCCAGAGACCTTTATTTCTAGTACAATTGCCTGACGAAGTTCGTTAAGTCATGACACTTATAGGGTCTAGCCACGTATCTGGTAACATGGCAAACCTTGGTGCCAGCCGTATGATCACCTCTAGTAAGCCACACACTCAATATCCCGGTCTCATCCACTGTTATTTTGTTGTCAGATGTCACCACAACACAATCATATTAGAGTAGATAAGAAAATAATAAATTTTGAGGTTGATGGTTACCCTGAATTTGTAACAGTAATAGGTGTTGAACCCTCCTCACGTCTATATATGCATAACCATGATATTGATGACTGCGCATATTTGTAAATTGTAGGGAAACTACTACTATTAATATTTAAAATAATTCTAATAATTTTAGCCTGATATATCATGTGAAGTCACTTCTCTTTTCAACACAAGGCCAATTAGTTGTAATAATAATAATGAATACAATGTAGGATGTCTCAAGTATTATGAAAACAGAAACCACTACAGTAGTAAAGTGACAATTAAACACTAGAGTAGACTAACAGTAAGTTTAAAACTCATAACCTCACATATTCGAAATTGAAGACATGGTTGAAGTTATCACAATAAGTCGCAGGGAAAGAAGACTCGTCTCCATTACTCTGCCCATAAACACTGGGTGAGAGTTCCATGGGTGCATACTGTAGAGACGTTGAGCGTGATAAGGAGAGGAGATAGGAAGTGCTGGCGATATCAACAGCTAGAAAACATGCAGGCAGGAAGTTGCACATCCTGAAGTCTACCTAATGAACCTGATAGGGAACTTAGCGTGATTTTAATTAAAGTTAAAAGAAAAAAAAAGTGGTCATGAATATGAGATTGTTAGGAGCACTATCGATTATATAATTATTAGTTTAACTGGTGTTCTGTATATGTCGAGAAGGTTAACTGACTGCAAATATACTTCGTCTCCTGAATAAAAATCACTTTTTACTAAACTCAGTGTGAGGTATACATTTTGCATTCGGTTTATGTTTCATATGAAACACTGTCTCGAGTATTATTTGAAGCAGTTGCTCGAGAGGACAGGAGTAAAGTTCACATGAGAAAGAGAGAGAGAGAGATTCTAGGTTATCATGTTGTAATTTTTTGTATAATTATGAAAAGAAACACATGAACATAAATAAACAAGACTGTGATTCAAATTGACTAATAAGTAGATAGTTTATCAGTTACCTATAATTTGTATAATTTGTGCTGTTCGTTCCTCCCCCTTTCTAACTATATCGTTCACTGTGATATTTATTTCACGTAAACCTTTCACGCAGTAAATATTTATGTCCGAAAATTACTTTATATAATATGTCTCTTTATATTTTCATTATTAATATGGATGATTTTAGGATTGGGTATTATAGAACTAACTTGATTGTCTATCATTAAAATACTCCCACCCTCCCATACTCCCTCTCTCTTCGGTTCTCTTTCTCCTACAAACTCTCCGCTCTGTTCTCATTCCCATTCCTGATGTTAAGCACCCCTATATTTATGTATTAAATATATTTTCATATTTAGCAATTCTTGCCGTAAAATTTACATCACGACTGACATATCTCAGTAATTCAAACTTTGGACAGGCAGCACCGTACGACAACTGCAGTGATACATGTGTCCATTATTTTCCAGTTTTAACACAACGCCACACATTTAGATATTTTTTCAGGGATTGTGTATTTTTTCAAATAATATAAAATTAATACATTTACGCAACGTAATGTTCACAGTTATATGGGTGTTGATTAAGTTACAAATATATAGTAATACCTGAATATGGCATTTCATACTTCACATTATTACCAGCTCTGTGGCCCTACCCTACACCAGTCAGGACTTAACGAACTTCGTCAGGCAACTGTACAGTCGGCAAAAAAAGTTTCGTTACCACCCCTACGTTAATTTTAACATGGGTAAGCCTGGTAGGGTTGGTACTCCACTGACATGCAGCTGTTGACTCGTGTCATCCAGGACATGTCGGACGGGAATCGTCTTTGCCCCGGCAGTGTCAACTTTTTTATATCAAAAGTTTAGCTGATTTTAAATTAAATTTTGAGTGTTGAAGATCTCTTACTATTTAACTATTCATTATTGAACAAAAAGGAAATGCGTTTGAGTATTTTAGAACAAGAATAACCATGAAATACCCAGAAAAAATAACACTGTGTGAATGGACGTCATTCCTACTTGGCTGCCCATTAGACACTGAGGGACTCAGTGGCCAGGGGCAGGGACTTATGAAGGCTGGAGGGTGGCGGAGGTACGATACTCACCAGTCAGACGTACCAACATTACATGACTGTTTTAGGGATGGTAATGAAACTTTTTTTGCCGACTGTACCTCCATAGGCTTAACTTTTAATTTCTGTATAATTTTCGTGGATATCATGTTTCATCAGTAAGGATAAGGAATATATTGTTAAAGCTGTTGAAAGTTTAATGTTTGCACTTGGTTGTCCTGAATAAAAGTTTATCTTTGCTTTGCAGTGTTCAGATAAAAAAAAAAAAAAAACTGTATGGATGTTTCTTTTCAAACTAATTGGTTATTCATCCAGTTTCATTGTGCTGTTATTTTTTTTATGTCAACACCTACATTTTCCCTTAAAGACTTTCTACTTCACTGGCTTCATTATGTTGTAAGAGTAAAGGTATATTGGTTTCTATTACAAATTACAGATGCGAAGCGGTGCTTATTCCGAGGCAATCCTCGCATACGGATGTGTCCTTTATTGTTCACATGAGCCAGCATCTATGACTGGGGCGAACTACTGGGGTGGCATTTTTTGTTACATTTATGTCATCCTGGGGTCGCAAAGTCATGGATGCTGGAGTTGAAAGCCTAATACCCCCATCAGGGGTATTGGATTTTTAAATTGAAAAAGAAAGGTTTTGTTTTTGCAAAAAGTTCTGGCAAAAGAGTTCTAGTAGGCTGTGAATATACTATTGGTTACACTATGATGTCGGCGATGACAACTATGTTGGAAACATCACGGTTACAATAATTATTATTAAAATTAGAATACTACTAGACTGAGCTCGTGTCCTCCCGAACGCCAATTAAAATCTGTGGACATTTCCACCATGTCGGCAGTGATTGATTGATTGATTGATTTATTGATGCCATTAGGCATCTGGCAGCGCAACAACAATGGTCATATACCGCCCAACATATAAAGGTCATCTACATCATTAATAAAATATGTACAAAAATTAAATAATTTTCACTACCTCAAAAGGGAGAAGCAGCATGAATAAAACCCACGTCTTCCAAAAGATCATATATTAATGAAATAACCTATTTAAGTTAGATATATACAAGAATTGAAATATTAACGAAAGAAACATTAAACTTTAACTACCTAAAAATTAATAGCCTTAAATACAATAAAATTCACAATTTGTGGAGAAGGCCAGCCTCCTCCACATAGGAGAGGGTGTTCCCTCCCACACAACAAGCCTCCTCCCCGAGCACCTGGAAGAGACTGTAAGAACCGTCACCCTTCCGGTACTCGGAGAGGTGCCTACGACGAAGGTCCCCAAGGCTGGGACACTCGACAATAAGATGCCGTACTGTCAAAGGGACCAGACAATCATCACAGTAGGGAGGGTGAGCCCTCTCCATTAAAAAGCCATGAGTCAATAATGTGTGGCCAATGCGGAGACGGACAAGAGCCGTCTCCCACCGGCGGGACAGGCCACTGTGGCTACACAATCCAAGGCGCTGGCGGATGTCACGGAGCTTGTTAGCCCCGATGGCGTCTCATCTGTCCTGCCAGCAGGAACGAACGGTAGCATCTATGTAGGGTCGAAGGTCCACTGCAGGAACAGGATGATGCCTGGCAGGAGGCCGGGAATTGGAGACCACAGCCTTAGCCAGGGCATCAGCCCGCTCATTCCCATCAACACCCACATGGGCCAGGACCCAACAAAAAGTGACTTTGCGGCAACGACGACCTAGGAGGACAAGCCACTCAAGAATGGCCAACACCAGGGGATGGGTAGTTAAAATTGCACAAGGCCTGCAAGGCACTACAGGAATCGCTAAAAATAGTAAACGAAGGCTGAGGGAGAGTAAAAATCACTTGGAGGGCATAAAAAATGGCCGAGAGCTCAGCAGTAAAAATGGACATGACAGAAGGGAGCCTGCCTCCACGGCAAAAGTCAGGAAAGACAACTCCAAAGCCAACTCCAGCATCAGACTTTGACCCATCAGTGTACACAGGGAGGGATTCCCTGTGAGTGAAGGCATGTTCTAAAAAGAGGGAACGAGCCACTGGAGGAGGAAGAAATTCCTTCTTATCTGTAAAGCAGGTGCAGGGGAAAACTTCTGGAAGAAGCCATGGAGCCACCCTGGGGACCCTCACAGGACAAATCTGAAAGTCATCTATGCCCATCTCCTCCATAGCCTTTCTGACCCGGAAGCCAAAGGGCCATGGTGCACGAGAATGTAAAAGGTAGTACTGAGACATGATATCAGATGACACCGCCAAGCAAGGTAGGGTGTCAGGAAGTCGATGTAATCGATGCCAACAACGAACCATCAAGGACTGGCGACGGAGATCTAGAGGTGGCTCATTAGCGTCCACCAGGAGACTGGGGATTGGGGACGACCTGAAGGCTCCGGTCGCCAGACGTACTCCAGCATGAAGAGTACACCTCACACCCATAGTCGAGTTTTGACCTAATAACAACATGGTATAGGCGGAGGAGGGTGGCCCGATCAGCCCCCCAGGATGTATGGCTCAGGACCCTCAGCAGGTAAAGAGCCTTGAGGCAAGAGACCTTAAGTGTACGTAAGTGGGGAACCCAAGTCAAACGTTTGTCAAAAAGGAGACCCAAAAAGCGAGTCTCCTCGACACATCGTATCCGATGACAATACATGAATAAGTCCGGATCCGGGTGGATGCCTCGGATGCGGCAGAAGTGCATAGCAACTGTCTTGGAAGGAGAAAATCGAAACCCATGAGAATCAGTCCAACGTGACACCCTGTCAAGGGCAAGCTGCATGCGCCGCTCCGCCACTGACATACTGGAAGCAGCAAACAAGACTGCTAGGTCGTCAACGTACAGCTCCGGACAGATCAATGGTCCACACCCCATCCATCAGCGACTTGGTTTGTGCCTCGTCGGATCTGGTAACAGTTTCAGGTGGGGGGAGGGGGGATGTTAGTGGGAGAGGAGGAGAGAAATGTGGGCGGAGCTATATAGGAGGGTAACGAATGATCAGGTAGAGAGACATGTGTCAGGAGGAATGAATGAAGCATACACTGTGAACGGTATCGAATCACCAATAGTATAAAGCAGGGTTCTTCAAACTTTTTCAGTCGTGACCCAGTTTTTACTATGACATCATTCTCGCGACCCATACAGAAAGATCTTTTACAAATAATCAGAATTATCAACCAAAGAAAATACAAGGCCAGAAACTGAAACGTAATATTTATGATTAAAAGGAATTCTAACCAGAATTATAAACACTGCCTCACCTACCCCTCCCTCTCTCTCTCTCATTCTCTCTCAAGAAGGCTAATATTTGTGCAATGATTTTGTTTTATTGATAATTAAATATATGAATATTCGAATATAAAAATATGTTAGGTGGATTCATGTATGAACTTCATATTTATTTTATTGTCACGAACATTATTATTCTATTTTATTCATGTATTTATTTTTATGAGCCTGCGACCCAGTTTGGAGGAATTCGGGACCCGTAGTTTGAAGAACCCTGGTTTAAAGAAGTGCATACTGCATTAACGTAGGTGGATATAGGAGAGAAGAAATGTGATGATTTGAGGCGAGGGTGAGGGGGAAGAGGGTAAGAAAAATAAAGGTGATTAGTTGAAAAGTAATAATAAACAAATATAATTAGAATATCTGTTACATTATATCCTTTAAATAAAGGCACTGTCTTTTGTTCACCATCGTAGTGGGATAGACTACTGAATATATATTATCTTTTGGATATTAGACAGCTATCCCTGTATTCCTTTTATCCCTCGTGCTTGCCCCGTAGGGGGGTATTGCCTGTAATGATGTGGGCAATACTTTAAGGGTTTTGGCGCCCCTTCGGCCCCCGCCACTACCTTATATTACTTCAACTGTCCCTTCTTTCTTCCTATTTCATTCTTGGTTGCTGTCACACCTCTCTATCACCTTTTCCTGGTGCTAAATGACCTCGCTGTTACGCCACCTAATATCAATCAAATCCCTCGTGCATGTAGTCCACCCTATTTATCACCTTCTCCCAAGCCCAGCTGTTTTGTTTTCTTTTTCGGCTGAAGACGGTTTAAATGTCTAACTTTTTTAATAATCATATTTGTCAATAAATTCATTAAGCTATTTACCAGGATTTTTTCTTCTAAATATGCATTTCCTTAAAAATAATCGATGTTAAACTTAAATAGGCGCCGCTATATGACGTTTTCAATAAACTTGGTCTAATTTTATGCATAGGCTATATATATTACAGTATCTCTCAAGTAACTGGCAACCTTGCACATCCTCCCTACTGTCTTATCCCTCTCTTGCTTGCCCTTCCCTCCTTTCTTACCGTTTATCTTTTCTTTCTCATATTTTTAACCTTCTCATTCGTTCTTAAAAAGTTTTAATGACGTAGGCCTTTCTCCCTTATCACTTATAGTCCAATTATATGATTCGAAAAACTACGGCTGAGATTATGTTGTAGATCGCATTTTGGTTCTCAATATATAGAGGTTGATTGATTGATTGATATTAGGCGCCGCAACAGCGTGGTCATATAGCGCCAGAAAACGGTGATAGAGAGGCGAGACAGCAAGAAGGAAGGAAATAGAAAGAAAAGAGTGGTAGTTGAAAAACTAAAAGCTGGTTATCCACTAGTGTTTCGGGGTTATCTCGGCCAACGTTGACAACGCTGGGTGGGCCTCACGGGAGTATGACCAGCTGTATATAGGTATCTTTGGAAAATATGATGTATCATCTAAACTATATGCAATATTCACATCTCCTTAGGACATAATAATTTTCCCACCAAGACATTACTATTTGAAACAAAACACGAAATTAGTTCTTTAAGGGACCCTGTGATGTCGTCAGAAAATTTGAAATAAATGAGTCCTACAAATATTGCCACTAAACACCACTTATATGGAAGGAGCTTGTTTCGTGGCATGGTCAGGTGGAATCAGAAGCCTCCAATTATCATACACGATCACAGGTTCCTTAACATTAGAAATAGGGGGCAGTAAATTATGTTAGTGGAGTGTAGCCTACTGCATAGGACGCCTTGAAAATTTCACACAGATCAATATTAGTCTTTTATTTTGTTGACATTATCAGTAATTAGTTTACCTCACCCTGGTGGTTTTTAGTCCAAGAGATATTTGCAAAATTCTGTACATGCCTTGAAATAAATATCTTATACTTTTTATATTTTGTTTCCAGAAAAATGTTTCTCATGATAGACAAGCACATTAATTTGTGTGTCAAACTTCGCTGAATGTAAATGAAGTAATTTATTTTCATATATTTATATTATTTTTTCATCGTGGTAATCTACAAATTAACTTCTACTTTTACTGGATTCTGTCATGGGTGATGGTAAAGATATCGCGTTCTAAAAGGGAAATATATTTATCTTCCTACAGGAGTATAAAACATCAGAGATATTTCGCTGGTTGGTTATAAGAGTGTGTGTGAGTGTATCCTGAATTATCGTTATTTATGACAGCTTGACATTTATCACCACTTTTTCTGATGGATGATTCAGGTGTGCATTGCTAATGCAACGTAGCCACCACCACATTTGGTTATTAAATAATATAATTGTATAGGATACATGTTAATTCTTAGCCTCCATAGACTTACTTATATATTAATTAATTAGCACTTTAGAGTACAGTGTATCTTATTGATCGGTCGTTTTATTGGTCTAATGAATGGAACTCGACCGTATCTTGTTTTGGGAGTCATTAATGCTAATTTTTATAAGAATATTTCCCTGGTCTAGCCACAAGTTCAACCCTGTCTTCCATTCTGTTTAACCTCTGTTTTTTTTTTTTTTTTTTTTTTTTACCTTCTGACTCAATCATTAATATCAAAGTACATTGTCAATGTATCAGGATCACTAATCCTGCAACAATAAATATCATGTCCCTTTATAATAGGCAATTCCTTCTGTCCACCACGAGTTGCAGTACATATCACATCTACTTCATTAATATGGTGTGGATAATTATAATGTAATTGACTATTTTATTCAATTAACGATATCTTGCAACTTAGATAATAATTAATTTATCAGAATATAAACAACTCCAGACGAGATAGAATGTCATAAGAAAACTACCTTTTTAGAATAGTTTGATCTATTAAATAAAAACCCTTTCTCTAATCCCCCTAATTTCACTATGTCTAGTCATTTATTATGTCTATTAATGTGAGGCAGCCCATTTCCCCTATGTACACTTACAAACATATGAAACAAACACACTTACAACGGACCCCTCATTGTTAGGATGCACCACTACACACGTCGTCTCATCCTACCATAATGTTTGATGAGGTACCCGTTTTAAGTGTATCTGTCTCATGTGTCCTCAACTATACATTATGTTTCTGGAATCTAAAATATACCATCAAATATTGAGAATTAATTACTCATTGCAAACTAAGCTCATAGTCTATTAAAGAAAAAAAGAATAGTATAAAAATAAACCAGTGATAAAATACAAGGCATTAAGGACCCTGTGATCGTGTATGAGACCCTGCCAGCAGGCTGGAGGCTTCTGTACGTATAATCTAAGTGAGAATTCACACTAGCGTGAACGTCAACAAAATGAACGCCCACAATGACAGGCGAAAAAAAGTATTTCCGAACAGTTTTTGCGACCATTGAATAAGGCCAAAGTGGTCGCCTAAACTGTTTGGAAATAAATATTTTTGTCTACCATTGTGAATATTTTTCACCAGAAACTCCATTAATATTAAGTTGTGTGTCATTGAAGAAGAGGGTATAGTCTTTTGAATTATTAGTGTGAGTTGGAAGGTGAAGGAACTGTGTTTTTTGTGTTGAAGGCCATAAGGTTTTCTCTTCACCAATTGGATATAAGGGAAAGGACAGAAAGTCAGGCGTGACACTACATCATCACGTGATGTAGAGAGGAGCTGTGTGGATGGACGATTGTCAAACTGTGTGGAGTAATGAAGAAGAGATCAATTATCAGAATACAATTGGAAAGTTGAAGAAATACAGTTGAAAAGATTATTGATAGTCTTGGGAGAGAAGTTGACCATCTACAACAGCAGCTATAAAACTGACGTCAGAGAAGAAATCAGGGATAAAGGCGCAGATGGAGGGATAAAAATTGAATGAACTCAGTTTGGAAAATTAATAGTTTTTTGCCAAATTCTATCAAAAGTTCTTTATGCTTAGCGCAACAGTAAAACTTTCACTGATGTTCTGAATAGAGGATGACCATGAGTCAGAAAGGAGCCATAGAAGATCGCCAGTAGAGTATCCCTGACGGAAACCATACTGACGATCAGAAAGAAGGTCATGACGAGTAAGGTGCTTTTGAACTTTGATGTTAAGAACATATTCAAAGATTTTTAAGTAGATATGAAATCAAAGCAATGAGGCGATAGTTTGAGAGTTGGGGAGAGTCCGAACAGGTTGGATCAGAATACATTTTTAGTAGGAAGGAAATTATGAGATGACGGACAAAGTCTGAACAGTCTGCATGGGAAGGGAGTCAGCACTGGAGTACAATTTTAAAGGACAATAGGAGGATTCCCACATGGACTATACACTATATCAATATCAAGGCCAGATAGGGCAGAAAATATTTCATTTCAATAGATTCTAATGGCAGATATAAGTTAGTCAGAGGGGGTGGAGATGAAGGAATAGCCCTGCAATCATCCAGAGTGAAGTTAGAGGCAAAGATTTGAGAGAAACTTCCAGCTTTGTCGGGAAAAATGGTGGCAATATTTCCATCAGGATGAATGAGACACGAAAAGTGGACGAAGTAAAGTTGCTGGGGTGATTATTGGCAAAATGAACAGGAAGAGAGAGAGTTGGAAAGATAATTGTACTTCGCAGAGATAAAAGATATTTTGGCTAGTTGAAGAATAGATTTGGCGCGAATCTTGGTAGAAATATCCTGGATACGAGATTCATTTGTTTGAAAGCGTCGTTACCATCGGTAAGCCTCCTCCTTGTTGTGGACAGCAGCAGTAGAACAAGCCTCATTAACACAAGAATTATTTTTATCAGATAAAGAAAGTACAGATATGGAATGTATGCCTCCATGCCCGAGAGGATCACCTCCAAGACACATGCAACACATTCAATTGAACCCTGGCCATGTAAACCAAATTCCTTTACTAGAAAATTATGAAAGTACTGCCTCAGTTTCTCCCAGTCAGTAACCAATGAGAGTAGGAACCTCCGGCCACAGATGACACTTTCTGGAAGGGTCCAAAGGTCTTAGGGAAGTGATAGAACAGGACACGGAAACAATATTGTGATTTGAGGAGCCCAATCAATGGAAATATGAGTTCAACAGTATAAGCAGAAGGATGAAAAGTTAAAAATATGTTCATAATATTGGGCTGATCTTCAAGGCGGTCTGGAGTATGGGAAAGGAGCTGAACTATTACAGCTGCTTCAGGTTGTTGAGGATATAAAAGATGAAGACTTGTTCACCAGGTGGGTCTGTGATGGGAAATGAAAGTCAAAGGTTTTAGTGAACATTAAAATGTATTTAAAAGAAGATTTCTGAGCAAGAAGAATGAGAGAATGTGATCCAGTTTTGAAGTAAGATAGTCATAGAATTTTCAATAGTCATTAGAGTGAGGGAGAGATAAACAGTGCAGATGTATTTAAGATGAGAGTAATAGGTAAACCGAAGCCAAAGGGTTGAGAATTCAGAAAAGTCATGGTCGAGAAATACGAGAGTGAGGTCATTGCATATACAGACGTAGCATCCGCCTTTGGCACGAAATTAAGAATAGAGTGAGCAAAAGCAGACAGGGAGGATAGGTGCAGCTCAGCAGCAGGAAAATTTGTTGATAATCCACATACAGTATGTTGCAGAAGTTACTGTAATTTGGAGTGAGTCAGATAATAGTCTAAGACATCTCAAGAGATTGTTAACTGGAGATCCAGACCTTGAAGGGTTTATGGAGTCATCCACAATTGTCTCCGGGGAGGGTGTTGTGTTAGTCGTCATTGCCTTCTTAATTGTGAATTTGGTTTGTGGTGTGTATCATGCCTGTTTGTATGATGTAAACTGAGGGAAAGTGTTGTCTTTGAGTGAATGTTGGATTACTCTCGGAGTAGATGAAACACAACAAGATCAATGAAGATGGAGAGACAGATGAAACGGGAACTCCAACTGCCTTTATCACCAGTTCAATATCCACCCTAGGAGTACTGCCCTGTTCAGCTGGTGTCTTTAGGCTTCACATATGTGCAATGAAAGAGAAGGTTGTAGTTGGTAGTGTCAAATATTGAAATATAAAATTCAGTAACAGAGGCTGGTTCCCAACTCGATGATAAAGAACAATATTAATGATTCTGTACAGTATAAGCAGGTAATCTGGAAAGTTAAAAGAAAATTTTTTGCGTATGCGTGGATTTCAAAGGATCCCTAGTAACTGTCCCCAGCTATGCAGACTAAGATTACCCCCATCATACCAACTCCTTACCTCCTAACCTGCCAGTCCCTTACCTCGGCTTGCCAGCGTTATACCCCCAACCTGACAACCCCTGACCCAGAACCTGCAAACTCTGTATCACCAACTTGTCAACCTCTGACCCAGAACCAGCAAACTCTGTTTCCCCAACCTGCCAACCACTGACCCAAAACTTGCTGACCACTTATTCCTCTGTGAAACCCCACCGAAGAACAAAATCGTGTGTGGCCGGAAAACAACATGTCCCCGATATATGTGGTACGGTCTCTATAGTGTTTTTATGGCGCTCATAGAAAATACGTCCCTGTGGCCTCAATCCATTATCGGTGGCCATCGCCCTTGTAATTAGGTTCTTCTTCCTGAGTTGCCCATATACCCCAACTTTTATTTCGTCCTGGCACACTATGAAACACATACATATTTGCAATAACCGAACATAATTGTTAATTAGATAAGAGTTATAACTCTTATCCTGAAATCCGGAATCATGGGATGACTTTGTTAGAGGAACACGCATGTGAGAGCACAAATGTAAATGCAGATATTTCCCAGCAAGAAATTTGTGGTGTCACACAAATGGATTGGTTGAGGTGGTATGACCACATGAAACAAATGAAGGGTGATTGTCTGATTAAAAAGATGAATAAGAGTGAGGTGGGGATGGGTAGGTCACCGCTGAAAAAGAATGGAGGAGAGGGGTGCGATTTAGGGAGGAATGACTGTTTGGACAGAGGAACAGGATAATCGAATCATATAATTGGACTATAAGTGATAAGGGAGAAAGGCCTATGTCATTAAAACTTTTTAAGAACGAATGAGAAGGTTAAAAATATGAGAAAGAAAAGATAAACGGTAAGAAAGGAGGGAAGGACAAGCGAGAGAGGGATAAGACAGTAGGGAGGATGTGTAAGGTTGCCAGTTACTTGAGAGATACTGTAATATATATAGCCTATGCATAAAATTAGACCAAGTTTATTGAAAACGCCATATAGCGGCGCCTATTCAAGTTTAACATCGATTATTTTTAAATACATGTTTAGAAGAAAAAATCCTGGTAAATAGCTTAATGAATTTATTGACAAATATGATTATTAAAAAAGTTAGAAAATTAAACCGTCTTCTGCCAAAAAAAAAAAAAAAAAAAAAAAAAAAAGCAGCTGGGCTTGGGAGAAGGTGATAAATAGGGTGGACTACATGCACGAGGGATTTGATTGATATTAGGTGGCGTAACAGCGAGGTCATTTAGCACCAGGAAAAGGTGATAGAGAGGTGTGACAGCAAGCAAGAAGGAAATAGGAAGATAGGAGAGACAGTTGAAGAAATGTAAGCTAGTGGCTGGGGCCGAAGGGGCGCCAAAACCCTTAAAGTATTGCCCACATCATTACAGGCAATACTCCCCTATGGGGTAAGAACGAGGGATAAAAGGAATACAGTGAAAGCTGTCTAATATCCAAAGGATAATATATATTCAGTAGTCTATCCCACTACGATGGTGAACAAAAGACAGTGCCTTTATTTAAAGGACATAATGTAACAGATATTCTAATTATATTTGTTTGTTATTACTTTTCAACTAATCACCTTCATTTTTCTTACCCTCTTCCCCCTCACCCTCGCCTCAAATCATCACATTTCTTCTCTCCTATATCCACCTACGTTAATGCAGTATGCACTTCTTTAAACCAGGGTTCTTCAAACTACGGGTCCCGAATTCCTCCAAACTGGGTCGCAGGCTCACAAAAATAAATACATGAATAAAATAGAATAATAATGTTCGTGACAATAAAATAAATATGAAGTTCATACATGAATCCACCTAACATATTTTTATAATCGAATATTCATATATTTAATTATCAATAAAACAAAAGCATTGCACAATTATTAGCCTTCTTGAGAGAGAATGAGAGAGAGAGAGGGAGGGGTAGGTGAGGCAGTGTTTATAATTCTGGTTAGAATTCCTTTTAATCATAAATATTACGTTTCAGTTTCTGGCCTTGTATTTTCTTTGGTTGATAATTCTGATCATTTGTAAAAGATCTTTCTGTATGGGTCGCGAGAATGATGTCATAGTAAAAACTGGGTCACGACTGAAAAAGTTTGAAGAACCCTGCTTTAAACTGTTGGTGATTCGATACCGTTCACAGTGTACACTTCATTTCAGGGTCCATAGAATGTATTCTATGGACCCTGCTTCATTCATTCTTCCTGACACACGGCTTCTCTACCTGAACATTCGTTACCCTCCTATATAGCTCCGCCCACATTTCTCTCCTCCTCTCCCACTAACATCCCCCCTCCCTCCACCTGCAACTGTTACCAGATCTGACCAGGCCCAAACCAAGTCGCTGATGGATGGGGTGTGGACCATTGATCTGTCCGGAGCTGTACATCGAGTTAGCTATACCGTCTGGAAGGGATGAGGAAATGGCATTAATTGCTACTGCAAACAATGTGACACTGAAGACGCTTCCCTGGGGGACGCCCTCCTCCTGTGCAACAGATGCTGAGTGGGTTGTACCAACCCTCACAGAAAAACTGCGACCACTGAGAAACTCCTTAAGAAAGCGTGGAAGGCGACCTCGCAGGCCATATAAATGGAGTTGCTGCAGGATGCCATATTGCCATGTAGTGTCATAGGCTTTCTCTAAATCAAAGAATACACAGACAAGGTGTTGATGTCGTGCAAAAGCCTCACATGCAGCAGCTTCCAACCTGACCAGAGCATCTGTAATGGAACGGTATTTACGAAAGCCAGACTGGGACTGAGACAGAAAATCACCCCGTTCCAAGAAGTATACCAGTCTGACATTCACCATCTTTTCAAATAGTTTACAGAGACAGGAGGTCAAGGCAATTGGTCGATAATTGAGGGCAACACCAGAGCCCTTGCCCGGCTTGAGAAAAGGAAGGATGGTAGCAACCCTCCACCCAGAAGGGAAGACACCCTCCAGCCAGATTCTGTTATATACAGCTAAAAGAAATTAGATCGCTTCCTCACCCAAGTGTCGTAACATTGCATATGGGATGTTGTCTGGCCCAGGAGAAGTGTCGCCGCAGAGAGAGAGAGCAGAATGCAGGTCTCTCAGGGTGAATATATGGTTATAACTTTCATTCTCGTTTCCCCCCCAACGGGAACCGCTTTGACGTGGTGGGGGGGCTTGCGTGTCTCTAAGACCTGGCGAGCTAGACTAGAGGGGGCTCCGGCCCCTGCTCTGCCCCGATTTCGGGGAGAGAGGGCTTCCCATGCTAGTAAGGTCGCCAGTGAGAGACCAGACTAAATGGTTCCCATGCATTAGGCTGCCAGTACGGGCCAACAGCGCTGCCCTCCGGAGGGACTGAACTCTAGGGGCCGTCCTATGTTGGATGGTTGGGTGTCTGGGCCGGGAGATGTTGGGGAAGGGGGTCTCAGCACCGTCGTGGGCAAACTTTCGAGCCATTGGGGCTGCTTTTTTAAACGAGTGGCCCCGTGGGGGAAGAGGTACCCCGCCCATGGCGACCAACGCTCGGTCCCCTCATCTGCCCGGTAGGTAGTAGCTCTTGGCTCCTGGGGCAAAAAACACTAAACCAATGATATATGGATACAGAAAAGCCCCAATCTCTTCCTCGAGCGGTGGTCGACCAGGCTCTCGAGACGTCACTCTCTGGTCGTGGTAAGATGCAGAAAGCTGCAAATAAGAGTAGACCTAGCAGGTCGGGTCTTGTGTCGAAGAACCCTGTTAACGATTTGGACACGTTAATGTTAACGAATGTACTCGCATCCTTTACCTATGGCGCTATCCACTCCATTTTTAAGTGCTTTGGAGTAGTCCTCCGAATCCGAATCACATATGACAGTGATTGTAGGTCTAATCGGTGCTATATTACTTTCAATACAAATGCTGCTGCCAAAGCAGCATTTGAGTCAAAAGATTCTCTGACGGTGGGGGATACTCATTGTAAAGTTCAGATGATACGGTCCATCAATGTAGTTGACAGTGACAATGATTACTGCCCTAATATATTTGATGATTCTGCAGAGCATGTACCAAAGGAACGTCGGGTTCCTACACCCTTTTGGTTTGTGGCTTACTACAGGGAGGGACGTGGTAACATTTTCCATGCTTCCCGGTATCTTGAGAAAGAAATTGGATTATTACCAATGGGCCACATAAAGAAATATGGTAAGGGAGTTTTAATCAGAGCCAAAGATCTTACACAGGCCATGATGCTCCTCAATCTCCCCTGTCCTTCTGATGGCATGTTTGAATCTATTAAACCACATTGAACATTTAATTATAGCAAGGGGCATATATATAATGAGGACCTGTATGAATTCTCTGAAGAGGACATTCTCGCTATGTGCCCAGACAGTGTCCAACGAGTAACGAAGATGAAAGGCAGTAAAAATATGATCATCCTCACTTTCTATGGCTCGCATATCCCAGATCGCATTAACATTAACCCCACCTCATTTGAGGTGAAGCCTTTTGTTGAGCGTCCCCTACAGTGTTTCTATTGTTATGAGTTTGGTCATGGGAAAAGGAACTGCAACAACCGTTCCCGGTGTGGTAATTGTTCTGCTCTTGACTCACATCTTACTTCTGAGTGTCGGTCAGAGAGTTACAGCTTTTACTGCAGAGATTCTCACCCCTTGCGTTCTCGCCAATGTAAGATGTACCTACTTGAGCAGGATATCCTCCACTTGGCTAATACCCAATTCATTAGCATAGGTAGTGCCAGACGGCAACTCAACTTCAGGCGACAGAAGGATGGTGGTGTGAAGACATACGCCTCCTCCCTTCGCCTAAATTGGTTGCAGCACCCTCTCAACCCTCTCAAGAGGCAGCTGCTTCTTGCTCTAGTGAGAACGTTTCTAAGGTTACTCTACATAATAGTTTCTCTGTCTTGGAAACTTTATCTGGTGACTTCATTCTGGTGACCCTTCAACTGATGACAATTCTCAGACTTTAGCTAAAGATGTCCATGTGGTAGAGGTTCACGCTGCCACACGCTCTCCCAAAAGGAAACTCAAGTCACCTAAACTGCCACAGAGACGCCTTCGTTGTTCCTCTGAGGCACTTGACTCTATAGATGTTCCACCTTGTGAGGCAACCATCTCTGTGGACTCATCCATAGTTTCCTCTCAATTTCACCAGAAGCGTTCTCGTGGCTCTGATGAATCTCTTGATTCAACAGAAGTTCCTCCTCGCAAGCTTCCTCCGGGATCATCAGAGGGGCGTGAAGTTAATGTGGATGCCACGGATGTTGTGACTTCAAAATATTCACTTTCTCTTCCGCTTGAGCAGCGGAGTGATTCTACCACCTGTATTATGGATGTTGATGTATCTGCCTGTGTCAGTGATACCACTGCTGTACAGGACAGAACCAATGTAATTGTTTCAAAGAATATCCCATCTCATATACCTTCATCTTCTTCTAACATATCAGATGCTTCAGGGACTCGTCTACGGGTCCCAATTACTGCCCCAAGTACTACTCCTCGGTTTCGCTCTTCTTCTAGTGGCCCAGGATTAGACAAATCTTATTGTTTGAATAAACCCTCAGGCCCGTACTGGCAGCCTAATGCATGGGAACCATTTAGTCTGGTCTCTCACTGGCGACCTTACTAGCATGGGAAGCCCTCTCTCCCCGAAATCGGGGCAGAGCAGGGGCCGGAGCCCCCTCTAGTCTAGCTCGCCAGCTTTCAGAGACACGCAAGCCCCCCCACCACGTCAAGGCGGTTCCCGTTGGGGGGGATGTCGGCAGTGTCCATCACCTCAACCATGGCTGTCTAACTCAAAAACCTCCATTCTATGGTTTATTTGAATGACAAGAAATTTATTTCACATTCAGATTTTGGACACAATTTTCCTTCATGATTACCTCAACGGTATAGCTTGAAAGTCTGCACGATTTGAAAGGGGAGATTCTTTTGATGGTGGATTGGAAGGGCTCTGATTCCTCCAAACTATGCCAAGAAACAGATCCCCTTTTAGTACCATTGATTGTGTCTGTGTTCTGGCATAGTTAGGAGGAATCAGGAACCTTCCAATTTGCCAACAAGAGAAAATCCCCTTAATCTTGTTATGTTATGATTTGTGGTAAAACCATAGCCTACATCTTGAAAGATTAAAATTCCTAAAGATTGTTACGTTTGCTCCATTGCAGAGTGCGAACTTGAATTCAGAGGAATCGTGTTTGAGATTTGTATTTGTGGACACTTTTGAGCAACTAATAGGTTTTCGTTACTGAGCTTCATGCATTTTTCTTTCAGCTTCTTTCCTATGTCTTTTCAGCCTAGGAATTATTATGCCTGGTGAATTTAAGTAACTAATACAATTATACATTAATTACTGGTGCAAAGTAATGGAGGATAATCATTATTCCTACATGGTCTAAATGGTAATATCTCTTTCTGGGTGGCTAATGCTAACTAACTTCTACTTTCCAAGTGACGTAGCCAATTTCATTGACTCTATGAAATCACATCAATTTTGCTTTAATTTATGACAAAGAATTTACTGTATAGTAAGGGATTTTGGTTTCAGCAGTTCCTTTGTCAAGCCCTTCTTTTTTTTATCCATGTTAATTTTGACATTTTAATGTATTCGTAAGGAATAAAGAAATATATGATTTTTTGGATTTCTTTCAGCTGACCTTATAAGGGATTAGGTTTTTGAGAAGGAGGTAAATCAGACTTAATACGGATGACAAGTTATTACGAATTTGTTCCTAGACTCTGTCCCATTCAGTAATGTCTGACTAAACTTAGGGAGTTTATTTCTAGGAATCCATATTTGACATCTGATATAAGATAATTAGCAGTGTGCTTAGTAACATTGGTAACTATGATATACTGCAGGTCAAGACCTCTCATATTATCGTCAAATAGTGCTTTAAACAATCAGTTCTTCTTAAAGTGTGTTATTATTTTTTCCACATCTACATTGTCTCCAGAAATTATGTTTTCTAAATTAATACTGTAGGCAGACCCACGGCCAGAAAGTTAAGTACGAATCAATAGAAAACGGGTATATTGTACCTATGAAAATATAGTAAATTAAGAAAAATACATATTTTTCTTAATACTGAAAAAGATAAGGGCTGAGAGCCCATTTATTTTCTTCATCTGTAGAACCAAATATGTCACGCAGAATTTGTCTATCCTGCTCCACAAAAAAAAAACTTTTCATTCAACACACTGTCAATTTAATACTTCTGTTGCCCTTGTAACGTCAGGAGGTTGTTATTACCCAAGGGTGTATAGTAGATTACAGTACTAGGCACGGATTTATTCACAGAGTATAACAAGGGAGACTGTGGAGTGACTTCTGCTGCCTCGCTTGCCAGATGTTCCTTGGAGAATGCTTGTGAGGTTGCTTGGAGAACGCTCATTCAAATTCAAGAGGCATTTGCCAAAAAATATCTTTTGATTGCAGTATTTATAGATATTGAAAAGGCCTACGACATGACGTGGCGACATGGCCTCCTCAGGAAACTATATGGGATGGGATTACGCAGTAACCTGCAAACGGGGTCCCCCAGGGGAGTGTTCTGTCTCCGACCTTATTTTTATGTATGATCAATGACATTCTACCAGCTCCTCCTCGAAATCTTAAATACTCACTGTACGCCGATGACTGTGCAATATGTCACTCCAGCTGTAGTGCAGAGTTTTCGGCAACTCGGACCCAATTAGCACTGGATTTGATTAACAATTGGGGCCTCCAGTGGGATTTTAAGTTTTCGATAAGAAAGAGTGTGGGGGTGATATTCACTCATAGGAAGAAGCCAGATGTCCGGCTGACTATGGGCGACCACCCCTTACCTATCCAAAATTCTACTAAATTCCTTGGATTGCATATTGACAGTCGACTGACATGGCGAGTCCATATCAGTCAGTTATAAACTAAATGTCTACAAGCACTTAATCTGCTGAAGTGCATTTCTGGTACCAAATGGGGAGCAGATAGGAAGTCATTGCTAATGCTATATAATGCCTTGATTAGATCTAGAGTAGACTATGGGTCAATAGTGTATGGTTCGGCATCTGATTTTGTGTTGAAAGGTTTGGATGTAGTGCAGAATGCGTGTTTGCGTGTGTGTCTTGGAGCCCTACGTTGCACTCGAATCGAGCGTCTAGAAGTGGAATCACAAGTGCCTTCCCTCCGTCTGAGACGAGACCAACAACTGATGGTATATTGCGCTAAGAAGTCCAGGGAGCCGAGTCATCTTCCCGGGAATGCCTTGCTACGGCAACTGCACCCGGGGGGCCATGGCGATAAACCCCTGGCAGAGGAACCGAGTCATCTGTCTGGGAACCACTGGTCCCCAGGGGGCACTGGCGTGAGGCCAAGGGGAACCAGGCCCCAAGAACATATACCCAGGGAGCCGAGTCATTCTCCCGGGAATGCCTTGGGTAGGCATCAGCTGATCACGTCGGACCATCAACTTCACAAACATTCTTTGCCATTTTTTATTAACTGTTAATGTATAACCTCACGTATATATGGCATTGATTGGGTTATAAGAGATAAACTGGCTCCATGGGGTGACCTACTTGTGCCCAAGTTAGGGTTGGCCTGTAGGATAACTCGAGTGTTGAGAGATTGTATTATGAATGTTTTAGCATATTTCATAATGTTTTAAAAATATCAAATTTATAATTGTGTTTACTACGTAGACTATTTGGTTGTTAAGAATTTAGGTCTAAGTTAAGCCAATGTGCCAAAAGAGTTTTTATAATAGTAAAATTACGGCCTGGGACTGATGATTAAAATAATGTTTTTGTGTGAATCAGAATGAACTGGAACTGAGTAAGTGATGACACACTTTATGCAGTAACATCCAGCCATCATGGTAAGATTTCATGTGGCTTATAAGTGGTAAAATGTGTTTGATACAAGACACTACATCTGAGTGTGAACTCTATTACATGACAGTTCTGGGTGTTACACTACACATCTCTTCACCATAATATACAAATCTTCACTACACATCACATATCTGCAGTACCCTATACACATCTTCACTACCCTATACATATCTTCAGTACACTATACACATCTTCACCACCCTATACACATCTTCAGTACACTATACACATCTTCACTGCACACACATCTCCATAACACACCACACCTTCACTACACATCATCACTACACTATACACATCACAACACACCACATTTTCACTATGTAAATCTTTACTACCCTATACATATCTTCACTACATTATACACATCTTCACTACACTCTGTAGGCTACATTTTCACTGCACATCACACATTTCACAGCACACCACACATCTTCACTACACTATACACATCTTCACTTCACTATACACATCTTACTGTATATAATCTTATTTATATACTGTACTTAAAGAGTGACATAAGGCCTTCAAGAGTCTCATACTAGAACTCTTTATATAATTAATTTTATTTGCATTTGTACAGTTGCCCACATATGAAACTGGCATGGCCCGTTACAACGAAAGGAAATTTAAGTTAAAAAAGATGTAGTTTGTTGACAGGCAGACAGTAAAATATTATTATTATCTGCTTATCAACAAACTATAACTTTTGCTCACTTTCCTTCCTGTTGTAGGTACCTCGCAAGTAGCGAGGCATACCAGATTCCTGTGTGGGCAACTGTACTTGTTCTTATTTCTCTGTAACCTTATAATACTGTCTGTGGGTTAGTGTGTAAGCTATGGCCTTCTCTTTTACTATACTTTTTGCATAAAATAAACTATTCATTCATTAATTCATTCATTCTTTCATTCATACTCCTAGGAAAAGTTTGCGAGAAAAGGTAATGCTCTAGGAAACAGCGGTATTTAATGGGTTTAAGTACTTTTGATAATATTCATAATTGGATAATTTTATGCAGTTATCATATATGGAACAAATTCAAGTCTCTTTCTGGCTCTAATTATAATTAATATGAGAAAATAAGAGCATAATTATAGTGGGTTAAAAGCGGCCGGGGCAATGTTTTGAGTCAATGGGGGGTAGGGTGATAGGCTCCGCCCCTGGCTTCACTTTGGGTGTACGGGACGAGCGGCTCATGCTGCCTCCTCTATATTATACCTCCATGAGCAAACCTAGTGCTTAGGTCACTACAGTACCCCCCCCCTTTCCCCCAACATACAAGAAGAGAGGTAGGGGTATGATACAATAAGATAAAATATATAGAAATATACAAAGAAAAAAAATATATACATCAAAAATCGAGAAACAAAATACAGCACAAAGATAAATACATCGAATGCACATGGTAACAAGGACACACATCTAAATGTAAATAGGCATGGTAATATCAGTAGGGCTGAAATACATACAAATCAGAACACACACAATAAATATAAGATTGATACAAGTCATGGCAATGGTACTAGCAATAATAATACCTAAGCTAAATCATGAAGTGTTGTACATAAGTATACGTGGTATATGTGGTGTGTTGCAAGTGAATGCGTTAATAATAAATGCCAGGTGTAGATGGCAGCGTGTGGAGTGCATGTGTGTTTGTGTTGGTTATGGAGGCGGTGTATTTGGCCGGGTGGCGGATAGTACGCTGTGATTGAGAGGTGAATCCCCCCGGTACCAAAACCGGCTCGTCATCATGTAGCACGCTGCGTGGAGAAGGTGGCGTAACAGCGGAGGTGTGTGAGTGCGCCGAGGGATAACGGGACGAGGAGGCGTGGCTGGTTTTACATGGATGATAGGAGGCTCAACCTAAGGGATACTGGAAGGGATTAATAGAATCAAGGCATGTTCAGGTGAAAGATGGTCAGAGAGAGGTAACGGTTCATGTAGGGTATGGGCAGAAGGAGGAGAATGATCAGGTAATGGTGAAGGGACGGGAGAAGGTGTGACAGGTGTAGGCACAGGATCGGCCTGTGGGAGGGGTGGGGGGTTGGGAATGCGGTCGGGTAAAGGTGAAAGGTCAGGAGAGGGAGTGACAGGAGAAGGTGGAGGATCGGCCTGTGTGTGGGCAGCCGGGTCGGGCAGGTCTTGGGACGATGGGGTAGGTAGTGTTGTGGTATCCAAAAATTGATCTCTTAAAAATCCCAGGATGTATCCACGGGGAATCGAACCCGGTACCAGACCAACATCAGGCCTTAAACTCTACCAATGAACCATAAGGGTACCCCACTGGTCCAGATTCGAGATTTGCCTTTATCTGTCATGTCTGGTCCGGTCACAACATCCCTTTCTTCTCCGGGTTGATAAATTTATGGGCTCTATCTGAAAGCCCTCAACGTGGTAGCATGTGCAACTGAGCAGACAAGGCTGGCGAGGGTAGGTTGGTAGTGTGCGGCAGTGGGTTCCGACCATGCGGAGGACACACCGGCCAGACAACTAAGCCAAGCCCCAACTTCACTCCATCATAGATACCACACACTAACCATTCCACCGCTGTAGCCAGTATTTTTGGTGACCCAGAAATTGATCTCTTAAAAATCCCAGGGTGTATCCACGGGGAATCGAATCCAGTACCAGACCGACATCAGGCCTTAACTCTACCAATGAGCCATAAGGGTACCCCACTGGTACAGATTCGAGATTTGCCTTTATCTGTCATGTCTGGTCCGGTCACTACAGTGTAGGAGGATGGAGTGGTGGTGTAGGAGGGGCGGGTAGAGGAGTGTGGGTGGGGAAAGGTTGGGGTGATGAAGGAATGAGAGGAGGAGGGAGGTGTGATGGAATAGGCATATCAGGAATAGGAATAAGGTTTATAGGCGGGGGAGGAATTGGTTAAGGTAGGTTAAGGTGGGTCAAGGCAGTGAAAGGTTGTGGTTGTGTGTGTGTGTGTGTGCGTAGTGGCGTTTGATGAGTAGTGGCGGGATGGGGTGAGCGTCCGAGGCACGAGGTGGTGGGTGGGGTACGGTAGAGATGTAGGTGGGAGGCATGGTATTGTACAGTTGTACAGTTGCGCACAGATGCCTCAAGGCCACCTTATCCACGAATATGCTGGTGTTGTATCTCGTAACAGTGGCAGCTATGAATTGAACCGAAATTCAGTCGTCTGCTCGGGCGAAACAAACCCAATTATAATTTGTCAATATGCGTGTTTAACTGTGGCGTGTCGTCATTGGTGGTGCGAGCGTAGAGTGGCAGTGTAAGCACGTGGTGGCGTGTTTGCTTGGTCGCAGAGGTAACATTGGTGGCGTGCGTACTGTTTTGTGTAGCCAGATCTGTATGATGACTATCTGGTGGCTCACCTAACCACGTAACGTAGGTTCCAGGTGAAAAGAAACACCTTTAAAGTCCAGTGGGTTTATTAAGCACAGGATAAAGAGAGAGGCAACGTGTACGTGTTGCCTTGCCTTGCCGAGCTCGTAAGCTAATCTAATGAATTGTGGGTAATGCGTTTTTGCCATGTGTGTATATATGACTGTACTGTAGGGTTGGTATTCCTGCTGGCAATGAGTTTTATTTTTTTTTTTATTTTTTTTTTTTATTAATTGCGCCGTAGCGTCAGTCAATAGGCAGACAACAGTACACAAGGGTAGGCGGGACTCACGAGAACCCAATGACCACACACACACACAAGCACACACACATGCACACACACACACACACATCACGAAAACATAACAGAATGAAGCACAAGTATACAGACAAATATTTACATCATGACCTACTTAAATCCAGCAAAACGAGGGTGGCGCACCAGAAGTTCCTCCAGAACCTGATGGTTCAGCAGGTGTCGACAAACCACATCAAGTGGCAGGCCCTGGGGCAGCAAGTGTCGGACAGTGGGGCAGGCTAGGCAATAGTGCTCTATAGTGTTAGCAAGAGGCGCTCGACACAAGCGACACTCAGTGAAGGGAGGCTCACCCTGCATCCCAGCAACCTGCCACGGTGTCCGGTAGCCAAGCCTCAAACGAGCAGAGACTACATTGTGCCTCCGAACCATGAGGCCTCGACGACGGTAGGAATATTTGTGATGGCATACAGACTCGTAATGGGTGATGGAGATGCTGAAGGGCCTCTCTGCATCCCTGCGTCGCCGTACAGGGAGGAGAGCGGCGGAGTGGACTTTAGAGAGGTAACATGTCAGGGAGAGAGGACGTCCAGCACCACGAGGTGGAAGATGGCAGGCTTCCTTTGCGAGTCTGTCAACTGTACCATTGTGACGTAAACCTACATGGGATGGCACCCATAAAAATTTGACAGTCAAGTTACGATGACGCAATAAGGCCAAAAACGATAAAATCTGCTGAATAACAGTAGAGTGTGTGGACTGAACACTAGAAAGGGAATGAAGGGCAGGTTTGGAGTCAAAAAATGGCAGCATTCACTCCACATTGACAAACAACACTAACAGCATCCAGAATGGCATACAGTTCACAAAATGTTTAGCTAGAGTGGTTACAGAGACGACGGCCAACCCAGCCCCCTGGAGGTGACTCCAGGTCAGGCGAGAAAACAGCACAACCTGCTGCACCATCCACCTGCAATGAGCCATCAGTCACTGGAGGAAGTCACTGTTTCGATGTGTTCCAGAGCCAACTGCCACTGTAGAGAAGGCAGCTCCGACTTGGAAGTAGGTGTAAAGCTCACATCAGGTGTTGGTAGCATCCATGGAGGGGGCCCTGGGGGGACGTCTGCAACCATTATATCTATATTAAGACCACGGAGCACAGAGGAAACAGACCTTATAAGAGTACGTCCAGCAGGCAGTATGGGAGGGACCGGGTAGTTTGGTCTAAGAGAAGTCCTGACTAGCTGAGAGTAATGGGGTGAAAGATGTGGGAAATGGAGGCACTTGACAGTGAAGCAAGTAACATTACAATAAATTATCTCGATTAATGGGAGAAGACGCAACTCACGCTGCATGTTCACTATCCTGGTCGACATTGGACAGCCGAGAATTATTCTCATTGCTCTATTCTGAAATGTTTCTAAAGTTTCAAGAGTAGCCCTAGGAAGTTGAATCAAAGCAGGGGAAAGGTAATCAACAACTGAACGGATAAAAGCAATATAGATGGTCCTGGCTACTGGGATGGAGAGGCCCGAGGAGTTGTTAGATAGCCATTGAAGTGGTGTAAGTCGGCGCTAGAGACGACCCAATAAGTCCTGGACAATGGGATGGTCTTGAGGTCTGGCAGGGACAATCGGCCAAATATTGACTGGCGCACCCAAGTAGCAGTACTGGGAACACATGGGAATGACAGTCCCTCCAATGGTGAACACTGGCCCAGCTTGAGGAAGGCAGCAGGTGAATATTCTGCTCTTATCTGGAGAGACAATAATGCCACAGTGAGAGGAGACCACAGAGAAGGAGTCAAGAAACCGCTGGAGATCCCTTGGTGAGGTAGAATGAACACAGATATTATCAGCATATCATGTAATTGTAGTTCCAGGAATATCAGGGAGAGAAGTGAGCAACCGATGCATCAGAATATTAAATAACAATGGGCTGAGAACACCACCTTGAGGCGTACCAAGATGAAAACTGCGCAAAGGACTGAGTGCACCACTGAAAAACACATGGGAGGTCCTGTTACTCAGGTAGCCCCGAATCCACCGTAGTAGATTACCCTTTATCCCAAAGTCACCCAGTTGATCCAAAATGATGTCTCTATTAGCAACTTCGAAGGCACTTCGAAGGTCAATGAAGGCGAGAGTACAGGTCGACTAGGCAGTGATGTGTGCTCCACTGGGGAAGGAAACCAAACAGCCATGGAGAAAGGCGATCCTGCAGTCTGTACATGAGACGATTGAGTAAGATTCTTTCCATAACCTTACAGAAACAGGAAGTAAGGGAAATAGGCCTGAACTTCGCAGTGCCGTGCTTAGGGATGGGTATTATTGTGCTGCTGGTCCAGGCTCGTGGTACACAACCGTCACGAAGACAAAGATTGTACAGTCGAAGTAGAGGGTTCCCAGGAACTTGTTGAAGTAGGCGCAGCACAGCATAAGTAATACCATCATCACCAGGGGAAGAAGCTCTACCCCGAGAGAGAGCACGTCGCAACTCCTCCTCAGTTATCTCCTCTGCATCATCGTCATCATCTTGTAACAGAGCAGACAATAGATGTAGCCGATGGACAGCAGCACGGGAAGCGAGTGCATCTTGTATGTGGATGGGTAGACTGGCTGGGGTATATTGTTCTGACCAGGCATCGACAAGTTGTTTGGCATAGTCGGCAGGAGTGTGATGACGAGCAGTGGCAGGTGTCTTTTTAACAACCCGATGGATGAGGTGCCACATAGAAGCCACACTTGTCTGCTGGTTGATGCTGTCCGTGAACCGCTGCCAAGACTCAGTGTGAGCACAATCCTGCAGGGCAACTAAAGCGTCCCTAGACATCTGGTAACGATGGAGTAGGTCAGGGGTTGGGTTGGCTTTAAACAATAGGCCATCACGTTCAGCCTCCTCCTTTGCCTCCTGTATACGTGCATCCAGCGTCCAGGAGTGGGCAGTATGGCGATGCTGGAGGTGTGGCCGGGAGACGTATAGCCTATAAAAGTCATGAGTAGCAGATACAAGATCAGAGTACAAGTGTTCTGCTGATGATATGTCAAATGTAGGAATACATGGGCCATAAATAAGATGTAAGTCGGGCAATATTTAGGGGGCACAGCAATAAGCAAACGAGTGGCTGAAGCACCTGACCCAGCAGTTAGAGAATAATGAAACCGAAGAGCAATGTGATCAGAGAATAAGTCTGGCACGGAGGAGCACTGGACCTGAGATGCTATCAGGCCAGACGAGAGGATGTAATCCAGAGTACCTCCCCGGCAATGAGTGGCACCGCCAGTGTCCCAGTGTGTCAGATGATGCTTGCGGATGTATGAAAGAAGACGAACACCATTACGATTAATAGAGCCAGTACCATCACCCAAATCAGAATGCCGAGCATTAAAATCTCCCATATACACAATAGCACGCACTGTTGGAGAAGGAAGAGCCTCAAGAGTGAGTCTAGCTGGGGCAGAATTGACATTACATAGTTGTAGTACTCCATTCCCAGGTAGAACCTCAAATAGCTGAAAGGTCATGTCAGGATCAGTGGAGGTACGGAGAAGGCGATGTGGCAAGGAGCTATGTATGTAAGTCAGGAGACCATTCCTTACCAGATGAACATATGGCACATAACCTGAGAGGGGAGGAGCTTGCCCAGCATAGAGCGGCCGTCCTGGAAATGCTTCCTGGAGAAAAATAACACTGGGATGATGACGAAAAACATAGGCCTTGAGTTGAGTGAGCTTAGCATAACTGGTGATACTACATACATTCCAGGAGATGACATCCAGCTGGCAATCACTAGCGAACTCTGTATTTGGAGGTAGAAGTCCGGTGAGTGGGGGCAGATGAGCGACCTGGAGAAGAAGATGGACCAGGAGAAGGGACTGACTCGAAAAGCTTTTTTTTTTCGGTAAGGGTAGTGACAGTTGTGATGATGGCCTGCTGAGCCTCGACCAAGGTGGAGAGTTTGGAGTCATTGGCAGCCTGAGCGGCAACCAGCCCATCAATCCTGGCTTCAAGGGCAGAAAAGCGGTTTCGAGAGCCGTACATCGTGCCATGAGGGTAGCAACAGACTTGCGGAGGGCCAGGTCTGGAGGTGAGGCAGAGCTGGTAGGAGGAGAAGACTGGGGAGGTGGTGGTGGTGGTGGTGGTGGAGGCGGAGCAATAGTAGAGACACGAGCCTGGACCTTACGTCGAGTACATCCATGCCACACGTTAACCCCTGGCTGAAGGCATCGTGGACACTTCCATCGAGACGTATCTTCAGGAGGTGAAGGCTCAGAGGTGGAGGCAGCAGGACGTGATGGATCACCCCTGACAGGACACGTCTTGGAATCATGGTCGGCCGCACACCATGCACACTTCGGCCTGGCAGAACAGTACCGGGAGATATGCCCAACTCCCCAGCACCTGTAGCACCAAGGCTGGTCATTATGAAGTTTCCTCACCTCACACGGTGGAAGACAAGGGAGGAAATCAAAGGAAATCTCATATGGAGGTGGATCGGGTTGATTCCAGACAACAACAATACGGCTAATGGGGGAACCATCTTGGAAAAAACGACGGGCAAAGTACACACCAGGGTATCCTTTGGCAAGTTTCGGGTCAACATCAATAGGAAAACGGGTGAGGATGTAGCTGGGGAACTTACAAGGCCTCTCAGGTGAGTCTTCAAGAATGAGAGGCAGAGATAAAAATTCACCAGCCTTGACTCTATCAATGATGTCCTGACGCTTCCTAGATATGTAGACAAACCGGGAGGTGACAGCAGCCATCTTGACTTCAGCCAGTTCACGCTGCAACTGGAAGGCCCTGTTGACATCAGACAACCAACGCAGCTTTGTGTCCGTAGATGGGTTTCCAGAGAAGGAGAGTTTGACATAGGCATCTCTCGGGGCAAAAGCAGGAAGGTTGGACGAGGGCAAGGAGTTGGTATACAAAGAAGAAACACCAGGGTGAGGCAGAGAAGGTAAGTCGTGCACAGCTGAAGCACCCTTGGCAGTCTTGGCAGCTGGAGGCAAACAGTCCACACAATCGGAATCCTGCGAGGAGTCGGACGAGGCATCAACAGGTCGCTTGGTAGAGGTTGAGGAGGTGTACAGCTGCAACCTGAGCTGCGGAGTGACCGAGGAGAGGGGGGGAGGGTTGCGAGAAGGCAGCTCAGGCCAGTGATCCTCAATTGGAGACTCGTCTTCCTCCGACATTGCCAAGTCGGCCTCCAAGCAGGAATCCGCACTCTCCATCAGGCCAGGCAAGGCCTAGATGGAAAGCAAACAACAACACAAACAACTAAACACTCAATCAGCCAGGGACACACACACACACACCCACAGACAATCACAACAAAACTATACACAGAACCACAACAGACAAACAACACCACAGAAACAACAACACACAAACAAGAACTCACAAACAACACAAAAAACACAAACAAGAGCTCCAAAACAACACAAACAACAACACAAACGAGAATGGAGGCAGAGCGCCACGAGTACGTCCACACTCCACCTGTTCTGGAGCGAGACTGTGGCAATGAGTGGACTCTCATTTCTGTACTAATGTGAAATCCTCTAGCATACATAATTCGTGCTTTAGGTAAGTCGTGGAGTAAGAGTTGTGACTTCATTTTTTACAGATATAAGTTATGTGATTTTAATGATTGATGGTTTTGGGGAGGGGGAATTTACTGAATTATTGAATATAATGAGAATGATAACCCAGAGAATAAAGTTATCAAATCAGATTTTAACCAAAAAGGAATCTTTGAGTAGATTCGCTGTAACTGTAGTATTTTGTCTTAAATATAATGCAGTTATTGCATAGGGTAGGATTAAGTAGGCTTATGCTTTTTCTTCTCATATTTCTAAATAAGATTTTGTAAAGAACCACAAACAGACATTGCCCTCTCCAGAAAGTGACGTGTATAAACAGATATGTGAAAAACCAACAACTCAAAGCTTCACTCGATAATCTCGGGGCCTCAATCTCAGGCCACGACTGATGGCCTCCTGTCCCAAGGTAGAGGTATATAAAAAAAAGTAAAAATAAAATAAAATAAATAAAAAGAAAGATAACGTTATATACCATTCGGCAACTACAGTGTGGATTAGGTGAGTTTTCAGCATTAGAAAGGGGCAAATCTTACGATAATATTTGAAATTTCTCTAATAGGTAAAGATATGAGAATATGTTTCGATTTGCATCTACTATAGTTTCTCTGACTCATGAAGCAGTACGAATATGCATAATTGGCAACTGATCGGCAGGAATACCACTATCTGTAAGGTTTCAAAGCAATGTACCATAATGCTACGTTTATTGTCGTTTTCGTTCATTCGTATTAATGCCGACACTTTATTGGGAGAGTGTAGATGCATGATAAATACGTATTATATGTCTGTAAGTATGAGAGGGTAGATTAAATTGCATATGCAATATGAGTACTGTTCCATACTTAGCAGCACCGTATGAACGTGCTAGCGGTGCGGGAGTTTGAATGTTTCTCGTATCTACAAGATCGTTGTTGTATGTGGGAGTAACGTGTTGCAAGTGCCCTGAGTGGTGTGTAGTGGTGTAGGCGGTAGCGTGGTGGGCATGCTCTTGCCACCGCCTCACTCGTTTCCCTGCATGGGGCGGGACGTCTGGCGGTTGGCAGGATGGTCGGCAATTACGAGCGTTGGTGATATACACAGAGTTGTGTGTTTGGTGTGGTGGTAGGGACGTGTTGGAGTGGTGGAAAAATTCGTGGCGTAGGGGTGTAGTGTTGTTGTGGTGGTGTTTGAGAAGACATAGTGTAACGGTGTAGTAAGGTGTGTACTGAATTTTCAAGCGAGTCAAGTTGCTGCTGAGGCAGTAGTTGTTGTTGATGTGTGGCATGCAGTGGGGGTGGGTGAGATGCCATGGTTGGGAGTTACTGTGTTACTGGCGTGGTGGAGATTTGTTGTGATGGGTATGGATTGTGTTGGTAATGGTATGCCTGTGTTGGGGATGACGACGGCGGAGTGTCGTGCACCAGCGGTGTGATTATGTTGGGTGTGACGTGTGGTGGTGGTGTGGTAGTTATGAGGTAAGGTTGCAAGAGAGTGATGTGTAGTTAGATGGTGCCGTTTGGTAGGTAAAGGTAACGTGTTGTGGCATGTATGGGTTGTGTGGTATGGCGGTAGGCGGTTGTAGCAAGTGTGGTGTGTGTAGGCGTCGTAGTGATGTTAGCGTTTACGTGATGGGGTTGCCAAGCCAATTCATTCGTGTTGTATGTAGACACGAGGGAGTCTGGCCTTGTATTTTCTTAGGTTGATAATTCTGGTCATTTGTAAAAGATCTTTCTGTATGGGTCGCGAGAATGTTGTCATAGTAAAAACTGGGTCATGACTGAAAAGTTTGAAGAACCCTGCTTTATACTATTGATGATTCGATACCGTTCACAGTGTATGCTTCATTCATTCTTCCTGACACACGTCTTCTCTACATTACCTCCTATATAGCCCCGCCCACATTTCTCTCCTCCTCTCCCACTAACATCCCCCCTCCCTCCACTTGCAACTGTTACCAGATCCGACGAGGAACAAACCAAGTCGCTGGTGGATGGGGTGTGGACCCTTGATCTGCCCGGAGCTGTACGGTGTCTGTGGTGCGGTGTTACTTGATTTCGAGGCCGTGGAGGGATTATTAGGTAGGGGTGGCGGTGGCCATATTGTGATAGGTGGTTATTGTACGTATACAATACGTGTGTGTAGATAGCGTGTAGGTTGGGTGATAGTGTCGTCGGGAGTAAGCGCAGAGACTAGTGTTAAAGTAGATAGGTATGTCAGGTGGTGAGAGTATGAGCGTGTGACACAATGGTAAGGAAAGGAAATAAAACGGGCAGCGGCAAGGGCAAGGGGGGTACTACATTCGTGAGACAGAGCGTGGAGAGTGTGTGGGGTAGGTAGGTGCGGAATTAAGAGCTAAAGTCCCCAGGGGGTAATCCCCGTGTTGGAGACAGAGGAGAGCCAGTTAAAAATAGAATGATGGTTGATGGGGGAAGAGTAAGCGAGAGAAAGTTGGTCACACGGGGATAGGGTAGGTGAGGTAGGTAGGACAATGGTACGTGGTCGCGGGTAAACAAAGGGCGTGGAGAAAACAGGGAACGAAATGGCAAGAACAGTGCGTGTGGAATAAGTACAAGAAAAATATGAAGATAAATGTGTGTGGGTGAGTGGTATGGCGTGTGTGGTGAAACACAATGATGGGCCCGGGGGCGAAACACATACAAAAATAATACCAAAGATATATGAAAAAAAATGGGGGCAAGTAGGAAAAAAATATATAATTACTTATGCCTTAAAGAATGTGATGAGGACATGACTATACCGTGGCGTGCAGGGAGCACGGTGTGTCGTAGTGTACGAATGTACGGGACCTTGGGCACAAGTCGTGTATGTATGGTGGGTAGCGTTGAGGAGCTAGGGACGTCGTAGGTCTGGTTCGTAGGGCGGAGCACGTGGCGTGGAGTGGCGAGACATCTCTAGGTGTGTAGCATTGAGGGGCACATGGTTGGGGTTGAGACGTAGGTGCATAGCGAGGAGCATGTGAATGGCGTGGTGTACGTAGGGTGGTAGAGATGAGCACGTGGCTGGCGTGGAGTGCGTTGGAACGTAGAGACGAGTACGTGAACGATGTGGTATACGAGGGTGCGTAGAGGTGAGCACGTAGGTGATGTGGTGTACGGAGATGCGTAGAGGTGAGCACGTAGTTAGTGAGGTGTACGTAGGTGCGTTGTAGAGATACGCACGTGGTTAGTGTCGAGCACGTGGGTATGTAGGTGCATCGTAGACCCCAGGGGATGTGTGGGTGTTGAGGGGCGAGAAAGCGTGTACCAATTGCGGCACGAAAGAAAAAGGGGTACGTGGAGCACGAGGAACGTTACTGGGGTGGAAAATAGAGTAAGGACGTACAGTCACGAGCATAAGTTTCTTTACCCCTCTGGCGAGAGTTAGGTCGAAGTCGTCGTTGGATATGGACTGGACGAACAAAATTGGACCAGTTCATAATGTTGGGATGATGCTTCATGTCACTAGATTGTTCACTTGAATACAACAAATTTTACACCGTCATGAGATACTGACCCCCAGTGTTCGTTTGTCTGGCCTTTCTCCAACCACAACTTCGACCTCATTCTCGCCATGGGGGTAAAGAAACTTATGCTCGTGACTGTACGAGGAAGAGGGAAAATGGCGGTGGGAGACCAAGAGAAAAACACGTAAATATAGGGGAAAATTACGTTAAAATAACACTGGTGGAGGGGTAGAGCACTGGGGACGTGAACACTTGTAGCTAGCACAATAAAGGAGGGTAAAATGTGCGCGTGTGTGGGGGGTACCTTGTGATGGCGTCGTCGTCCAGGGCTTCTTCCACCGGCCTAGTATGTGTGCTACTACTCCGAGGGGTCACCAATTGTAACGTCAGGAGGTTGTTACTACCAAAGGGTAGATAGTAGTACTAGGCACGGATTTATTCACAGAGTATAACAAGGGAGGCTGTGGAGTTGACCCAAGCACAGGTATTAGTGACTTCTGCTGCCTCGCTTGCCAGGGTTGCATAGATATTGCTTGGAGAATGCTTGGAGAATGCTTGGTGTCTGTGGCGTAGTAAGGCAAGGCGACTGGCTGAGCAGGAGGGAAGCAAGTCTGTACAGTGTGGGAGTCCCTCAGTGAGTGAGCATAGCGGCCGTGATGCAGGAGCGGGTAGGCTTGGCTTAAGGCTCGGTCGTTACACAGCAGGTGTAGACTCGCTTCATGACAGGTGAGTGCGAGGATGCGTTGTCGCTAATGAGTATGAGAAAACATAGCAAAATATGGCAAAACCTAGTCCTTGGGTCACTACACCCTCCTCTCAATCTTACACTTCCCACATTCTACTCTCCTTTATTCTCTCCACAGCAGGCCAATTTTATCAATACGCCTGACCTTCTGCTCAATTCCTCATTCCTGACTCTATCCGTCCAAATCACACCACGCATGCTCCTCAGACATCTTGAGGCTACAACGTTCAGCCTTCTCTTCAACCTTAAACCATATCCCTTTATACAACCTTTTCTTAACGTCCACTACCAGTGACCGACATTCAAACTTCCAATTCCTTCCTTTCAATTCCGCCGCACCTTCCTTACCTCATTTACCTTAGATTTCACCACTGACTCCATATTACTGTCCACTGTTACTCTATATCCCTTGTACATAAAAATCTCACTCCACCTTCATCAATAATTTACCATCCAGCACTATTTTTATCCTTCTACCCTCTCTTCCCCTCCTACACTTCATTACTTTACTTTTACCCACATTCACTCGTACTTCACCTGCATACTCGTTCAAACTCATGCACAAACATCTCAATTTCAATTTCCAATCTGCCACCAACGTTTTATCATCAGTAAACCCTGCCCCTAATCTCTTCTAAACTCGACCTTTATCCGTAACTCTAGCATTCACCTCCGTTAGCACACCGTCCATACAAATATGAATAACCATGGTAACATCCCCCAAACTTGATGGAGTCTCAGCTTTACTGAAACCACCCCCACATAGTGTTTCTGTGGTTGAATGTTAGGAATTATTAAAGATTAGCTCGTTGATGGTTTGTGTGTATATGTATATGGGTGTTGGTGCTTGGCTCGTTCACCCATATTTTTTTAGTTTACATCAAGATGGCGCCTTGGCAGCAATTGGGGGGAGAGAGGGAGGCAGAACGAGGTGACGAGTGGCTGGCCACCGACTGGAAAGAGCAGAAAGCCACCAACCTCCAACCACTACACTACCATTCACCAGTCTAGTCCAACGTTTGTAAGCCCCCGTCCGTTCCTCTAGTTGTGTGTTGCTGCAAGCAGGGTATAGAGAGTGTGCCATCACACACACCTGCCTCTCTCCCGCTCCTGTTGCTTCCGCCACACACCTTGCCGCACCACGACAAGGCCCCCACGCGCCCACGCTACACCAAGACTCTACCAAGCTACATAAAGACTCCACCAAGATACATCAAGTCCCACTCCAAGCAACACACGCAGCCAGGCAAGCGGGAAGGCTCTACTCTGGTGCTTGGCCACTCTCTATATATGTCCCTCATTGTGTGTACTTCTTGTGAATAAAACTGTACCTATAGTCAAACCAGAATATACTGAGCCCGCAGGTGGGTCGGGATAAAGAGCGGCCTTGCCAAATCATCACCAAATCAAACCCACATGGTTAAAATGTTAATATATAAGCCAATCTGTAGTAGCTTTAATTATTTGATATATAATACAATGTTAAAAAGAAGTATTTACAATAACGAGTTAGGTTCATTTTAAGTATATTTACAACAACTCTATACAACATGTGACATGCTATTTTGCACATGCTGCCATATCTCCAGTGAAAAAGGGTTAATTGCGGGTCAAGGATGCGTGTACTCATACATGTCAGCCACCTGGTCATTCTCGCACCAATCACCATGGACGACACATCTCGGTGTTCTCCACAGCCAAGCTAAGGAAATTATTTATAATGTAAATAGATATTTCCTCCATGAGAAGGCCAATAGAGGACCCCTAGTTACCACAATAAGTCTATCAGAGAGAATGTTGTATATCATGTGGGTTTGTTTTGGCGATGATTTGGCAACGCCGCTCTTTATCCCCGACCCCACCCGCGGGCTCAGTATATTCTGGTTTGACTATAGTACTGAGTCTGCTGTACACCCTTTCCGGTAGTAACGAACCTCCCAGCCGTACAACTTCTTTACCATTCGCTAAGCAATTTTCACTTTGCTCTTCGCCTATTACAATACACCCTTCGTACCGTCTTTGACTCTTTTTATCAGCACCCTACCAAACAGCTTTCTATTATACCCAACAGACGTATAAATAACCCTGAAACTCGTACTGTACATTCGTATCAATCCCCAATTCACTTAGCTATATAGAGGGACTACACAAGTACGCACCCAGTCGACTAGTACAGTACCAAGGAAATTATCAAAATTTTGAATAGGTAAGTATATTTGGTATTTTTTGGCATTAACTTGGTTTGAGAAACTATACAGCTCGATCGAGTGTTCTTCTAGTTTTTAATTTGCAAAAGCTAAAACACGTGCTCTTACCCGTTCATGTTGTTGATTTGTTTTAAATTTATATATAACGCAATTTATAATCCAGATATAAGGTGTAACAATTTATAAACAGAGATCTTAAAGGATCAATATCTTTCTCATCCATCCATCCTTTATAAAATGTGAACATTATATATTATTATGCAACCGAGAAATAATATAGGCTAAACGCCCAAACATTCCTGACTACCCCATTATTACCCGTAGGATGTCATGTTGTCCAGCGTGGGAAGATGTCTGAACATAGCTATAGTGTTGTTGACAGGGACAACACTTGGAGTACACAGCCCCTCGTATAATGGAGTCCAACACTCTAACATAACCACAAGAGCAGTCTTCATCCCTGAGAGTCATCATTCCTCTGGCATTCATGCTGCTATGGAGATACATGGGTACTATTATGGCTAAATATTCTAATCCAATATTCAGATTCACTACAACCATTCTCTCTTCGCTGCAATGGTGCACCACTTTCTCTCATATATCGCATTGACATTGCTCATCTGAACTATCTCAGTGTATGCATTCTTCCCTTAGGAGAACATGCATCACTTGTCGAGCCACTCATTCTCACTCCTTCTCTGTCCAATTCCCTAATGCAAGAATTAACCGGTACTGTATATCTGTCATTTACACAACTGGTCACCTCTGGAACACTAAACTTCTTCCATCTTTCCCCTTATTACAACTTATGCTCCTTCAAACATAATGTGTTTCGGCAACTCAAATGAATTGCACGTGATTTTGGACCTTTTTTATTGTGATTTTACAGGCGAGGACAATAAACGGGCTCTTGGCCTTAGGTCCTCATCTTATTAAAATAGTAATAATAAAAAATGGATGAGGGTACACCCACATACCGAAGTGTCAATAACTTCGTCGGTGCCTCGTTATCCTGTATGTTACTACCTGACCAAATTGATAATAATATTAATGATTATAATAACAAAAATAATGGATAAAAAACATCACCGTACAAGGAGTATCCTTTATTAACGACGTTTTGCCACTGCTTCTTCAGGTTAAAGGGACTTCCCTAACAAACTAACTGCTGGGCTTATTTCTCTCTCTTCATTATTAGTATTATTAGATAAAGCTGGTCTCGCCACGAACCTACTAATGTGTATTGGTAGCAGCTTTTGTCCGTTGGACGCTGTTTCTGTATCCAAGAATTTACAGAAACTTTGGTACGTGGGTTCACAGTGTTACAGAGATGACCAGTTTTTTATATGAAAGACTGAATACCAGTCAACTCTTGTATTGTGATCAAGTACCTCAGCAAGTGTTCCAGACTCTCCTTAGGGGAGGGAGCTTTCATGGAGAGAGTTCAAAAGAGCAATGTCTTGCGTAATTGCAATAGAAGAGAAAGTGATGGAATTCTACAGCGAAGAGAGAGGTTGGAGTATACGTATACTGGGATGTAGTACGTATATTATTTTTAACATTAGTTTCTTTTTAACAGTTTATGAACACTCATCAATATTTACTACCGAATAAAATGAAAAGTTACAACATTTACAAATATTAAAGAGACCGTTTGTCGACATAATCATGTAGCTGATGAAGTGGCTGAAAACAATGTGTGAGGGAAATTAAGTAAATAGAGATATATATGAATGATGCCGAACATACTTCAAAATTTTTAATGCAACTTGTTACCGTACACAATTCATTGTGCTGGCTGACTTGGTAATGAAAGAACGGCGTTGGTGAAGGAACTATATCACCTTTCTTAAATAAGTTACAATTAACCACAGCCTTCCATTTCGCTTCATCTATATCCTCTCTATCACTGTACCCTTCCAAAACGGTCTTGAAACAACATAATTTCTCAATTTCATTAATGGTCACCAAGTATTCAATAAGAAAATTACTTTCATTCATAACATAATTAATAATTGAAAAAAAAAAGATAATTATAACTCAATCCTGAAACTGTGGGTAACGAGACCAGCAAGAGGGGAAGACCTTGGGTGACTAGATTACTCTTCAAAGCAGCTTTTTTTTAATTGCACGCCCCATAACATGTTTGTTTTGGGTGGCAACACTGATTGTGGGCTTGTAAGGAGACCCTCATAGCCCAGGCAGCTACCACCAGTCAGTCTTACTCGAACAGTGAGGGTGGAAGAACATATTTTCATCACTCCTCTTTTCCCTCTAATTACCATATATGTATGTAAAAACGACAGTGACAATATATTTCATATTATTGTGTTGAAAAATTTGATTCTGACATGCTTTATAACGAAAATAGAGTTTAAAATTGAACTTAGATATTTAAATAGAGTGTAAAAGTTAATTTTGAGTTGATGTCAGTTTGACCTGGCAACCCATCCTACTGATGTCCATTTAGTCTTCACAAGTACATCAGGGGGCACCTAAAGGTTTGTACTTCAATTTCCTGTATCATTAATATATGTAGCGTGAGTGATTTACAAGCTATTAGCCGTCAAATGTGTTGTTTACATAGTGACAGTGAGTGCAGGAGAGAGGCCCGTAAGACAGAGTGTCTTAATTCCCACGGCATAATGGTTAAAAAGAGTAGAAGGCGACCCCACAGGCCATAGGCATGGAGTTGCTGCAGGATGCCATATTGTTATGTAGTGTCATAGGCTTAATCAAATCAAAGAATACACAAACCAGGTGTTGCTGTAGGCAGTAGTCGCACATGCAGCAGTTTCTAACCTGGCCAGAGCGTTTGTTTACGAAAGCCAGACTGGGACGGAGACAGAAACCACCACGTTTCAGAAAGTACACCAGTCTGAAATTCACCATCTTCTCAAATGGTTTGTAGAGACAGGAGGTCAAAGCAATTGTTCGGTAATTGAGTGCGACACTGGGGGCCTTGCCTGGCTTTGGGAAAGGAAGGATGGTAACAGCCCCCCACCCAGAAGGCAAGACACCCTCCAGCCAGATTCTGTTATATAAAGCTTGAAGAAATTAGATTTCCTCCTCACCCAAGTGTCGCAACATGGCATACGAGATATTGTCTGGCCTAGGAAAAGTGTCGCACAGAGAGACAGAGCAGCGTACAGGTCTCTCAGGGTGAATATATGATTAGAACTTTCATTCTCGTGCCTCGAGAAATCGAGAGCACTGCTATCCTGGGCTTCCAACTCATGACTGACAGCCAGAGGTTGAGAGTCACAGCTGGAGATTCTTGCAAAAGCCTCTACCATGGCGTTGGCCACTGTTATACCATCCATGATCTAAACTCCATTGACCTTAAGGACTGGTGGGGGAGAAGACTATGAGAAAATTCTTGCGCAATCTTACACTTGGTTGAGTGGGGTTTTATTAGTAATCGAAGACACATAGGTCTTCCAAGATGTTTGTTGTGCCTCTTTTAAAACTCGTCTAGCCAGAGCAAGTGCCCCTTGGTAGTCCTTTAAAAGAATCGGGCCAGAGACAGCCACGTGCTTCTTCCACACAGCAGTGGTGCAGACTGGTGACCACCAAGGGACAGGATGTTTGGGAAAGTGACGAGAAGTTTTAGGAACAAAGTTGAGAGCATCAGAGTGGAGCATATAGGTCACAGCCTTGAGAGGGAGAACATCGCTTGAATCAAGAGATTCATCGGAGCCAAGAGAGCATTTCTGGATGGACTGAGAAGGAAATATGGATGAGTCTACAGAGACTGTTGTATTGCAAGGAGGAAGGTCCATGGAGTCAAGTGTCTCAGAGGTACCAAGGAGATGCCTCTGTTGCAATTTTGTTGACTTTGGGTTCCTTTTTGGAGAGTACACGTGTGGTGACGTGAACCCCTACCACATTATCACTTTTAGTTAAAGCCTGAGAATGAGCATCTAATACAGTTTTCAAGATAGAGAAGCTGTTATATAGTGAAACTGGAGAAATGTTCTCACCAGACTCCAGAGTAGGAAAAACCTGTTGTTTGGGAGAGGTGAGAGAGTGCTGCAACCGAAATAGATATTGTTGACTTGGAATGATGAGGGCGAAGGGAGGAAGCGTATGTCCTGTTGGACACTATCAAGGCAAAGAGCAAGAATGTCTTATTCTGAGAATTCATACAGGTCCTCATTGAATACAAGCCCATTGCTATAATTCAATGTTTGATAAGGTTTCATGGATACAAACATGCAATCAGAAGAGCATGGGAGATTGAGGAGCATCATGGCCTGTGTATAATCTTTAGCTCTGATAAATACACCCTTACCATATTTTTTTTCTGTGGCGTATAGGTAGTAGGGTGAGGAGGGGAAAAATGCCCCTGTGAGGTAAGAGATCTCCCCCATGTTTCTTGCTTATTACTGTCTTGAGTATCCAGATCAGCTGATCAGTGCATCAGTGCCACCTATGTGTAGCTTGCTGCACTAATAGCTCAGTGGAAGGAGAGCGGAAAAGAGGACATCACGTGTTTTTAACATTTGACCACATTTCTTGTAAATATACCGTTAAACCAGTGATAGTTTTTGCAAATGTTTTGTGTGTGAAATCAGTAACATGGCTATAGATAGTTGCCATGATAACTTAAAATGGTCGTGCAGTGCAGTTCCGACATGAAAATACAATTGTGGAAGAGTGAGAGTTTGTTTATTTCAACATGGCGTTTGGGGTAAAAAGCCTACCATGGTCTGGGGCAAGTTGCCTACTAGGGGGCTTTTTACCCCTTCTTGATTATTATATATAGTGTTTCGAACTTTTAACTTGTCCTTTTGTCTCTACTTGTACATACTCCTGATTATGCTTTTTATTACACTATATTTCATATTTTTGCCTATGAATGATGTTTCATATGTGAGATATTACAAGGGAAAAACAAAACGTGCTTCATATGGGGCCAATGCTCTTAGAGCAATTCAAGATGGTAAACCACTGAAAACATTGCCACGAATTTATGGCATACAATGCAAAACTTTAAGAAGACACATAAGATGATAAAGTCAAGAATCCTGGTGTTGTATTACTTGGCCGCTACAGAAGAGAGAACAAGCATGCAAGGAGCAGTGCACCTCAAATTATATTTTGTGTAGCTAACATTTTAGTTTGAATTTTATAGTGTACTTACTGACTACGTTCAGTGATTCTTATTGTTCAGAGGAAAGGAAGTACTAAGAAATCTTTATAAATACCAAAACTTTACTTTAAGGTTCAAACACCAATGTGTAAAAGGTTATTTTTATATATCTTGTGTAAAACATCATATTTTTTGTTCTCCATTAAAATGAATACTTTATTTTGTATAAAATGGGCTGTTTTAATGATTCACAACAATAATTTTAACGTGGGGCAAAAAGCCCACCCACTAGGCTTCTTACCCCAGGCATGGGGTAAAAAGCCCATTTCTTATATTTGTTTTAACTAATATTTTTACTATTACAAAAACTTAGCAGAGGAACATGAATTTCATCATTAGTAGTACATTGACCAAGCTTTCAAACTATATCTGTTCCTTATGGGGGGCTTCCTATCCCTCTCTACCCTAATCCAATTTCTTTTTCAAGATACCAAGAAGCGTGGATGAGGGAGGCTACCACGCCACTCTCTGTAGTCACAGAGAGCTACAAACCAAAAGGGTGTACAGTAGGAATGCGGCATTCCTTAGGGAGTTGCTCTACTGAGTACTCAAAGATGTTTGGGTATTAGTCATTGTCACTGGCACCTACATTTATGGACCGCATCATCTGAACCGTACAATGACCATCTCGCCAGCACCATTTATATTAAATGCAGTATTTGTAATATAACACTGATTGGATCAGCAGTTACTATCATCAGTGAGACGGATCCGAAGAACCACACCACAACGCTTAAAAATGAAGTGGATACCGCCAAAGGAAAGGTGTGCAGATACATCAGTCAACATTAAAGTATCCGTGCCGCTAGTAGGGATCGTCAACACAACACATGACCTGCTGGGTCTTCTCTTGTTTGCAGAAGCTGCATTGAGAGAACGAGCCCCAGCTCTCTGAAAACCAAAACGACTAGAGAATAGCATCTCGAGGACCTGGTCGACAACCGCTCGAGGTAATGAACGATGCTTATTTGTATTCATACATCATTGTTATTGATGGTAGGGCCCCAGGAGCCAAGAGCTACTACCTACTTGTCAGATGAGGGGACCGAGCGCTGGTCGCCATGGGTGGGGTATATCGTCCCCCACAGGGCCATTCGTTTTTAAAGCAGCCCCAATGGTTCGAAAATTTTCCCACGATGGGGCTGAGCCCCCCTCCCCAACATCTCCAAGCCCAGACACCCAACCATCTAAAACACGACAGCTCCAAGAAGGCGGGCCCTCTGGCGGGCAGCACTCTTGGCACTTACTGGCAGCATGGAAACCATTTAGTCTGTTCTTTCATGGGAAGCCCTCTCTCCCCGAAATCGGGGAAGAACAAGGGCCAGACCCCCCTCTAGTCTAGCTCGCCAGGTCTCAGAGACATGCAAGCCTACCCACAACAAGGCGGTTCCCTCTGGGGAGTACCTCCTATGAGCCCATGGAACAGCACTATTCATACTCCATTTGCTCTTTATGTTAACCACCACCAAGGAACACCAGTACATCGTCTACACCATCTCTCCATGCAACAATGGTGCACCCATCACAGAGGAGCACCGCTACTGCACCCACACTGCCCCTTCATGCCACCACATCATTACCATACACTAGGACTAATGGCACATCTCCGCTTCAGCCAAGCCGCGATATCACCAGGTACGCCACTTCTCACCACCGCACCATGTCCAGCGATGAGGTACTCCAGAAGCTCGCCTGCTCCCCCACCCCATGCCTCCTTACCACACCCTGCTACAAGGAGCACTAACATGCCATTGCCCCTGCCATGCCATCCAATGCCCACTCACGAAATACATCTCGTTCACCCCTACCAACAGGCAAGTACTCTGCTGCAATATGCACCCCTCACATGGAGGTGCTATCTTAACCCTCCTTTAGTGACTGACTGCTATTCAGGCCAGAGCTACCTAGTCGATTTGGCACCCTTCCCACAGCCCAGAGTGACATGAACTCCTAGGGCAGACAGCATAACTGGCAGCCAACAGTACCCTAAAGCCAACTACGCCACCTACTGCCATAGCGTCACACTGATAGATCAAGTTTGGTTCGTGTGACCTTTCATCGTGGTGGATGTGTAATCCGGGGTATAGATCACTGAAGCTACTAATCCTACCAAACCATGCCAGAACCCAACACAGGCACTCAACCACTTATGGTAAGCTAACCAATGCTACGATTTCCTTTCAGAGTTCCCAGCAATCCTGTTATCAGAACCAGAACAAAGTGATATTTCCGTTTTCTTTGCTAGTTCTTTGTTACTTTTATTTTCTTTCACAAAAGCACAAATATCTGCTACTTGAGGTAACTACTAAGAAGCTTTCTAGGCGGCATAGCAGGTAAAACCAAGACAGATAAGTGGAAGAAGTGTTCACAAATCCTTACACCCTCTCTGCCCCTACAATCTTTAGGCAACCACTGATTTATGAAGATCCTGCCAATATTTAAAAATAATATTAGGTACCGGTAGTTTTGTAAATTATTGACGTTTGGCAACTCAACAAAGTGGAGTAATACACTCAAGCCAGCCAACGGATGTCTCAGACCTTTAATTCGGTGACTGCCATGGGGCAAGAGGATGAGTGTTCGGCGCCTTCTGAACAGTTCAACACTGTATATACATCTGGGGTAAGTTTGTTTTTTTGTTTTTTGTTTTTTAATACCCCAACCTCGGGACTCTAGGCTGTCAACAGTACGTGACTTTTGCGAGGCCCAGAGATTATTGGGTGTTGCCCTAGATGAGACAGTGGAGCTTCGTGGTGATGTTGGTACCGTAGCTTCTCTTCTGCCCCACTAGATTACAACACTATCAGGAGAAGGAAGTTACACTGTCACGCACAGCATCTTGGAATATGGTCAACATATGAAATATAAAGTCACTGTTGTATTTATGTAAGCATATTAGAGCGAGGAAAGGTAATTAGCGTGAAGGTGGAGTGCTGATAATGCATCCTTACAGGCTGAAAGACAAAGCTTCACTGGCTGGACAAGCCTGGTGTGAGGCGTGGGAGTTTCATATGCACATACCCCCTGTGTTGTTGTAAAAGCTTGATTTTTGTCCCCTTACTTTACTCTTGGAAATTACTATTTTTACTCTACTCTTGGAGGGAACCAAAAACCCACTGCCTTTAACAAAAAAAAAAAAAAAACCACCAGTGTATGCTACAACTCTATCCTATAGCTGTATCAACTTGGTCTGGGAAAAAAAAACAAGATACCGATGAGGAACAGGACTTGCCTTGCGAATACCAAAAATAAATCATACAGAAGTCCAAGTCCAGCTCCTCTCCAGCACTGGGTAAACGCTGCCACCACCAGACCAAAGTCGATCAGAGGAACCAAGTGAGCACACACCGGAAGGGTAGCGTAACGTTACGTTGAGAAGGCTCGCGAGTAAGCAACCCAGACTACAGTTCTAACGGGAGTACGATCAGTGATTTGAATTAGGGATCTATTACTATCTATAAAGGAACACAGTCTATTTGTTACATCGGTGACGGAAATACTCAGACAATTATAAACCCGTTTATTTTATCAACCTATTGGTACAAGTACAAAATAATTACAATAATAATTTCTGTTCCCCCCTCCCTTGCTAATATCTCCTGCTCCCCATTCTGTCAACTAGGACAGGAACAATTCCTTGTCTCACCAGTTGACAGAGCTAACCCACATAAATCCAAAAATAAACAATTATTACTATTAAATATTCCCCCCTCCCTTAATACAGTTCCTCATCCCTTTTCTGTTAACTAGGGCAGGAACAATTCCGTGTCTCGCCAGTTGACAGAACTAAGTACATATAAAAAAAATATTACATGAAGGGTCCCCCCTCCCTTAATACCCCAAATAATCCCTAATAATAAATTTTTCACAACAAGGACGAAATATAGTTAATACAATAAAAAAAAATCACATCCTAATCTCAATACTATAATAATGAAAAGATGAAATTGCCAGCAAATGTTCTGAATTTTCTTTGGTACCACGTGGTTCACTAAACACCAAGGGAAAATGCTATAATGGCTGTCACCCCAGCAGACGAGAAAAGAATGAGCTTGAGAAAAAAACATACATTACTTACTATGTCTGAATGTGAACCCAATATCTTTTAGTTATTTATATTCCATCACGGGACTAATAGATTCCCCACTCACTATATTCACAATACAATATATATGATGAGAGCAAGTTGAGCTCCTACCTGTCACCCCAGCAGACGAGAAAAGAATGAGGACGAGGCAAGGCAAGGTACTGCCTCGTCTCCTCCTTCACTCCCTCCCCCAAGCAAAGTAGTGACCAACGTATCTCACTTTCTGGCATTTCTATCAGTTCCACCCTTACTGGTGTATATAATTACATAACATGATTTAAACATATTATTGAGCTCAAATACATTGCCTTCTCCCTTGTTTAAAGTTTTTATATTACTGTAATATACATATTCAAGGCATGTATTGTTTTGCCAACAAGAAAATGTACCCTAACTAATCTAATTAATTTTCTAAGTAAGTTACAATTAAATTGCAGGTAACAGTATAGGAATGTTAGCTTCGTAATTATACATTATAATTATAAATGCAGGTTATTCCCTGTCTCCAATAATTATTTTTACATTCACCTCCTAATCACCACGTATTTCTCTATCCCTATCAATCTACCTAAGTTTCAATTATTCCTCTCTTTAACCTATTTACCTAACTATAATAATTATTTCTATTATTCATCTATAACCTCTAACTATAAACATTATTTGTACTTTTACTCATATTAACATTTTATGTAGAAGAAGCCCACTACCGAGATTATTCGTCAGTGATAATCTCAGCCTGGCTACTCCCTACAATTTTACACTCAAAGCCTATTCTAATACATATCAATATATAATACCCGTAAATATCCTAAATAACAATACATATAAAAATAGGGGTGTTACATTGTAAAATTAATTTCAGGGGTGCACAAATTAAACAATGTGTCAGCAACAAATGCCGAAACCTGCGTCACTCACACTTGTTGCGGGTGCGGGCAATTGCCAACACATGTGCTTAAACCCCTAAAGACAGCAATATCTAGACCCCTCCTTTCTCCACAGCCGCAATTCAGGCTAAAAAAATGAAGTACAGTCAGCGGCAAAAGTCACATCGCCTCAATTTGTGTATCTTGAAGGATAACATAAAGGATAATAATCGAACCAACACATTCATCATACATAATTACAATATCCAAGGGGGAATTTAGTAAACTACTCTGGGTTTTCATTTCAAGAACATGTGAAGCTTATATTTCCATACTATACCCCCCCCCCCCATCCCAATTGGAATCGCCTTGTCGTGGTGGGGGGCTTGCATGTGTCTTGAGATATGGCAAGCTAGACTAGAGGGGAAGCTGGCCACTGCTCTGCCCCGATTTCGGAGAGAGAGGGCTTCCCATACTAGAAAGTTCGTACATAAGAGACCAGACTAAATAGTTCCCATGCAATAGGCTGCAAGTACGAGCCAACAGTGCTCCCCGCCAGAGGGACCGCCCTCTAGGGGTCGTCCTGTGATGTATATCAGCCTGGATGTCTGGGCTAGGAGATGTTGGGGAAGGGGAACTCAATACCATCATGGGCAAATTTTCGAGCCATTGAGGCTGCTTTCTAAGACGTGGGGAGGGAGGTATCCCACCCACAGTGACCAGCGCTCGGTCATCTTTATCTGCCCGGTTGGTAGTAGCTTTTAGCTCCTTGGGCCATTCTAACAATAACTATATTATATGGGTATCATGCACCCTCCTTCTTCAGGTTCGGGATACTTACAGCTTGCAACGGCACCTTTTGTTCCGAAAGCGCCTTTCGGTTTCGGTTTTTCCCAAACGACCCATACGCAAAACATTCAATGGGCGTGGCCATATTGGTAACAACTGCTAGTTAGCGCCTTAGAGCAACGGCTGGGTTGGAGCAGCCTTATCAATGGAAATGCTCCTTTTGATGAATAGAAACAACAATATGTTGGTAGTGAATGATTCGCTCAGATAGTTCTTCACTCCAGGTTAGATATTATACTGCCTCAATACTTTGTTAAGAGAGTAAATGTTGCCATAGAATATAGATAATGAGTAGCAAGTTATAATACACTAAAGAAAATTAATGAGATGTGGAGGTATATATGGTACATTATGATAACTAATTCTTATAGCTTCCCACTTGTCAATTCACGTCATGTAACTAATTTAATTTCGTGCCTATTTGACCTGTGTGTATTTTGATATAATACCGGACATATGTATATATATATATATATTTTTTTTTTTTACCCTGCCCATTTATAATAAATCTTTGTCGCCCCTATATATTATGTCTTATGTAATAACCACCTCTTGTAAGGATTTGCGCTAGTGATTGTGGCTTCGTGAAAATATTATGTATATTATAGCCAAAATAAAGTAATAATGGCTATATCATGTGACCTATTAAATATAATTATGTAATCTAAAATATCAAAACAATTTGATTCTTGCCGAGTCAGTCACTGGCATACCGAACCGAACAATAATGCCAGCTGAAGTTGGTTAGGTCTATATTGGTAGTGACTATTTTGATCTTGTAACACTAAATAGTTTACTCATCTGTATATTGGTTACATAATTATATAATATGGGACAAATTAGTGTAGACATTATTACCCTATTATGGCTATATACGATTTCTTTAAAAAAATACATTTACGATCGGAACATTTCGGCCATCTCCGTGTAGCCTAACTTACATTACTTTATATGAAAACCTTTGATACTTAATTAATTTTGTAACTGAAATCAATGTTAATAATCACATTTATTAAGATGCTAAAATCATGGTAAAATTTCCTAGTCATTTATATAATATACAGTCTATATTTTCGTTGTTATGTCATTTGTTCCGTCATTAAATGTTTGTTTATTGTTAATGTCTGTTATGCGCTCAGACCGCTCTTCGAAATACTAGATTTTGATTGGTTTACATTTCCTAAGCAAACCTTGATAGGTCTGCTGTGATTGGCTGGAGTATCAAAAGGCGCCTTCAATCGAAAGGCGCGTTTTGAGTATCCCGCCCAAGGCCCTCGAGATGCCACTCACTGGTCATGGTAGTTTGCATAAAGCTGTGGCTCGTTCTCTCCATGCAATTTCTGCTAACAAAAGAAGACCTAGCAGGTCATGGGTTGTGTCGACAAAGTCTTCTAGCGATTTGGACACTGAAATGTTAAGCATTTAGGATTGGTTCTCCGTATCCATCTCACCTATGACGCTGGCTACCGATCTAATTGTTGCTATATTACTTATAATACAAATGCTGCTACCAAAGCAGCATTTGAGGCAAGGTGTTCACTGTCTGTGGGGGATATTCACTGTAGGCTACGCTTCAGATGATGAGGTCAACGAATGTAGATGACAGTGACAATGACTACTGCCCTAACATATTTTATGACTCCTTAGAGCATGTCCCTATAAATCTCCCCTGTTCTGCTAATGGCATATTTGAATCCATCAAATTTCATCGAACATTTAAATATAGCAAAGGGCGTGTATACAATAAGGACCTGTATAAATTCTTAGAAGACATTCTTGCTATGTGCCCTGATAGTGTCCAAAGAGTAACAAAAATGAAAGGCAGCAACAATAAAATCATCATCACTTTCTATGTCTTGCATATCCCAGATCGCATTAATATCAACCCTACCTTTTTAGAGGAGAATGCTTTTGTTGAATGTACTCTACAGTGTTTTTGCTAATTGTTCTGCTCTTGACTTACATCCTACTTCTGAGTGTCAATCAGGGTGTTACTGCTTTTACTCCTCACGTTCGAAAAGGTGCGTCTTCCATTGGCGAGAACGTAGGGGGTCCCTGCTCACCCTTTACGTTTTCGCTAATGTTGTTGTTGTTGAAGTTCCTCAAGCTGTCTGGCCGAGCTGTCCCGAAAGTGGGGGGGATTTTGTGACGGTTTGGCCCCCATTGCTTCCTTCTTTGGTAGCCTTGGGATGTGGTCCCATGACGTAGAAGCCGCCACTCCAGGACCTCTCGCCAATGTAAGACTTACCTCTTCGAACAGGATATCATCCACTTGGCTAACTCCCAATTCATCAGGATCATACGGCAACTCAATTTCAGGCGACAGGATAATAGTGATGTGAAGACATACGCCTCCTCCCTTCGCCCTCATTATTACAACTCTACAACATCTAATTCGGTTGCTGCACCCACTCACCTCTCCCAAGAAACAGCTGCTTTTTACTCTGTTGAGAACGTTTCTCCGGTTACACTACATACGGTAATAGCTTCTCTGTCATGGAAACTGTATCAGATACTCGGTCTGGTGACCCTTTCTCTGATGACAATTCTCACACTTTACCTAAAGGTGTTCATATGGTTCTAGAGGTTCACTCTACCACACACTCTACAAAAAAGAAAACCAAGTCAACTAAATTGCAACAGGTGTCTTCCTGGTTCCTCTAAGACAATTGACTTGACTCCATAGACGTTCCTCCTTCCAATGCAACCGTCTCTGTAGACTCATCCATATTTTCCTCTCAGTCCCACCAGAAGCATTCTCGTGGCTCCGATGAGTCTCTTGATTTAACAGATTTTCCCCCTCGCAAGCTTCCTTTGGGAACATCAGAAGAAAGTGATTGATTGATTGATTTATTGATGCCATTAGGCATCTGGCAGCGCAACAACAATGGTCATATACCGCCCAACATATAAAGGTCATCTACATCATTAATAAAATATGTACAAAAATTAAATAATTTTCACTACCTCAAAAGGGAGAAGCAGCATGAATAAAACCCACGTCTTCCAAAAGATCATATATTAATGAAATAACCTATTTAAGTTAGATATATACAAGAATTGAAATATTAACGAAAGAAACATTAAACTTTAACTACCTAAAAATTAATAGCCATAAATACAATAAAATTCACAATTTGTGGAGAAGGCCAGCCTCCTCCACATAGGAGAGGGAGTTCCCTCCCACACAACAAGCCTCCTCCCCGAGCACCTGGAAGAGACTGTAAGAACCGTCACCCTTCCGGTACTCGGAGAGGTGCCTACGACGAAGGTCCCCAAGGCTGGGACACTCGACAATAAGATGCCGTACTGTCAAAGGGACCAGACAATCATCACAGTAGGGAGGGTGAGCCCTCTCCATTAAAAAGCCATGAGTCAATAATGTGTGGCCAATGCGGAGACGGACAAGAGCCGTCTCCCACCGGCGGGACAGGTCACTGTAGCTCCACAATCCAAGGCGCTGGCGGATGTCACGGAGCTTGTTAGCCCCGATGGCGTCCCATCTGTCCTGCCAGCAGGAACGAACGGTAGCATCTATGTAGGGTCGAAGGTCCACTGCAGGAACAGGATGATGCCTGGCAGGAGGCCGGGAATTGGAGACCACAGCCTTAGCCAGGGCGTCAGCCCGCTCATTCCCATCAACACCCACATGGGCCGGGACCCAACAAAAAGTGACTTTGCGGCCACGACGACCCAGGAGGACAAGCCACTCAAGAATGGCCAACACCAGGGGATGGGTAGAGTTAAAATTGCACAAGGCCTGCAAGGCACAACAGGAATCGCTAAAAATAGTAAACGAAGGCTGAGGGAGAGTAAAAATCACTTGGAGGGCATATAAAATGGTCGAGAGCTCAGCAGTAAAAATGGACATGACAGAAGGGAGCCTGCCTCCACGGCAAAAGTCAGGAAAGACAACTCCAAAGCCAACTCCAGCATCAGACTTTGACCCATCAGTGTACACAGGGAGGGATTCCCTGTGAGTGAAGGCATGTTCTAAAAAGAGGGAACGAGCCACTGGAGGAGGAAAAAATTCCTTCTTGTCTGTAAAGCAGGTGCAGGGGAAAACTTCTGGAAGAAGCCGTGGAGCCACCCTGGGGACCCTCAAAGGACAAATCTGAAAGTCATCAATGCCCATCTCCTCCATAGCCTTCTTGACCCGGAAGCCAAAAGGCCATGGTGTGCGAGAATGTGAAAAGTAGTACTGAGACATGATATCAGATGACACCGCCAACGAACCATCAAGGACTGGTGATGGAGATCAAGAGGTAGCTCATCAACGTCCACCAGGAAACTGTGGATTGGGGACGACCTGAAGGCTTCAGTCGCCAGAAGTACTCCAGCATGATGAACAGGGTCAAAGACTCTGAGACTGGCATCCGTGGCAGAGGAGTACACCTCACACCCATAGTCGAGTTTTGACTTAATAAGAACGTGGTATAGGCGGAGGAGGGTGGCCCGATCAGCCCCCCAGGACATATGGCCCAGGACCCTCAACAGGTTAAGAGCCTGGAGGCAAGAGACCTTCAGTGAATGTAAGTGGGGAACCCAAGTCAAACGTTTGTCAAAAAGGAAGCCCCAAAAGCGAGTCTCCTCAACACAACATATCCGATGACAATACATGAATAAGTCTGGATTGGGGTGGATGCGGTAGAAGTGCATAGCAACTGTCTTGGCAGGAGAAATTCGAAACCCATGAGAACCAGCCCAACGCGACACCCTGTCGAGGGCAAGCTGCATGCGCCACTCCGCCACTGACATTCGGGAAGCAGCAAACCAGACCGCCAGGTCATCAACGTAAATGGAATTGGCTGTACCATCTGGAAGGGATGAGGCAATGGCAATAATTGCTACTGCAAACAATGTGACACTGAGGACGCTTCCCTGCAGGACGCCCTCCTCCTGTGCATTGGATGCTGACAGGGCTGTACCAACCCTCACAGAATAACTGCGACCACTGAGAAACTCCTTAAGAAAGCGTGTAAGTCGACACTGCAGGCCATATGCATATAGTTGCTGCAGGATGCCATATTGCCATGTAGTGTCATAGGCTTTCTCTAAATCAAAGAATACACAGACAAGTTGTTGATGTCGTGCAAAAGCCTCACATGCAGCACCTTCCAACCTGACCAGAGCATCTGTAGTGGAACGGTGTTTACAAAAGTCAGACTGGGACGGAGAAAGAAAAAGACCCCGTTCGAGGAAGTATACCAGTCTGACATTCACCATCTTCTCAAATAGTTTACAGAGACAGAAGGTCAAGGCAATTGGTCTGTAATTGAGGGCAACACTAGAGTCCTTGCCCGGCTTGGGGAAAGGAAGGATGGTAGCAACCCTCCACCCAGAAGGGAAGACACCCTCCAACCAGATTCTGTTATATAACGCTAGAAAAAATGAGATCGCCTCCTCACCCAAGTGTCGCAACATTGCATATGGGATGTTGTCTGGCCAAGGAGAAGTGCGATTCTGGGCTCTCAACTCATGCCTGGCAGCCAGAGGTCGAGAGTCACGGCAAGAGACTCTAGCAAAAACCTCCGCCATGGTGTTGGCTACTGTTAAACCATCCATGATCTTAATTCCATTGACCTTAAGAACAGGCGGAGAACTAGGAGAAAACTTCCCCACCATATTGCGAACTCTCCTGAACACTTGGTAGAGTGGAGTTTTCGTATCAATTGAAGACACATAGGCCTTCCAAGATGCACGTCGTGCCTCTTTTAAAACTCGTCTAGCCCAAGCCCTTGTCCGTAGGAAGTCCTCTAAAAGAGTTGGGTCCCCACGATTGCGATGAAGGCGAGAGAAAGCAGCGTGCTTCTTCCGCACAGCAGTGGTGCAGACTGGTGACCACCAAGGGACAGGACGTTTGGGAAAGTGGTCAGAAGTTTTAGGAATAGAGTTGAGAGCAGCAGAGTGGAGTATATCAGTGAGATATGTTACAGCCTTATCAGATCTACCAAAATCGGCTACAGAAGAGACCGAAGAAGTTAGCTCTCTAAAAAACTGCCAGTCAGCCTTCTCTAATTTCCACCTAGGAAGACGAGACTGTAGTTCGTACCTGTTACCTTCTAAAAGTATAGAGAAGTGGTCACTACCATATAAATCGGGCAACACACTCCAAGTAAAATCCAACAGAGCACTGGGTGAGCAGAGGGAAATGTCAATGGGGGTAAAAGTCCCAGTAGGGCTATTAAAATGTGTCACATCTTCCGTATTTAAAACCCCTAATTCCTCATCCTCAATAAATAAGCCAATAGAACACCCCTAGGGTTGACCAAACTGTCACCCCACAGAGGATGACGACCATTAAAATCACCCAATAAAATATAGGGAGAGGGAAGATCCCGTACAAGACGGTTGAGATCACCCCTCTCAACTGTAACACTGGGAGGAAGGTATAGACTGTACACAGTGTACGGGCGGCCCATAAAAACCTTTAACTGCGACAGCCTGATGAAACTGTGACAGCGGGGTGTCAAGCTCCAGGCTCGTGCATGGACCATCTCAGCGAACTAGGATGGCAGAGCCACAATGGTGACCCTGCCCTTTTAAATGAATTGGAATAAAATGCAGAGTTTGCTGGAGGACTGGCAGGAATGTAGTCCCCAAGCATTGTCTCTTGGAAAGAAACACATGCAGGAGAGAAGCTAGAGAGAATAACTCGCAGTTCCTCCCAATAAGCACTCAAGCCACGGCAATTCCACTGAAGGACCTTGAACAGAGTTACTTTAGTACTGATTTTTGTGGAGCCTCACGGAGGTACTTACCACTACCACCATGACCTGAGGGTTTATTCAAACGATAAGTTTTGTCTTTACCTGGGCCACTAGAAGAAGAGCAAACCCGAGAAGTAGTACTTGGGACAGTAATTGGGACCCGTATTTGAGTCACTGAAGCATCTGATAATTTAGAAGAAGGTGAAGGTAGATGAGCAAGGATATTTTTTTAAACAATTACATTGGTATTGTCCTGTACAGCAGTAGTATCACCGACACAGGCAGATACATCAACATCCATATGACAGGTGGAAGAATCACTCCGCTGTTTAAGCGAAAGAGAAACTGAATCTGTTGAAGTCACAACATCCGAGGCATCCACATTCACTTCACGTCCCTCTGATGATCCCGAAGGAAGCTTGCAAGGGGGAACATCTGTTGAATCAAGAGATTTATCAGAGCCACGAGAACGCTTCTGGTGAAATTGAAAGGAAACTATGAATGAGTCCACAGAGACGGTTGCCTTGCAAGGAGGAACATCTATAGAGTCAAGTGCCTCAAATGAACCACGAAGGCGTCTCTGTGGCAGTTTAGGTGACTTAAGTTTCCTTTTTGGAAAGCGTGTGGCAGAGTGAACCTCTACCACATGGACACCTTTAGCTAAAGTCTGAGAATTGTCATCAGTTGAAGGGTCACCAGAATGAGTGTCTGATACAGTTTCCAAGACAGAGAAACCGATTTAGGGCGAATGGAGGAGGCGAATGTCTTCACATCTCCATCATTCTGTCGCCTGAAGTTGAGTTGCCGTCTGGCATTACCAATACTGATGAATTGGGTGTTAGCCAAGTGGAGGATATCTTGCTCAAGGAGGTACATCTTACATTGGTGAGAACGTAAGGGGTGAGCATCCCTGCAGCAAAAGCAGTAACTCTCTGACTGACACTCAGAAGTAAGATGCGAGTCAAGAGCAGAACAATTACCACACCGGGAACGGTTGTTTCAGTTCCTCCTCCCAGGACCAAACTCATAACAAAAGAAACACTGCAAAGGACGCTCAACAAAAGGCTTTGCCTCAAAAGAGGTGGGGTTAATGTTAATGTGATCTGGGATATGCGAGCCATAGAAAGTGAGGATGATCATATTTTTACTCCCCTTCATCTTTGATACTCGTTGGATACTATCAGGGGACATAGCGAGAATATCCTCTTCTGAGAATTCATACAGGTCCTCATTATATATACGCCCCTTGCTATAATTATGTGTTCGATGTGGTTTGATGGATTCAAGCATGCTATCAGAAGGACAGGGGAGATTGAGGAACATCATGGCCTGTGTAAGATCTTTGGCTCTAATTAAAACGCCCTTACTGTATATTCTTATGTGGCCCATTGGTAGTAATCCAATTTCTTTCTCCATATACCAGAAAGCATGGATAAGGTTACCACGTCCCTCCCTGTAGTTAGCCACAAACCAAAAGGGTGTAGGAACCCGAAGCTCCTGAGGTACAGCTGGTTACACTCCCGTGAGGCCCACCCAGCGTTGTCAACGTTGGCCGAGATAACCCCGAAACACTAGTTGTGAGCTCTGCTTGCTCGAACCATTCACTGGTGGGAGGGAGAAGTAAGGAGGGATTTGAGGAGGGTTGGGGGAGTGCCTATACAAGAGAGGTGAGAAATTATTCTTGGGGGAGGAGAAAAATGAGTGGAAGCTTTAATAAAAGTACGAAAATACACCCGGTTATCAATTATTAATATACAGATATTCGTGTCAATTATTAACATCATTAAATGTAAGATTAAGTTTTTAAAATTATGATGTAACACAAAAACAACCGAGGTAATATTATTGTATACGGTACTTTTTTCGTATAATATTCAATGGTTATCATCAAGCACTAAACGCTGAAAAATACTTATACAATAACTGAAAAAGAATCATGAACCAGAATGCTCTTTATTAAATGAAGCAAATGTGAATACCTTTATATTACATGTGTCAAGTGTTGATACCACTAACACACACTTCCATTTCCCCCGTATCTACCTAACAGTTTATAATCGTGTCAAATATCAAGGCCCTCATTATCCCTCACGTGATAGCAACCTTGTAATATTTTGAATACTTTTAATAATAGCTCGTTGTATTGAATATAGTGAACACGTGCTGTTTGGTAATTTACTATAAATCCCTCAGTATTTCATCTGTTTCTAGGTAGCAATTTTTTTTATTTTGGCAGATAATTCATGTGAGCAGAGGCCAGGGAGATGCGTCTGGCACCCACAGGCTTGACAACTGTATTTTTTGTTGCATTAATTAGAAAGTGACGTTGACTCTAGTCTCGTTAGCCCACATTAGTTTTGATACTCCAAGAGGATTATGAGGTGGTTGAAAACAACTAAACTGGTAAGGATATTGAAGACTGAGTGTGGAAATATTCCCTCTCCAACATGTTGGCAGTCCTGATGACTTGAAGATGTGTAAGGTGGTGCAGTCAGTCAGTTCACAAGACAAGGTGTATATGGAAATTCACACTAATATCAACCTTGTAGCAGAAAACAGTAAAGACCAATACGGCATCAAATACAACGGTATGAGTAGTGGTAGAGTGTATATGGAAAGTCACACTAATATCAACCTTGTAGCAGAAGACCGTAAAGACCAATACGGCATCAAATACAACGGTGTGAGTATTGGGAAGGTGTTGTATGATGGGAAACACAGGATTTCAGACCTTAACAAGCCTTCAATAAAGTTTAATTTTAAGAAATGTTGAAAATAGTTGCCAGCTTCTTTATTAACATGTCCGATGAAACCTCAACTGTGCATCCCATGCATTACCAATAAAACCTCTGTCACCAACATTATTATGTTATGTGTGTGTGTACTGGCTTATATAATTATATAAGTATATTACATGCACACAGAAAAAAGAGATGCACACAGAGAAGAGAGATACAGAGCAAATAATAATTTTTACTACCAAGAGACAAATGACAAAACAAGGGTTTCATAGTCAAATTCCAATAATACAATACAACAGGCTATTATTAAAAGTATTCAGAATATTACAAGGTTGCTATCACGTGAGGGATAATGAGGGACTTGATATTTGACACGATTATAAACTGTTATGTAGATACGGGGGAAATGGAAGTGTGTGTTAGTGGTATCAACACTTGACACATGTAATATAAATGTATTCACATTTGCTTCATTTATTAAAGAGCATTCTGGTTCATGATTCTTTTTCAGTTATTGTGTAAGTATTTTTCAGCGTTTAGTGCTTGATGATAACCATTGAATATTATACGAAAAAAGTACCGTATACAATAATATTACCTCGGTTGTTTTTGTGTTACATCATAATATTAAAAACTTAATCTTACATTTAATGATGTTAATAATTGACACGAATGTCGGTATATAAATAATTGATAACTGGGCTTCCACACATTTTTCACCTCCCCAAGAATAATTTCTCACCTCTCTTGTATAGGCACTCCCCCAACCCTCCTCAAATCCCTCCTTACTTCTCCCTCCCACCAGTAAATGGTTCGAGCAATCAGAGCTCACAACTAGTGTTTCGGGGTTATCTCAGCCAACGTTGACAACGCTGGGTGGGCCTCACGGGAGTGTGACCAGCTGTACATGGTCTACAGAGTCATCAAAGATGTTAGGGCAGTATTCATTGTCACTGTCGGCTACATTTTGAGAACTGCATCATCTGAAATTTGCAGTGAGTATCCCCCACAATCAGAGAATCTTTTGTCTCAAAAGCTGCTTTGGCAGCAGCATTTGTATTGAAAGTAATGTAGCACCGATTAGACCTACAGTCACTGTCATATGTGATTCGGATACGAAGAACCACTCCAAAACACTTATAAATGGAGTAGATAGCGCCATAGGAAAGGGATGCAAGTACATTCGTTAAAATTAACTTGTCCAAACCGCTAACAGGGTTCGTCGACACAACACCCGACCTGCTGGGTCTACTCGTATTTGCAGCCTTCTGCATAACACCACGACCAGAGAGTGACGTCTCAAGGGCCTGGTCAACCACTGCTCGAGGAAGAGATTGGGGCTTTTTGTTATCCATATATCATTGATTTTGTTATATTGGCCTCAGGAGCCAAGAGCTACTACCTACCGGGCAGATGAGGGGACCGAGCGCTGGTCGCCGTGGGCGGGGTACCTCTTCCCCCACAGGGACACTCGTTTTAAAAAGCAGCCCCAATGGCTCGAAAGTTTGCCGACGACTGTGCTGAGACCCCCTTCCCCAACATCTCCCGGCCCAGACACCCAACCATCCAACATAGGACGGCCCCTAGAGGGCAGTCCCTCTGGAGGGCAGCACTGTTGGCTCGTACTGGCAGCCTAATGCATGGGAACCATTTAGTCTGGCCTCTCACTGGCGGCCTTACTAGCATGGGAAATTCTCTTTCTCCGAAATCGGGGCAGAGCAGGGCCCGGAGCCCCCTCTGGTCTAGCTCGCCAGGTCTCAGAGACATGCAAGCCCCTCCAACACGTCAAGGCGGTTCCCGTTTGGGGGGGCGCAGGTCACAATACCCTTCCTTATCTCATTTACACACCTTCCACTTTCACTCACAGGAAGATAGAGAGAGAGAATATGAATAGAGAGAGAGAAGGAACTGACCTTTAGACCAGTAAATAGACATGACTCACCAGATTGGTAATACTCTATCCAGAGACTGTATGGCAGCTTAAGGTAGAGAGTAAATATAAACAGGAGACTTACAGTTGGACATCTCTGGACTTAGAACAATGCAGACAAGGCACAGAATTCCCTTAGAGTTAAATAAAAATAAACTAAGTTTTATTTAACCAGTTAAGTTTACTTTCTACCTCAACTGAACACCACCCACGCCTGCTTCGCTACCAACCACACACTCAAGAACAATGTACCAGATTCTCCGAAGAGACAAGCTAAGGACTGGTACATAGTAATTACCGCCTGTGTTACCGGGCTTCACCATTTTGTCCTCATCCTTAATATAGGAAAAATAATTTCAAATACACGCAATACTCTATGACCCAATACCCATGCATGCAAGTTGACGTGAATGTATACTATTATTACGAATAAAATTAATTTTCACTGAATTCTTGTTTATTTCAGAATAATACAAGCAGATGGAGCAGCTGTTACTTAGTTTGTTTGTAGATTATAGTCCTTCCCAGAATTTTTTATATTATTCCCCTGCCTTTTTTCTATAATAAATGGTATTTATTCTTTTCCGGCCATCATTGGCTCCACGTAGTGGAGGGTGGAAAGACAGCTTTATTGTTACAATACTTTCTTTCACGCTACTAGGTTTGGCAGCCTAACTTAATCAAGCAGCTTTGAAAGGATCATTGGGATTGTCCGCACTGTTCTCCACTCTCTTTTCCCTGCTTATCCATATTCCCTCCTACTTGTCAAGGATCGCCTACTGCCCACCAACTTCCACACCATATGCATCACTCCTTACCCCGATATTCTGCTCTACGTGAAGAGGGCCCATATATTTGTTGTAGCTAACTCTATGAGAGAGAACAGTACATTGAGTACATATCAAATAGAATATTGGTTGTTCTACAATGGCTAAATACTATTATGGACTCTGAGGGATAGCGTATGTCTGTATTAATGTGGCGGATGGTGACAGATATTTATAATGAGTCACATGATTTTATTGACGCAGAGAAAACGGAGGGGCTCCAATGGTATTGTTGAAAAAGAGGGCGTTGTTTCCTGATAGTGGTAATGATGGTGAGTTATTAGGGTCGCTACTGGGACAGATACTTGGAGAAAAACTGACTGGATGCACTCTGGCCGTGGCTCTTGATCCAATATACTTCACTTCACCCGTCATGACCCACATCAACAACCTACCTCACCTAAGACAGGTCAGTCGCCCATAATCCATGATAAACTCTCTCTCTCTCTCTCTCTCTCTCTCTCTCTCTCTCTCTCTCTCTCTCTCTCTCTCTCTCTCTCTCGGGTATGTGACTAACAAAGCTAAATATTATACGATAGGGAAAAAAGAATATAAATAAAACATTTTGCAAAGATATTTCGTTTCGTTAACTCTCCCCTTCTTACTGATACACAACAATCTCCCTTCCCCATAAAGTTGAATCTCTCTCTCTCTCTCTCTCTCTCTCTCTCTCTCTCTCTCTCTCTCTCTCTCTCTCTTCTGCTATTGTGACACTGAACATTGCTTCTCTGAAGTCTATCAATTAATGCTTCCTCCTCTCAGAAAAAACATGCATTACTCGCCAAGATACCCGGTCTCACTCCTTTACTGTCCAACTAAATAATGCAAGAGATAACCGGTATTCGTAAGCCTTTCATATACACAACTGGTCAACTCTGGAGCACTCTTCCTCCATCCATCTTTTCCCCTTACTAAAACATATTCTCCTTATTACGATATATTTTCCTACGACTTATTCTTCTTATTGTCTTCCTATACTTAGGATACGACATGATCTTGGACCTCTCCCACTTGCTTCCCCGCACCTTCGGCCCCAACCACTAGCTTTCAGTCCTTCAACTGTCCATCTCTTCTTTCTATCTCCTTCCTGCCTGCTGTCTCAACTCTCTATCACTTTTTTTGCCGCCATATGACCTTGCTGTTATGGCGACTAATATCAATCAATCAATCAATCCCACTTACTTTATCTCACAGCCTTTAGTCGTAATTTTCCTCACTATAGAATAGGCCTAGAATATGATCGCTTATTGCCTCGATTTCGATGATATAATTTGTTGACGTATATTTGACGTAGGGAATGGCGTCCCCATCGCCACCCATTCTTGTGATTTACAGTCAGCCTCGTATCACCAACGATACAGAGAAAGGGAAACCTCGCTCTCTAATAATGAACCCACTAATGGTTCATGTAGCCATGGAGCTGCACCCCTTGCCTGTCGGGAGTCCTGCAGAACTGGGCAGGGAAGTGTAGGTACTGTACAGTATGTGGAATTTATGGTGTGTGAATTATTTGCAAAAGAGAATGGAAGTGGTAGAGGTGTTTAAAAACGGAAAGTTGGATGTGTTGGGTATGTGTGAAACGAAAATGAAAGGAAATGGTTTAGATGAATGGGATGGTATGAACTGATTCATATTCAACCAGCACTAGCTGAACAGTCAATGTGACCAAACAATCATTACATAAAGGGGAGAAGCCCCGTCCATTAATAATCCGTGGGATAATTTGGTGTGGTACGAAGACGGTGTAAAGCCGTCTCCCACTTACGACTCAGCCAGAGTAGGAAAGCGGGCTCAAAGTCAGAGTTTTGGTGCGCATTATAATTGACCCTACCGCATCCCATCGTTCCAGCCAACATCATCGGGGACAAAGAATGATGAAGGGGAGCAAGTCAGAAGCAGGGAGACCTTGCTCAGGAAGTACACTATCCACTCGCTCATTCCCCGACACCCCCACATGGGCGGGGACCCAACAAAAGCCAGCCTGACTGTGACTTGATGTTGCTTGGTGGCAAAGGCCTCGCAAATGGAAGACTCTAGGGAAAGTAGTGGGTCTGATGTGGATCATAACTTATAAAAAAAACATACTGAACTGGAGGCAAATAACCACCCTGCTCCAATTACCACATGGATCGACCATTCACCATATTTTCTAAACGTTTACAAATACAAGATGTTAGAGAGTTGGGACAGTATTTAGTTGCCTGAAGGTGATCCTTAAGTGGCCTAGGGATGGGAATAACCACAACACCCCAATACCTTGGAGGTCACCCGTGCACAAAATAATATTATATAATACTAGCAAAAAGGCAAATAATTCTATTTCATCTGGCCTGGAGACGAATCACGACACTGTGATAAGGCTGCTTTAGCTATGACAAAAATTTAAATCGACACTAAATTTTCCAATTGTCGCTGGTAGTTATCCAACAATGATGATGTATTCTTTTTTGAAATTTCAGTAAATTGGTTAACCAACAATTCAGACACCTCATAAGAGTCTGTTACCTTCATACCTGCAGTCGTCAGAACATGCAGTGAGGTAACCGAAAAATTGGCCGATGTTTTCCTTATATGGTTCCATACTTGTGTGAGAGGAGTTTTGAATGAAACAGAGGAGACATATTCTTTCCAAGATTTTCTTCTAGCCTCTTTCAATATCCTCCAAGCTTTGATCGTGATTTTCGAAAAGAGTGCAAATAATGGGAATGCTCACGATGACGACGAAGTCGAGGGAAAGCTACTCTTTTGGTTCTGACAGCAGATGCACATTCAGAATTCCACCAGGGAAGAGGGCGTCGAGGGAACTTTGGAGAGCAGTTGGATGTATCACATCTGTTATACAATATAAGCCTCCTCCTCAATGTTTAATATACTCATTCCCTCATCCTCCACCAAAGAAGCCAACACAATACATCGAGTCTTAACCGGGCCCCTACGCCAAAGTGGATGGTGCATTCATGTCCCCCATCAACATAAATGTGGACAACAACACGCAAATTAAGCTGTTGAAATCTACTATCTCTATAATGGCACTCTGAGAAAGGTAAAGAGAGCATATTGTATACTGACACCGAAGGGAAAATTGAACAGCGACAGCTTGAAATTGGGTGTTACGATGGAAAAGTGTTAATGGAACATTTTGACGGAGGAGGATAGCAGCACCCCCACTGCGTCCTTGATCAGGAAGAGGATCAGAATAAAAAACTTGGTAGCCAGGGGTACAGAAAGGAGTAGTATCACTACAGACAGCCACACACTCAAAAATTTCACCAGACGTTGGTGCAATTCCCCCCACGTAAACCACGACCAATCCATTGAATTACAGATGTCATAGTTATGAAAATTCTCGTCAAAACCGTTTGTAAATATACGTGGTCTCTAACAAGCTAGTTTCGGGCTGGCAACACTGAGGGTGAGAGCCAAGGGACCACCACCAGCCCACCCAGCTACCACTCTGTTTTATTCGAACATTGAGGGTGGAAGGACATATTTTCAACACGCCTCTTTTCCTGTAATTACCATATATGTACGTAAAAACGACAGTGACATTATATTTCATTTTGTTGTGTTGAAGTGTGATTCTGATATGTTTTATAACAAAATTAGAGTGTGAAAACATACTTAGATATGTAAATAGAGTGTAAAAATGAATTTCTAGTTTAGTCTTCACAAGTATGGTACATCAGGTGGAAGCTTAGGGTTTGTACTTCAAAATTCTATATCATGTATTTTTGTAGCATAAGTGGTTTACAAGCTATTAGCCGTCAAATGTTTATTTACATGGTGACCGCGAGTGCAGGAGAGAGGCCAGCAAGACAGAGCTGCCACGGGAGATGGTTAAGAAATGTTGGCCTGTTGCTGTGTACCTCATCGATTGTTAGAATTTGTTTCTGGTTTCTTAGTCATAGATCAGCAACAGATGAGAGTAGAAAAGATTTGGCAGGGTTTTTTTCTTTTTCCTTGCGGAGCAGAAGAGGGTGGGGGATGAGGACCATGTCTTGCACTGTTAGTGCGCCCAACTTTACCAGAATCACGAGACATTTTTTTTTTTTTTTCGGGGGGGAGAGGATGAAGAGGTTCATCAACTGCCAGTGAATCACCATAATTTTACTGAGGTTGGACTTTCAATGCATACCTATCCTCAAGATGCCCTTGGCCAGAAGTTGTGGGATCAACAGTATAAAGATTTGTTGGCATGCCATCTGGTTGTTTGGATTTGTTAAGACAATGTGATTCATCAATATGGACGTCTGCCACCAACAAATTGAATTTAGGGAATACTATAAGGTTTGTGAGAGACGAAACTTCCAGGCTTAGGTCTGGCATTTCTGGCAATAAAGACCTACGTTTCAAATTGTACGTTCTTTTCTTCAGCTTTTCCTTCTGTATGGACTGGTGTACGAGGGATAATCCTTAACGCAAAAGAAACTCCCCCCTGAAGTATGTGGAATGTCTTTACTAAATTCCCTAGAACTTCTGGCAACTTTCCCAAACGTCCTGTCCCTTGGTGGTCACCAGTCTGCACCACTGTTGTGCGGGAGAAGCGCGCTGCTTTCTCTCGCCTTCGTCGCAATCGTGGGGACCCAACTCTTTTAGAGGACTTCCGACAGGCAAGGGCTCGAGCTAGATGAGTTTTAAAAGAGGCCCGACGTGCATCTTGGAAGGCCTATGTGTCTTCAATTAATACTAAAACTCCACTCACCCAAGTGTTCAGGAGAGTCCGTAAGATGGCGGGGAAGTTTTCTCCTAGTTCTCCACCTGTACTTAAAGTCAATAGAATTAAGATCTTGGATGGTTTGACAGTGGCCAATACCATTGCGGAGGCTTTTGCAAAGGTCTCCAGCCGTGACTCTCGACCTCTGGCTGTCAAGCATGAGTTAAGAGCCAAGGAGCGTACTGTCCTGGATCTCTCAGGGAACGAGAATGAAAGTTATGACCATATATTCACCCTGAGAGACCTGCATTCTGCTCTCTCTCTCTGCGGCGACACTTCTCCTGGGCCAGACAACATCCCGTATGCAATGTTACGACACTTGGGTGAGGAGGCGATCTCATTTCTTTTAGCTTTATATAACAGAATCTGGCTGGAGGGTGTCTTCCCTTTTGGGTGGAGGGTTGCTACCATTCTTCCTTTCCTCAAGCCGGGCAAGGACTCTGGTGTTGCCCTTAATTATCGACCAATTGCCTTGTCCTCCTGTCTCTGTAAACTATTTGAAAAGATGGTGAATGTAAGACTGGAACGGAGTGATTTTCTGTCTCCGTCCCAGTCTGGCTTTCGTAAATACCGTTCCACTACAGATGCTCTGGTCAGGTTGGAAGCTACTGCATGTGAGGCCTTTGCACGACATCAACACCTTGTCTGTGTATTCTTTGATTTAGAGAAAGCCTATGACACTACATGGCAATATGGCATCCTGCAGCAACTCCATTTATATGGCCTGCGGGGTCGCCTTCCACGCTTTCTTAAGGAGTTTCTCAGTGGTCGCAGTTTTTCTGTGAGGGTTGGTACAACCCACTCAGCATCTGTTGCACAGGAGGAGGGCGTTCCCCAGGGAAGCGTCAGTGTCACATTGTTTGCAGAAGCAATTAATGCCATTGCCTCATCCTTTCCAGACGGTATAGCTAACTCGATGTACGTTGACGACCTAGCAGTCTGGTTTGCTGCTTCCCGTATGTCAGTGGCGGAGCGGCGCATGCAGCTTGCCCTTGACAGGGTGTCACGTTGGACTGATTCTCATGGGTTTCGATTTTCTCCTTCCAAGACAGTTGCTATGCACTTCTGCCGCATCCGAGGTGTCCACCCGGATCCGGACTTATTCATTTATGGTCATCGGATACGATGTGTCGAGGAGACTCGCTTTCTGGGTCTCCTTTTTGACAAACGTTTGACTTGGGTTCCCCACTTACGTTGTTACGGACGGAGGGTAGAGATACGGTACAGTACTAGTCACTAGACTAGGCTTACCCCAACGTTAGCTATCAACAGAATAAAGTAGCACTGGGTGGCAAGTATCTGACTATTAAAGTTATGAAATGTAAGTAAAAGAACAAACCCAGCCTATATGAAAGAATGATAACACAACCCTAAAGAAACCGTCCATACATATACCCAGGTTCAGATACAATGAATAAAAGATGATAGAGAAACTACTCTGACTTTCTATAATATATATTGACAATATGAACGAACACAAAGACAAACAATAAACACTGAAAGAATTAATAAATGAAATCAGGATTCCCAACTATGACAGAAAATGAGACAGAGTTCCCAGAATATATAATGCACTTGCAATAATTACTCAATAACTCACTACCAATGTGCCATCACTTCAATAACACAAGGCTCTAGGCACATGTAAGCACAGAATTAGTTGATCAATAATAATAGTAAGTTAGCACTTCACTGGCATATATGATAAATACACATCAATGCATCACAACACACATGTAATAATATAATAATAGAAATAACAATACACACATATATATATAATAATAATAATAATAATATCAAGTTAATAAGAGAGTGACCCTATGTTACTGTGAGAAGAATATAGAAGTAAAACACAATTATACTTATCAAATACGTTGCGAGTCTCCTCCCAAATCTCACTACACTCACTCACTTACAAAACACAAACTGTGTTGTCCCAAGCCCACTGGTATCTGAACCCCATAGGCCTAACCCCCTACCTTATATACTGTTGGCTTCACAAAGAAAATTGAGCGCGTCTCCGAACTGTTCCTCTAACACAGACTTAAGCACACATCACGCATACGTTCCCACCCAAGAAACTATTGGGAGTCAATAGGAATGAAAACGGACAATTATCACACCACTTGCGAGAGAGGGGGGGAGAATGCGTACGAATCTAGAGAACCTAGCTGACCATGACACACTCGACCTTCTGACACTAACATTTAAAGAAAATGGAATAATAAATGAGTTAAATCGGACACACCACATCCGGGTGGAGCCTCCGCTACCACACTCACAGCCACACTCACAGTCACTGTCAAAAATGGATAGCAATACTTACAAATCAATAATAATTCAGGCACGCGTAACACGCCCCCACCAAACAAAGAGTTTTCCTCTGGAAAATTCGTTCTTAGGTTTACGAAGTTATGTACAACATGCAAAAAAAAAAAAAAAAACATTTAACTTCTAGATAGACAATCGGCTATCACATTATCAACACCTCTTATATGACGTACGTCTAGGTGATACTGTTGGAGGAACAAACTCCAATGGGTAAGCCTTTGGTTCTTGGCCCCCAAACTGTTCAAATACTTCAGAGGGTGGTGGTCAGTGTACACCCTAAGTATTGGTCCAAATGCAGGTACATACACAGCAAAGTGTTGCAGGGCGAGGATCAGGGCTAGGAGTTCCTTTTCTATAAGTGAATAGTTCTTCTGACTGGTAGAGAACTTTTTTCTGAAATACGAAACAGGATGCTCCACCCCCTGCTCGTCCTCCTGCATCAACACAGCTCCTGCTCCTACATTGCTAGCGTCCACTGCTAGTGTAAATGGTTTGTCAAACTAGGGTGCGGTCATCACGGGATAGTGGACGAGTATGTCCTTGGCACTTTCAAAACTTTCCTCACACTCGTTTGTCCATTCATACTTAACCTCTTGAAATTCACAAGTTACCTCTGCCACATCATCATCTTCTTCTTCCACAGCCACAGCCACAACATGCTGTGTCGTCACTGGAGTCTTCAAAGGGCGGTAATACGGCTTTAACATATTCACATGGCACAACTGATGAGACCTCCGCCGGTCGGGCGTCTTCACAAGGTAGTCGGTCTCACCCAGCCTCTTCTCTACCACGTACGGACCTTGAAACTTGGCAGCCAGGGGTTGACCTTGAAGTGGCAGTAGCACCAACACTTCATCACCAACTTGGAACTCCCTCCATCTGGCCTTCCGATCATACCACTTGGGCTTCCTCCAGATTCTTCTTCGCCTCTTCTCTAGTGTCACTTAGACGGGTCTTGAACTCCATGACATATTGTAGTAGGTTCTTACTGGTGTCAACGTCACTACTCCATGCCTCCTTGACGATGCTCAAAGGACCTCTGACATGGTGTGCGAAGACAAGCTCATTCGGAGAGAAACCCAGGCTCTCCTGCGGTACTTCCCTCGTTGCAAACAGTAGGAAGGGAACACCCTTATCCCAATCCTTGGTGTGTTCTAAGCAGTATTTCCTCATCATATTCTTCAGGGTCTGGTGGTATCTCTCCAAGGCACCCTGGGACTCTGGATGGTAAGCACTGCTTCTGACATGTTTAACTCCTAACTCTTCCAAAGTCTGCTGGAACAAGTTAGACAAAAAGTTAGAACCCCTATCAGACTGTATCTCATTAGGTAACCCAAACTTCGTACAAAATCCCAACAATGCTTTCACAACAGCCTTAGCATTCATAGTTCTGAGGGGAATTGCCTCAGGGTACCTAGTACAAGGGTCTAATATGGTAAGAAGGTACTGAAATCCAGTAGAAGTGGTAGGAAGTGGACCCACTATGTCTATAATTAACTTTGAGAAAGGTGGCCCAATAGCAGGGATGGGAATTAGGGGAGACTTAGATGGTTTCTGGTTAGGCCGTCCTACAACCTGACATGTATGACAACTTCTCACATGCTGGTACACATCAGCCCTCATGGCAGGCCAGTAAAATTCTGCCCTAAGCCGTTCAAGTGTCTTCCTCACTCCTAAGTGGGCAGCAAAGGGAATATCATGAGCTAGCCTAATTAGTTCCTGCCTGCACACACTCGGCACAACTAAATGGTGTACATCCCTCAATCCCTCATCTACACTAGTATGAGGAGATCTCCACCACCTGTACAAAACTCCATCCTTCTCATATAAACATGATCCCTTTTCTTCCCCCATATTTTCAACTGCCAGGCTCCTTAACTCTTGGATACCTGGGTCACTACCTTGCAAATTCTTAAATTTATCAACATCAACACACTCTAAAGACAACTGCTCACTAGAGGTATCTGAAAAAAGATTAGTTAAAGAAGGGTCGTCCGGTGATTCTCCATCGCCGTCGACGTCCTCCACCGGTGGGTCAGGAGTTAAAACTGCCTCGGCTGCTTCCACACGCCGGCTCTCCTCCACCCTTGACATCGATCGGGTCACGACACATACGGGGAAGTTCATCTGGTCCTCTTCCTCCACAACTTCGGCAGGTACCGGATCCTCGGTCATTACTGGGGCACTCACTTCCTCACCCCTAACCAAATCATTCCCAAGTATTAGATCCACATCGGGCTCGGGCAATGACTCCACCACTCCAACCTGTGCCGTCCCTTTAAATAAATCACAACTCACCCTACACTCCACCAAAGGAACCGTCAGGGAGCCTCCAACTCCCCTGAGCAAAACAAAATTCTTGGAATTCACCTCAACATGTTTCGGTCTTACCCACAGAGTAATTGTAGAACCAGTGTCTCGGAGTATCTTAACAGGATGCTGGGATTCCCCCAGCTTGACCAACCCATCAGACCGATACGGAGCATAACAATCCTCAGCCGTAGTATCTGTAGCTACCGACTGGACAACAGCTCCTGTAACGTCAGACATGGGAACAGCATCCACTGCACCCTTCCCTCCTTCTGAAAGAACTCTCTCTTTAGAAGTGGGTAAAACAGAGTTATCCCTACTATCCTTTCGGGGCTCAGAAACTGTGACAATAGCCCTGTCACAAGAAACAAAATTAGTTGGCCTTACAACTCCTGCCTTTCTCCAACATCTGTCTACAGTATGCCCTGTTTTGTGGCAATATGTACATGTGAAAGTTCGTGTCCAAGGTTTGTGTGGGGTGTGTGTAGGTGTTTGTGCATGTGAGATACCTGGGGGACTGGGACTAGTGACATGAGTGCTTTTAGAATTCGGGGAGACATCGCTATCATGTGTTTTATTATTGGTGGTTGGAGGGGGTCTATTGTGCCCTTTGTCTTTGGCTTTAAATTGCTTCCTGACTAAAACGTAATCATCAGCATAAACTGCAGTTTCCTCAGCTGTCTTTACTCTCTTATCACTTATAAACATCTGCAAATCTGGCTCCATCTGGCTCAGAAATTGCTCCAACTTAACCACCTCCTCCAACCTACAATAGTTATCTTCTACTTTCTCACTTCTTATCCATGCTTGAAATAGGTCACTCTGATATTTCATAAATTCAATCCATGTCTCATTAGGACGTTTCTTACTATTACGGTACTTCTGTCTGTAAGCTTCTGGTCTTAATTCATACGTCCTTAGTACTGCAGACTTTAAGGTTTCATAATCCAAAGATTCCCTAAAACTGAAAGCATCAAATGCTCTTAAAGCTTTACCACAAAAGACTGACTGTGCCAGCGTTGACCATCGTTCCTTCGGCCACCCACTACCCTCTGCTACCTTCTCAAACCTCTGGAAATATTCAGCAACATGGTCCTCATCAAACTTAGGAACCAACCTGTGCTGTTCTGATGACACTCCCGACGCAACCGGTCGTCGTGGCTCATGGTCCACTTTATATTTCTCCAACTCCAATTCCAGTTTCCTTTGTTCAAACTCTAACTTCTTTTGCTCTCTCTCAAACTCCAACTGAGCTCTACTTTCCTCTCTCTCAGACTCCAATCTAAATTGTAGCATTCGGAACTCATGGTCACGCGCAGCTTGGTCATTCCCAAATTGGTTATTCTCAACCACAGTGGCTTCAAGCAAATCAGAATGTACAGACCAGTCACTTACGACAAAAGCATTATCCTTCCTCTCAACAAAATCATACAATTCAGTGCCGCATAGATGGTGGCAAATCAGGTTAGCTAGTGGAAATGCGTTGGAACTTTCAAAGGCAATGTCCAACTTCTGTGCAACAAGTAATAATTCCTCTCTCCTCAGTGCTCTTACTCTCTCGGGATTAGGACTTGAATTAATAAACTCTGCAGCATCCTGCTCAGTGATGATATAAGGTGGAGTACCCTTCTCACTAGCCACACCCTGAGTCTCCATTGCTCAATAACTATTAGGCAAAGTACACAAAAAAAAAATGGAAAAATGCAATACAAGAAAAAAATACAACAGTAATGCAATGATTGAACACCAGTCTCAGTTCAGCAAAAATTGGAAATCCTGGCAAGGTCGCCAATTTATATGTTACGGACGGAGGGTAGAGATACGGTACAGTACTAGTCACTAGACTAGGCTTACCCCAACGTTAGCTATCAACAGAATAAAGTAGCACTGGGTGGCAAGTATCTGACTATTAAAGTTATGAAATGTAAGTAAAAGAACAAACCCAGCCAATATGAAAGAATGATAACACAACCCTAAAGAAACCGTCCATACATATACCCAGGTTCAGATACAATGAATAAAAGATGATAGAGAAACTACTCTGACTTTCTATAATATATATTGACAATATGAACGAACACAAAGACAAACAATAAACACTGAAAGAATTAATAAATGAAATCAGGATTCCCAACTATGACAAAACATGAGACAGAGTTCCCAGAATATATAATGCACTTGCAATAATTACTCAATAACTCACTACCAATGTGCCATCACTTCAATAACACAAGGCTCTAGGCACACGTAAGCACATAATTAGTTGATCAATAATAATAGTAAGTTAGCACTTCACTGGCATATATGATAAATACACATCAATGCATCACAACACACATGTAATAATATAATAATAGAAATAACAATACACACATATATATATAATAATAATAATAATATCAAGTTAATAAGGGAGTGATCCTATGTTACTGTGAGAAGAATATAGAAGTAAAACACAATTATACTTATCAAATACGTTGCGAGTCTCCTCCCAAATCTCACTACGCTCACTCACTTACAAAACACAAACTGTGTTGTCCCAAGCCCACTGGTATCTGAACCCCATAGGCCTAACCCCCTCCTTTATATACTGTTGGCTTCACAAAGAAAATTGAGTGCGTCTCCGAACTGTTCCTCTAACACAGACTTAAGCACACATCACGCATACGTTCCCACCCAAGAAACTATTGGGAGTCAATAGGAATGAAAACGGATAATTATCACACCACTTGCGAGAGAGGGGGGAAGAATGCGTACGAATCTAGAGAACCTAGCTGACCATGACACACTCGACCTTCTGACACTAACACTTAAAGAAAATGGAATAATAAATGAGTTAAATACGGACAAACCACATCCGGGTGTGAGCGTCCGCTACCACACTCACAGCCACACTCACAGTCACTGTCAAAAATGGATAGCAATACTTACAAATCAATAATAATTCAGGCACGCGTAACAACGTACACTTAAGGTCTCTTGCCTCAAGGCTCTTAACCTGTTGAGGTTCCTGAGCCATGCATCCTAGGGGGCTGATCGGGCCACCCTCCTCCGCCTATACCATGTTCTTATTAGGTCAAAACTCGACTATGGGTGATGGTTCGTTGTTGGCATCGATTACATCGACTTCCTGACTCCCTACCTTGCTTGGCGGTGTCATCTGATAACATGTCTCAGTACTACCTTTTACATTCTCGTGCACCATGGCCCTTTGGCTTTCGGGTCAGGAAGGCTATGGAGGAGATGGGCATAGATGACTTCCAGATTTGTCCTGTGAGCGTCCCCAGGGTGGCTCCATGGCTTCTTCCAGAAGTTTTCCCCTGCACCTGCTTTACAGACAAGAAGGAATCTCTTCCTCCTCCAGTGGCTCGTTCCCTCTTTTTAGAACATGCCTTCACTCACTGGGAGTCCCTCCCTGTGTACAGTGTACACTGATGGGTCAAAGTCTGATGCTGGAGTTGGCTTTGGAGTTGTCTTTCCTGACTTTTGCCGTGGAGGCAGGCTCCCTTCTGTCATGTCCATTTTTACTGCTGAGCTCTCGGCCATTTTATTTGCCCTCCAAGTGATTTTTACTCTCCCTCAGCCTTCGTTTACTATTTTTAGCGATTCCTGTAGTGCCTTGCAGGCCTTGTGCAATTTTAACTCTTCCCATCCCCTGGTGTTGGCCATTCTTGAGTGGCTTGTCCTCCTGGGTCGTCGTGGCCGCAAAGTCACTTTTTGTTGGGTCCCGGCCCATGTGGGTGTTGATGGGAATAAGCGGGCTGACGCCCTGGCTAAGGCTGTGGTCTCCAATTCCCGGCCTCCTGCCAGGCGTCATCCTGTTCCTGCAGTGGACCTTCGACCCAACATAGATGCTACCGTTCGTTCCTGCTGGCATGACAGATGGGACGCCGTTGGGGCTAACAAGCTCCGCGACATCCGCCAGCGCCTTCGTTTGTGGAGCTACAGTGGCCTGTCCCGCCGGTGGGAGACGGCTCTTGTCCGTCTCCGCATTGGCCACACATTATTGACTCATGGCTTTTTAATGGAGAGGGCTCACCCTCCCTACTGTGATGATTGTCTGGTCCCTTTGACAGTACGGGATCTTATTGTCGAGTGTTCCAGCCTTGGGCCCCCCCAACGGGAACCGCCTTGACGTGGTGGGGGGGCTTGCGTGTCTCTGAGACCTGGCGAGCTAGACTAGAGGGGGCTCCGGCCCCTGCTCTGCCCCGATTTCGGGGAGAGAGGGCTTCCCATGCTAGTAAGGTCGCCAGTGAGAGGCCAGACTAAATGGTTCCCATGCATTAGGCTGCCAGTACGGGCCAACAGCGCTGCCCTCCGGAGGGACTGCCCTCTACGGGCCGTCCTATGTTGGATGGTTGGGTGTCTGGGCCGGGAGATGTTGGGGAAGGGGGTCTCAGCACCGTCGTGGGCAAACTTTCGAGCCATTGGGGCTGCTTATTTAAACGAGTGGCCCCGTGGGGGAAGAGGTACCCCGCCCATGGCGACCAGCGCTCGGTCCCCTCATCTGCCCGGTAGGTAGTAGCTCTTGGCTCCTGGGGCCAAAAACACTAAACCAATGATATATGGATACAGAAAAGCCCCAATCTCTTCCTCGAGCGGTGGTCGACCAGGCCCTCGAGACGTCACTCTCTGGTCATGGTAAGATGCAGAAAGCTGCAAATAAGAGTAGACCCAGCAGGTCGGGTCTTGTGTCGAAGAACCCTGTTAACAATTTGGACACGTTAATGTTAACGAATGTACTCGCATCCTTTACCTATGGCGCTATCCACTCCATTTTTAAGTGCTTTGGAGTAGTCCTCCGAATCCGAATCACATATGGCAGTGATTGTAGGTCTAATCGGTGCTATATTACTTTCAATACAAATGCTGCTGCCAAAGCAGCATTTGAGTCAAAAGATTCTCTGACGGTGGGGGATACTCATTGTAAATTTCAGATGATACGGTCCATCAATGTAGTTGACAGTGACAATGATTACTGCCCTAATATATTTGATGATTCTGCAGAGCCTGTCCCAAAGGAACGTCGGGTTCCTACACCCTTTTGGTTTGTGGCTTACTACAGGGAGGGACGTGGTAACATTATCCATGCTTCCCGGTATCTTGAGAAAGAAATTGGATTATTACCAATGGGCCACATAAAGAAATATGGTAAGGGAGTTTTAATCAGAGCCAAAGATCTTACACAGGCCATGATGCTCCTCAATCTCCCCTGTCCTTCTGATAGCATGTTTGAATCTATTAAACCACATCGAACATTTAATTATAGCAAGGGGCGTATATATAATGAGGACCTGTATGAATTCTCTGAAGAGGACATTCTCGCTATGTGCCCAGACAGTGTCCAACGAGTAACGAAGATGAAAGGCAGTAAAAATATGATCATCCTCACTTTCTATGGCTCGCATATCCCAGATCGCATTAACATTAACCCCACCTCATTTGAGGTGAAGCCTTTTGTTGAGCGTCCCCTACAGTGTTTCTGTTGTTATGAGTTTGGTCATGGGAAAAGGAACTGCAACAACCGTTCCCGGTGTGGTAATTGTTCTGCTCTTGACTCACATCTTACTTCTGAGTATCGGTCAGAGAGTTACTGCATTTACTGCAGAGATTCTCACCCCTTGCGTTCTCACCAATGTAGGATGTACCTACTTGAGCAGGATATCCTCCACTTGGCTAATACTCAATTCATTAGCATAGGTAGTGCCAGGCGGCAACTCAACTTCAGGCGACAGAAGGATGGTAGTGTGAAGACATACGCCTCCTCCCTTCGCCCTAAATTGGTTGCAGCACCCTCTCAACCCTCTCAAGAGGCAGCTGCTTCTTGCTCTAGTGAGAACGTTTCTAAGGTTACTCTACATAATAGTTTCTCTGTCTTGGAAACTTTATCAGACACTCATTCTGGTGACCCTTCAACTGATGACAATTCTCAGACTTTAGCTAAAGGTGTCCATGTGGTAGAGGTTCACGCTGCCACACGCTCTCCCAAAAGAAAACTTAAGTCACCTAAACTGCCACAGAGACGCCTTCGTGGTTCCTCTGAGGCACTTGACTCTATAGATGTTCCACCTTGTGAGGCAACCATCTCTGTGGACTCATCCATAGTTTCCTCTCAATTTCACCAGAAGCGTTCTCGTGGCTCTGATGAATCTCTTGATTCAACAGAAGTTCCTCCTCGCAAGCTTCCTTCGGGATCATCAGAGGGGCGTGAAGTTAATGTGGATGCCACGGATGTTGTGACTTCAAAAGATTCACTTTCTCTTCCGCTTGAGCAGCGGAGTGATTCTACCACCTGTATTATGGATGTTGATGTATCTGCCTGTGTCAGTGATACCACTGCTGTACAGGACAGAACCAATGTAATTGTTTCAAAGAATATCCCATCTCATATACCTTCATCTTCTTCTAACATATCAGATGCTTCAGGGACTCGTCTACGGGTCCCAATTACTGCACCAAGTACTACTCCTCGGGTTCGCTCTTCTTCTAGTGGCCCAGGATGAGACAAATCTTATTGTTTGAATAAACCCTCAGGTCGAGGTGGTAGTGGGAAGTACCTCCATGAGGCTTCCCAAAAATCAGTACTAAAGTAACACCGTTCAAGGTCCTTCAGTGGAATTGCCGTGGCTTGCGTGCTTCTTGGGAGGAACTGCGCGTTCTTCTCTCTAGCTTCTCTCTTGCATGTGTTTCTCTCCAAGAGACAATGCTTGGGGACTACATTCCTGCCAGTCCTCCAGCATACTCAGCATTTTATTCCAATTCATTTGAAGGGCAGGGTCATCATGGTGGCTCTGCCATCCTAGTTCGCCGAGATATTCCATGCACGAGCCTGGAGCTTGACACTCCGCTCCAGGCTGTTGCAGTTAAGGTTTTTATGGACCGCCCGTACACTGTATGCAGTCTATACCTTCCTCCCAGTGTTACAGTTGAGAGGAGTGATCTCAACCATCTTGTACGGGACCTTCCATCTCCCTTTATTTTATTGGGTGATTTTAATGGTCGTCATCCTCTGTGGGGTGACAGTTCGGTCAACTCCAGCGGTGTTTTATTCGCTTCTTTTATTGAGGATGAGGGATTAGGGGTTTTAAATACGGGAGATGTGACACATTTTAATAGCCCTACTGGGACTTTTACCGCCATTGACATTTCCCTTTGCTCACCCAGTGCTCTGTTGGATTTTACTTGGAGAGTGTTGCCTGACTTATATGGCAGTGACCATTTCTCTATACTTTTAGAAGGTAACAGGTACGAACCACAGTCTCGTCTTCCTAGGTGGAAATTAGAGAAGGCTGACTGGCAGTTTTTTAGAGAGCTAACTTCTTCGGTCTCTTCTGTAGCCGATTTCGGTAGCTCTGACGAGGCTGTAACATATTTCACTGATATGCTCCACTCTGCTGCTCTCAACTCTATCCCTAACACTTCTGGCTACTTTCCCAAACGTCCTGTCCCTTGGTGGTCACCAGTCTGCACCACTGCTGTGCGGGAGAAGCGCGCTGCTTTCTCTCGCCTTCGACGCAATCGTGGGGACCCAACTCTTTTAGAGGACTTCCGACGGGCAAGGGCTCGGGCTAGACTAGTTTTAAAAGAGGCCCGACGTGCATCTTGGAAGGCCTATGTGTCTTCAATTAATACTAAAACTCCACTCACCCAAGTGTTCAGGAGAGTCCGTAAGATGGCGGGGAAGTTTTCTCCTAGTTCTCCACCTGTACTTAAGGTCAATGGAATTAAGATCATGGATGGTTTGACAGTGGCCAATACCATGGCGGAGGCTTTTGCAAAGGTCTCCAGTCGTGACTCTCGACCTCTGGCTGTCAGGCATGAGTTAAGAGCCAAGGAGCGTACAGTCCTGGATTTCACAGGGAACGAGAATGAAAGTTATAACCATATATTCACCCTGAGAGACCTGCATTCTGCTCTCTCTCTCTGCGGCGACACTTCTCCTGGGCCAGACAACATCCCATATGCATTGTTACGACTCTTGGGTGAGGAAGCGATCTCATTTCTTTTAGCTGTATATAACAGAATCTGGCTGGAGGGTGTCTTCCCTTCTGGGTGGAGGGTTGCTACCATCCTTCCTTTTCTCAAACCGGGCAAGGACTCTGGTGTTGCCCTTAATTATCGACCAATTGCCTTGTCCTCCTGTCTCTGTAAACTATTTGAAAAGATGGTGAATGTCAGACTGGTATACTTCTTGGAACGGGGTGATTTTCTGTCTCCGTCCCAGTCTGGCTTTCGTAAATACCGTTCCACTACAGATGCTCTGGTCAGGTTGGAAGCTGCTGCATGTGAGGCTTTTGCACGACATCAACACCTTGTCTCTGTATTCTTTGATTTAGAGAAAGCCTATGACACTACATGGCAATATGGCATCCTGCAGCAACTCCATTTATATGGCCTGCGGGGTCGCCTTCCACGCTTTCTTAAGGAGTTTCTCAGTGGTCGCAGTTTTTCTGTGAGGGTTGGTACAACCCACTCAGCATCTGTTACACAGGAGGAGGGCGTCCCCCAGGGAAGCGTCCTCAGTGTCACATTGTTTGCAGTAGCAATTAATGCCATTGCCTATCCCTTCCAGACGGTATAGCTAACTCGATGTACGTTGACGACCTAGCAGTCTGGTTTGCTGCTTCCCGTATGTCAGTGGCGGAGCGGCGCATGCAGCTTGCCCTTGACAGGGTGTCACGTTGGACTGATTCTCATGGGTTTCAATTTTCTCCTTCAAAGACAGTTGCTATGCACTTCTGCCGCATTCGAGGCATCCACCCGGATCCGGACTTATTCATGTATGGTCATCGGATACGATGTGTCGAGGAGACTCGCTTTTTGGGTGTCCTTTTTGACAAACATTTGACTTGGGTTCCCCACTTACGTACACTTAAGGTCTCTTGCCTCAAGGCTCTTAACCTGTTGAGGGTCCTGAGCCATACATCCTGGGGGCTGATCGGGCCACCCTCCTCCGCCTATACCATGTTGTTATTAGGTCAAAACTCGACTATGGGTGTGATGTGTACTCTTCTGCCACCGATGCCCGTCTCAGAGTTTTAGACCCTGTTCATCATGCTGGAGTACGTCTGGCGACCGGAGCCTTCAGGTTGTCCCCAATCCCCAGTCTCCTGGTGAACGCTAATGAGCCACCTCTTGATCTCCGTCGCCAGTCCTTGATGGTTCGTTGTTGGCATCGATTACATCGACTTCCTGACACTCTACCTTGCTTAGCGGTGTCATCTGATATCATGTCTCAGTACTACCTTTTACATTCTCGTGCACCATGGCCCTTTGGTTTCCGGGTCAGAAAGGCTATGGAGGAGATGGGCATAGATGACTTTCAGATTTGTCCTGTGAGGGTCCCCAGGGTGGCTCCATGGCTTCTTCCAGAAGTTTTCCCCTGCACCTGCTTTACAGACAAGAAGGAATTTCTTCCTCCTCCAGTGGCTCGTTCCCTCTTTTTAGAACATGCCTTCACTCACAGGGAATCCCTCCCTGTGTACACTGATGGGTCAAAGTCTGATGCTGGAGTTGGCTTTGGAGTTGTCTTTCCTGACTTTTGCCGTGGAGGCAGGCTCCCTTCTGTCATGTCCATTTTTACTGCTGAGCTCTCGGCCATTTTATATGCCCTCCAAGTGATTTTTACTCTCCCTCAGCCTTCGTTTACTATTTTTAGCGATTCCTGTAGTGCCTTGCAGGCCTTGTGCAATTTTAACTCTACCCATCCCCTGGTGTTGGCCATTCTTGAGTGGCTTATCCTCCTGGGTCGTCGTGGCCGCAAAGTCACTTTTTGTTGGGTCCCGGCCCATGTGGGTGTTGATGGGAATGAGCGGGCTGACGCCCTGGCTAAGGCTGTGGTCTCCAATTCCCGGCCTCCTGCCAGGCATCATCCTGTTCCTGCAGTGGACCTTCGACCCTACATAGATGCTACCGTTCGTTCCTGCTGGCAGGACAGATGGGACGCCATCGGGGCTAACAAGCGTCGTGACATCCGCCAGCGCCTTGGATTGTGGAGCTACAGTGGCCTGTCCCGCCGGTGGGAGACGGCTCTTGTCCGTCTCCGCATTGGCCACACATTATTGACTCATGGCTTTTTAATGGAGAGGGCTCACCCTCTGTGATGATTGTCTGGTCCCTTTGACAGTACGGCATCTTATTGTCGAGTGTCCCAGCCTTGGGGACCTTCGTCGTAGGCACCTCTCCGAGTACCGGAAGGGTGACGGTTCTTACAGTCTCTTCCAGGTGCTCGGGGAGGAGGCTTGTTGTGTGGGAGGGAACACCCTCTCCTATGTGGAGGAGGCTGGCCTTCTCCACAAATTGTGAATTTTATTGTATTTATGGCTATTAATTTTTAGGTAGTTAAAGTTTAATGTTTCTTTCGTTAATATTTCAATTCTTGTATATATCTAACTTAAATAAGTTATTCCATTAATATATGATCTTTTGGAAGACGTGGGTTTTATTCATGCTGCTTCTCCCTTTTGAGGTAGTGAAAATTATTTAATTTTTGTACATATTTTATTAATGATGTAGATGACCTTTATATCTCTTTTGATTTTACTTGTTCCTTACTTCCGACTCTCAGTGCTACTGGTAACGTTTGATTTTGGTATTCAGAAGTTTGTCTCAGTTATCGTACTGGACCAGACTTCCCTGAACTGGTATTGGGAAATGTGTTGATGGTACAGGTTGAGGCGAGGAGAGGGGAACATCCACCAGTCCACGGTGACAGTGGATAGTGTGTTGGTAGATGGGCTGTCAGTCCTTCTCCTCCTCATCGCTTGCCATTTCCCTTCATCATCCAGGTCCATGTTGTCAGTAGTGTCAACCATACTGGTGATGGAGGTGGAGCAGGAACTGGTATCATTCTCCTCTATTTCAGGATCCTGTTGGGATGGTTCAGGTGGTAGTGGTGCCTTCCTATAATTCCCCCAGTTGAGTGGGCGAGGCAACAGTAACCAGTGACGGGATGGTCTGTGGTCGGCTGTGCTGGTTTGCTGCCTCGTTTCTTGGTGGTAGTTGTGGTAGTGGTGGTAGATGGTTGTAAATCAGGAGAAATGGCTATTGGTTGCAAACTATTTCTCCTGAAGTCCAGGATTGATTGATTGATTAATTGATAGATGATGCCACTAGGGATCTGGTGGTGCAACAGCCAGGGTCGTAAACCGCCCAATATAATATTAAAATTCTTAAGATTTCAATTATGGTCATTTATATAATTTATAAAGCATATAATTTATAAGCATATATTTTATAAAATACATACACATATAATCCAGGCTTCACTACCCCAAATGGGAAAAGCAGCATGACTAAAAGGACATATCAACTAAAACTCACAATTATACTAAAATAACCTGACTAACTTAAGTAAAATATTTAAAAGATTCACAATGAAAAACATTGAACTGTCTAAAAAAAAAAAAAAAAAAGCCACACTACAAGCCTCCTCCCATAGCACCTGGGAGAGACTGTAAGAACCCTCCCCTACCCGGTACTCAGAGAGGTACAGTTGGCTCCACTTCCGCGTTTATCACTAACCATTACCAATGTTGAGCCACCCAGAATTTTGAATCCCAAACCACGTGATCCTGATACGAGCCATTCACTACAGAGTGAGAGGTAAAGAGGGGTTCGGTAAAGGAAAGTGTGTCTCATAAGGTGTGTGCATGAATTTAACACAGTTTTTCGAACACTGTTCTCTCCGAAACTTGTGATGGTTTTCCAACGGCTGATTGTCTGGCTTAGACATTAGCCTACTATCTAATGACTCCATCTGATTAATATAATGTTCTACCATATTGCATGGATTGTAATTGCATACAAAACAACACATTAATTATTTTCAGGTCCTGTTTGCATAATCGCACTAATCATTTTTGGCCACACAAAATTATGTTGGAAGTATTGAGAAGGAGAATGTGGCGAGGAAATGGAGTAGAGTGAGTACTGGAAATGGGTAAAGGAGAAGGCTAATGGAAAGAGGATGTGGGTGAGGTGTGGGACAGGGTGTGGAGAAGTGACAGAGTGATCATTGGGTAGTTAAGTCGCCCTCCACTACAAAACAGTATCCGTTGGTAACCAGTAACACAAAGTAATTAATCAGAAAATGTCTTGACTGAGGTCAAGTAACAAAATAGGCTTACTTGTAATATATTGCAACAATGAATAGAGGGTGGAAGGTTTCATTGCATAACATGGTAATATATTGCAACACTGAATAGAGGGTGGAAGGTTTCATTGCATAACATGGTAATATATTAACAATTTTAGGATACGACGAATGTCTCCAAGGCTGGTCAAAAGGACCAGACAATCATCACAGTAGGGATGGGGAGACCTCTCCATTAAAAATCCATGAGTCAAACGTGAGTGGCCAATGTGGAGACGGGGAAGAGCCATCTCCCACCGGCGGGACAGACTGCTGTAGCTCCACAAACCCTGGCGCTGGCAGCTGCCGGGGAGCTTGTTAACCCCGACAATGTCCCATCTGTCCTGCCAGCTGTAACGAACAGCAGCATCTATGTAGGGTCTAAGGTCAACAGCAGGTACTAGATGACACCTGGCCAGGGGCCAAGATCTGGAGGCCACAGCATTAGCCAGGTCGTCAACCCGCTCATTCCCATCGTCACCCACTTGGACCGGAACCCAACAAAATGTGACTCTGCAGCCATGACATCCCAAGAAGAGAAGCCACTAAAGAATGGCCAATACTAGGGTATTGGAAGAATTAGAATTGCCCAAGGCCTGCAAGGCACTACAGGAATAGCTAAATATAGTATAAGAAGGATGCGGGAGAGTAAAATTCACTTGGAGGGTATATAAAATGGCCGAGAGCTCGGCAGTAAAAATTTACATGACAGAAGGGAGCCTACCGACACAACAAAAGTCAGGAAAGAGAAAGGCGGCTACCTCTAGGGGTTCTATGCTGTATAGAATTATTATAATAAGAATAATACGAAAATGTCTGTTTCATTATCGTACGCCAGTGAAGGAGTAATAGAAAAGGAACAATATATCAAGTACTCATTAGTAACCCCTTCTAATAAATCCTTTGTGCACTATGGCGGTCAGCCACAATCTGTGAATGGCTCTAATTTCTTTGGTGCGATACGCTAAGAAGGTTGGGGAATATGCCCCGTGGAGGATGAATATCTGGGTCTGAATGCTCCTCAACGTGATAGCGTGTAGACGGGAGAGTAGACATTGCTGGCTTAAGATAGGTTGCCTGTGTGCGACAACACATAGTGCTCGGAGTCTGGCCAGCTAATCAAGGCCAGCCACGCCATGAGCAGGTCAGAGCGGCACACACTAACCATATAACCGCTGCTGCTACCATTGAACTTCCCAGAAATATATATTCTCAAATTCCGAAGTCTACCTAGCTGGGAATTGAACCCCGGGCTAGTGCGCTGGTAGGCCACCACGCTTCACTAGTATCAGCGAAAGAAATACGAACTTCATTATCCGAATTTCGTAGTCTTGCCTTTCGACACTTCAAGCAGACCTGGGATGTGCTGGAACTCAAAAATTCATTAATGTATCGAGATATGATCATTTAGTATTTTAAATTCATTTTCAGGTACATACTCCTTGATTTATGCTAGGTATTAACGGGACACGCTGTACATGAAAATTTTAATAACTATTTTTCTACTATACTCTGTCCAGCCTAAGGTGGCGGAGAAGCCCTGCCCTACAGGTGCGGTAGGCAGGTCAAAGACTCTTTCGCTTCCCTGATTGGCTAGAGGTGTTCAGCTCACCAAGAAAAATAAGAGTGCTTCCTTTTTTTTATGTGTGAGCCTTACCGTCAAAATTCACAGTGACAATTTACTTGGAGCTAGTAATATTTTGATTAGAACATTGAGTGTGCAGTAAAAAGTGAGCGACAATGAGAGGAAAAAACGTCAACTGGAGAACCTCTGGGTCCATGTTCGAAAGCATACTTCAAGGCTTCTTCATCCATTTAGTACCATTTTTTATACATTTAATTTTACCTAACTTTCGGAAGCACAAGGGAGTGTGTTTTTATGCAACGAAAATATAGAAGAAGAAAAAACACACAAATCCACTACTTACACAAAAATGTTAATATCTTTCAAAACCATGGCCAAACAAAGCAGCAAGACTGGGCATGGAGTGGTGTGTATGTGTGTGTGTGTGAATGGATTAACAAACCGACACAGCAAGTCGACAGGCGCCTATAGGTACTAGATTAGAATATGGCCTAAGGCAGTAAGAGAGAGAAACTTAGATGAATGTAACAATTAAGGAAAAGAGAAAGTGAAATAACTTATGATGCATGCTACTGTTAATGAGAGAATGAATAAATGGAAGAAAAAAAATAAAAAATATTATATAATGACATTAATCTAAATATATCTACGGTATGTATATGATATGTTGGATAAAATATCATTAGATTATACTTTTTTGTGGGATAAAATATCATTAGATTATACTTTTATGTGGGGTAAAATATCATTAGATTATACAATATAGAAAAGAAAAGTTTGTGGATGAATCGTGAACACGAGAGAGAAAAAGAGAGAGAGATGGAAGGGAGAAGGAGGGAGGTGTAAGCTGCAGGTCACTTAGATTAACGTGTGTGTGTGTATGTGTGTGACTCATGGTGTGGCCGAAAGGACTCTGAACATCCCCTCTCCATCATCTGCCAATCAGATACATCCAGGAATGTCCCAGAGAGACAGGGCTTCTCCGCCACCTTAGGCAGGACAGACTATAGTGATGGAGGTATTCACCATAACCTCCTCCCGAGTAGTTAATGGCATAGACTTATGAGTAATGTACCAAACTGGGTGCAAGAAGATAATTTTACCTTCTTTCGCTTTTCATCGTAACTGTACAGTATATTTCAGGTGGTACTGGTTCGCTCTGCACTGGATTTCCTGAAGGTGGTTTGGGGTGGTGCACTGTGCCGAGTCTACCTCTTCCTGTTCCATCAAATACAGCCTTTGCTCTCTTTTGCTGACAAGGATCTCAGACACTGGGATTACAATGCAAAGTGAGAGAAACCAGTATTCTTTCACTGCATATGTGAATGATGTTTAGATTATAGTAAAGGAATAGCTATTCAATAAGGCCATCTTCTTTCATTGAAGAGCGAGTGCATTTCTAATAATAGCCTTGTTTGTTGTACGAGTATCAAGTTGCAAAACAAGACTGGGCGTATGCATGAACTTTTATGAAATTACATTGATGTAAGTTGTTAAGGTTTTGCTTACAGATATACTATCATAACTCTAAAATCGTGTTGTATTTTGACAAGATAATTCAACACTATATTTTCCTCATTGAACTAAAAATAATCATTTTAATAATGACACTAGGCAGCCGTAAGCTATTACAGAATTGGGGAGCCTTATCCCATAATTTGAATAATGGAGATGTGTAAGAATGTATCCATTAAAATTTTTTCAAAATTTTATACCAAACTACAGCTTTTGAATTAATCCTGCCTCCTCTATGAAGGAGAAGACTGTGGCACTAAACGAAAAGGTGGCCAACAATCATTGGGACCAGGCAGTCATCACAAAAGCGAAGGGGTCCTCTATCTATTGAAAATACATACCTCATTCCCGTATTGGCGATGCTAAGACGGCACAAAGCCGTCAACTTCCATTTATCCAGTGTCCAGGAAATCTGCCACTTATCCAGATGCTGCCTGCTTGTCCAGCTGATCAGCCTGCTCATTGCTTGCTATTGTAGCGACCCAAGCACCAGGAGTTCCCTTTCTCCATGTACCTGCGCATCTTAGACTTCACCTGTTCACCTAGGCCAGCCGTTCACCTGTCCCTACCGACGTTCGCTTCACTTAGCTTCGGGAGAATCGGGACCAGCCAGTAGACACACTTGCCTATCTCCGCTCCTGCCGCTACCACACTCAACTTGCTGCACCAGGCCAAGGTCCCCCACGCTACACCAAGACTCTACCAAACTACACCAAGACTCTACCAAGCTACATCGACACTCTGCCAAGACACAGCAAATCCCACTCCAAGCAACACACCTCCATGCAAGCGGGAAGGCTATACTCTGGTGCTTGGGACTACTTCTTATAAGTACTTACCTGTGTACCTTATTAATAAATCCGTGCCTAGTATTCGAGTCTACTATACACCTTCTGGTAGTAACGGCCCCCCAACGTTACACTATACTCAAACATGAGCTGGAAAACAAGACAAAACTGTATCTCTCTGCCACAGCGCTTGATAAGAGAGAGCCATTCTAAAACAGATAAAACTATGGGATGGAAAACATTATATGACTTCAATGCTGTGTTTCAAATGTTCTAAAAATAAAGGGAAGTTGCTTGAGGTTAAAGTGAGAACTTTTCCTCAGGGTCTAGAGACTTACCAAAATTCACCCTAGGGAATTACCACATGCCAATCCTGAGGGTTGTAGAGCTTTTGGCCCTGGCTCACTCCAAGAAATAGTAAACTTCTTAATGGAGTAAAGCTCGCGGTCCTTTTTGCCACGTAATGGCAGTTTCACTTCAATTGGGAGTTACTCGTTCTTCTTCCCTTAGGATTGTACCTGACCTTTATTGGCCAACATGCTATGAAATGGTTGTTCATGAATTTGTATTAAAGTAATAATTTAATTATCCATTCATAAACGTATATGATTATTAATCTTTAGCCAAAAAATGCCATTATCGGAGATACAGCACAAATTCTACATTTCTGTAACTTATCTTTGAAACCCCTATGGTGATTGTCAATATGCTTTAATATACGCTGATCTTGAATTGTGAATGGTTTGGGAACACTTCGTGGTATATAGACATCACATTGGTATGCAACCAATGAGTGGAGAGACTTGGGGTGGTGTGAAGGTAGCAATCACCAATTGGATTGTTTAAAGGTTTACCTCTGCAGATAGACTTATGATTGCATGGAATATATAACTAAAGTATGATGCATGAGAAAAGTTAATATATTGTTGGTATGACCATATTATGCAAAGACAGGTTGTCCTGTAAATAATATTTATTGTACAGTCAGATGTTCATGAGAACACTCCAGCCCCTTGTTCGTTAATCATTAACCTACTCAGTTAAATTGATGAATAGCATGCAAGCACTTCCAACTGCCATAATTTGTCAGACGTCCATCACTGACGTTATATGGCAATTCCTACGTATTTTAACCTGAACACACACACAGTAGTGTTAGTAATGAATATTGCTATGGTGTCATGCTTCCTTCTTCATTGAGGTTATCTGCATATTCCGGGATCATGTGTATCAAATTATTTATTTGTATATAAAGGTGGAACACCAAAATCATTAATGTGTTCAATAAAAAGATGATATTCCAGCTTATTTACACTACATAGCAAACATAAGTTCTTAACTCATTATAAAACATTTTAATGGTTTCATCAGAACTGATACATGTTATCTTTACAGATACATCGTAGTCGGTCTTACTTTGAAGGAACTGGAAACCCTTACAATGACCACAAAAGGAGGGAAATCTCAACATATCGTTGGCATTTTCAAGGTATCTAGTAGCATATTAAGCCTAATATTTCGGCCCTACATGCATAGTTGCACAATAATCTTTACCTTGAAAAAAGTAACTGTATTCAGTCAGCAATAGTTTTAGTCCCAAGTCAATCATTCCTCCTCAACTTAGCAAGAAACTTTCTGATAAGATTAATTTCAAGTTTTGAAGTTTGTAAAGTTTGGCCATTGTGCTGAATCATTAAGTATGGATCATGTTCTAGTTTAATTAATCAGATTTCGAATAATCTGTAGAATATTTAGATATATTTAATATTTTCATGAAATTATATTTTTAGTATATACTGCACTAGCTGACATAATGATCAAGGAACAACACCATATGTAGAGCAACTTTTTCTGGCAACGTTTAGTGCTTTTGCTGGTCAAAGGCACAACATTCATAGCCTTAACCCTAGAACACGGCAGTAAGGTATCACTACTATTAACACGGCTGCGGGGTATATTTTACCCTATTTGGAAAATAAAAGAAAAATAGTTGTAGTCAAAATTTATTGATTCTGAAAGAATGTACAGAAAATACAACTTCTCTAGTACTACTTACTCAACTCTTTTTATAACTGTTATTGCATACTAATTTAACCACCCTTATTACTAACATACTACTATACCCACCCATATTAGTGGGTAAAATATTAGTATGTTAACACTGCACTGGGGTAAATTTTACCCGACCCCCTCCCTACATAGAATATACAGAAAATACAACTTCTCTTGTTTCACTTACTCTACTATTTTAATACATACTATTATACCCACCCAATTACCCACATACTAATATACCATACCCATATTAGTGTGTAAATTATACCCAATCATATTTGTATGTTACAACTGCACTGGGGTAAATTTTACTCCACCCCCCCCCCCTTACATTGCCCCACTAGCAACTGAGCACAGAGACACTACCTCCCTCCATTAGAGCTCACAGAACACTGAAGGTACTCATACAGTTGACGACCTGAGGCGTCAGGCCACTCGGTGAGCATAAAAATAACCTGGCAAGGGGTAAAATATACCCCACAGCCATGTTCTACCATTAAGGAGGCACTACAAAGGGAAAGGTAGAAAAGGTATGAGGAGGAGCATTTATTGACAATGTAATGCTTTTACTTCTTTTGGTGAAAGGCACATTTCCATCAATAATAATGGTATTAACCCTAAAGCCTTAATCTGCGAATGGAGTAAAATATCGACACTAGCAACAAGTCTGAAGCGCCGTGGGTGTAGCATTGATTCGACAGGACATTTATTTTTTAATTTGCGCAATCCCTACCAAAGCTAGTTTCGGGGTGGCAACACTGCTGGTTGAATTTTTGTCGTATAATAAAAGATCATTTCTTTATATTGTTTTCATTATTTTTGCCTATCATTGTGATCCTAAGAACATAATTGTGTTCAGTAACCTATAGAGAGATACATGAGCATTACGTTGATCACCATTGCTGTCCTTCCCCCTCACCCTCGCCTCAAATCATCACATTTCTTCTCTCCTATATCCACCTACGTTAATGCAGTATGCGCTTCTTTAAACCCGGGTTCTTCAAATTACGGGTCCCGAATTCCTCCAAACTGGGTCGCAGGCTCACAAAAATAAATACATGAATAAAATAGAATAATAATGTTCGTGACAATAAAATTAATGTGAAGTTCATACATGAATTCACCTAACATATTTTTATAATCGAATATTCATATATTTAATTATCAATAAAACAAAATCATTGCACATATATTATCCTTCTTGGGAGAGAATGAGAGAGAGAGAGAGGGAGAGGTAGGTGAGGCAGTGTTTATAATTCTGGTTAGAATGCCTTTTAATCATAGATATTGCATTTCAGTTTCTGGCCTTGTATTTTCTTAGGTTGATAATTCTGGTCATTTGTAAAAGATCTTTCTGTATGGGTCGCAAGAATGATGTCATAGTAAAAACCGGGTCACGACTGAAAACGTTTGAAGAACCCTGCTTTATACTATTGGTGATTCGATACCGTTCACAGTGTATGCTTCATTCATTCCTCCTGACACACATCTCCTCTACCTGACCATTCGTTACCCTCCTATATTGCTCCGCCCACATTTATCTCTTCCTCTCCCACTAACATCCCCCCTCCCTCCACCTGCAACTGTTGCCAGATCCGACGAGGCCCAAACCAAGTCGCTGATGAATGGGGTGTGGACCCTTGATCTGTCCGGAGCTGTACATTAGGAGACCACTATAGGTGTTTACTTTAATATCATATATAATTTATTCATGTAGACTTACTGATTTACAGATTATTAGCCGCCAAATATTTGTTTACATTTTGCAGGAGCGAACATGCGAGTGTGTGCATGGATAATAGTAGGGGGGGGGGGTGTATGTGATAAGGAGAGAGGAGTGGGATAGACTGATGTTAATTAATAGTGTTTTTATTAATAGTAAGAAAGATTACAATTCAAATAAAATATGATAATCATAGTACTAATATCAATAACAATAGTAATTATAACAATTATAATAGAGATTTAGTTTAAGAGGAATTTATTATCCACATGTATTACATTAGTTGTACTCGTTCTAATAATTCTTGAGAATATTATATCATTAGTCTAACCATAACCACCCCTCCCCCCTCCCACTCTCTCTATGATCCTGCCCCTCGCTATCACATACCTTTTCTCCGACACATATGTAGACATTCTCCATTTTTTTAATTGCGCCGTGGCGTCAATCAATATATAGACAACAAATCATAAGGGTAGGAAGGACCCATGAAAATCCAATGACTACACACACACACATAACAGAATGAAACACGAGCATACAGACAACTACTTTCATTATGACCTACTTAAATCCACCAAAACGAGGGTGGCGTACCAGAAGTTCCTCTAAAACCTGGTGGTTCAGCAGGTGTCGACAAACCACATTAAGCGGCAGGCCCTGGGGCAGCAAGTGTCGGACAGTGGGACAGGCCAGGCATTAGTATTCTATAGTGTTAGCACGAATGCAATTTATTAAGAATATAAATAAGAGTGACAAAACTTCCTCATAATGAAAGTAGCAATATTTTCGGCGAAATACAATACTGCCAAAATGTACACTCGGATACAACAGTCCCTATCCCACCTGAGTCGAAGCCCGAAATCTGAAGCAGGTAGTATCTGGACGACAGCCCACCCAAAGCCTCCATTGGTTCGAAATGTGTGTGTAGCTTTGTGATGGTTTGGGTGGGCGGTCGTCCAGAAACTTCTTACTTCAGATCTCGGGTTTCGACTCAAGTGGGATAGGGGCTGTGGTATCCGAGTGTACAGTCGGCGGCAAAAGTCCTGTCGCCTCACTTGCTTCACCGAGGCACGCGATGTTCATCGCCTCGAGATTATTAGGTATAGAAAACATGTGTATTTCTCGAGTCCATGAACATTGTGAGTCTCGGTGAAGCAGGTGAGGCGACAGGACTTCTGCCGCCGACTGTACAAGGGTGATGTTTATCGTTGGTCAGTGTTACCAATGCAAAATACATTGAAAATATGTTTTATATTACTGTGTCATATTTCCTTATTTCATCATTAACACTTGCTTTAAAATATAAAAGCACTGTAATGTAATAAAACTAAATGCTTCTTATTGCAATAAACAATTAAAATTAATATGAATATTACCTTTGTTGTCCAACCTTAAGTTTACAGATTCTGGTAATATTTGCGCCATGGAAAAGGTTGGCTGTGATTGGCTGTACACTCCTCCCTTACCGATATAGTGAAAGACTTGGGAAAAATGCAACCGGGTTCGAGTTCCAAATCAGTGGAATTGTTGGAAAAATTTTCTAGCCATCATATGTCTCTTTTCACTTAGCAGTAAGTAGGTACCCAGCGAGGATTGCAATCTTTTTGCCTGGGGGAAGATGTGTTGATGTAACAAGACTGACTGCCTTAATGACCAGGCTGCACCATGAGTCGATAGGCATAAAGCCCAAAATCTTCAGTGTACGCTTGGCCAGCGATGGGGAAGGTGGAGTCAGAGAAGAAGCTGCAGGTTTTAGCTCTTTCTGCTGTAGCTTGTGTGAAAAGGAAGCAGGTGAGGAAGAAGAAAATTGTTTGGATTATAGAATGGCTATCATATTCCGGTTTGAATAGTCCCTTTTATATTCCATTAACGTGGAGGTTGTTTGTTTATATCGTTAAACTCACACCAAAATTTTCAATCAACCCAGATATCAGTCATTACGCTCGCCCAATTAAATTAGTGCTTCTCCTGCAACAGCAAGACACGTCGAAGTAACCTCACATACGTTAAGGCCTGCTCGAACTGATCTGGAGCCGGTCAGGTCGCTTGTGAGGTCGAACCAGACGATTAAATTCTACCATATGCGCGTGATTGATTGATTGATTGATAGATGCCACTAGGCATTTGGCGACACGACAGCTAGGGTCATATACCGCCTAACATAATATTAAATTCTAAAGATTTCAAAACATGGTCATCAATAAAATAAATCCACACATTAGCCAGGCTTCACTTCCCAATAAGGGAGAAGCAGCATGATTAAAAGGACATATTAACTAAAACTCATATTTTTACTAAAATCACATGATTAACATAAGTAATATATATATATATATATATATATATATATATATATATATATATATATATATATAATAATAATAATAAAAAGGCACTACAGGAATCGCTAACAATAGTAAAAGAAGAATGAGGCAGAATAAAAATTACTTGAAGGGCATATAAAATGGCCGAGAGCTCGGCAGGAAAAATTTACTTTTTTTTTTCTTTTTTAATACCTCATCCTCAGGACTGTAGGCTGTCAGTAGCCCGTACCTCTTGCGAGGCCCAAGATTATTGGGTGTCGCACTAGATGAGACAGTGGAGCTTCATGGTGACATTGGTACCGTGGCTTCTCTTCTACCCCACTAGATGACGACACCTTATTTGTACATGTCACTATCAGGAGTGGGCAGCTACACCGTCACTCACAGCATCTTGGAATATGGTCGGACATTTTCTATGTTGTGAGTTGACGACGAAGTAGGGGGTATTTTCTTGAAGTGTCGGCGTAGCCAAGATATTTTGACGAACAGCTGGACCCATCAGATCACTTCGAAAAAAAAAACATAGCCTTCCTGACCCGGAAGCCAAAGGGCCATGGAGTGCAAGGAGGGAGAGGGAGTACTGAGTCATGATATCAGATGACATTGCCAAGCAGGGAAGGGAGTCAGGAGGTCGAAGTAAGCAATGCCAACAATGAACCATCAAGGACTGGTGACGGATATCAAGAGGTGTCTCATCAGTGTCCGCCAGGTGACTGGGGATTGGGGACAATCTGAAAGCTCCAGTTGCCAAACGTACCCCAGCATGATGAACAGGGTCTAAGATTCTGAGACAGGCAGCCTCACACCCATAGTCGATTTTCGGCCTAATAAGAGCACGATATAGGCAGAGGAAGCAGGATTGGCTCGTACTGGCAGCCTAATACATGGGAACCAAATAGTCTGGTCTTTCACTGACCACCTTTCTAGCATGGGAAGCCCTCTCTCCCCGAAATCGGGGCAGAGCATCAGTCTAGCTCGCCAGGTCTCAGAGACATGCAAGCACCCCCACTGCGACAAGGCGGCTCCCTCTGGGATGGCATATGCGTGTGAAATAGGGCCCTTATATTCTAATGTCATTTTAATTACTCAGTCATTTGTAAATGTATTTGATGTGATTGTGATAACATAGCATGCATCATGTTCATTTCGACATCCTACATACCACTCACTAACGATAAGTTTGGGAGCTACAGTACATTCTCCCTATTCTATATATATAGTCAGATTCTCTTGTCGATGCTGCTTTATTCTTGATGTTGTATTGGCACTGTCATTCCTTTTCATACAGCCTCTCTGTCGGCCTCGGACGTGGTCTGGGATACCAGGAGAGTGGAACATGGTCGCAGGAGATGAGAGGAAAACGCATAAATTGGAGATAATTTTATGTGATCCAACAATGGCTATGGAATGGCATCTTTGACATCAAGTCTTTCAGTAGTTAGGGCTGAGATATGGTCCACCTCGAATGGACTTCTTTGCTTCAACCAGAACAGCAAAATTCCCCCAATTCCTGACTGTCAAACACAGATCAGAAGCAGGAAGACCAGTGCCTTCAACGAGGATTGAAATCGGTGCAGCTCACTGTTTCTGTTCCATCCCCCAACGACATCAGTTCTGCTCCAAGTAGTGGACAGCCTCCGATCGTACAAAGGGCGAACTACTGCATTGGTGTCCTCACCCTCTGCTCCTACATTCAGCCTGCTTTTTTCTCCACCCTCGTCTCCAGCCTTCCCTGGCTCTGCATGCCTGGAGTTGTTACACACAGCCCTCAGTTGCACCTACTCATCGCAAGCTGTGGAGAAAATGTTAAATGCTTTAAGGAACTCTGCTATCCGCCAGTATGAGTCATATTGCAAGAGTTTTTCCTCATCTGTGGTTACTAATGATATCAGGGATATGAGTTAATCAGTGGTGGTAAAGTGTTTAAGTAGTTGACAGTACCATTGAAATGGCGACCTGCAACTCTGGCGGCTCATTACTCAACCCTAACCAACCATCTACACTTCGGCTTCGGGGTTAAGGTAGATGAGAGAGTGTTAATTCTATTGAAAAGGGATATATGATCAGGACACAGTCCTAGGAGACCGGAGGTGCCAGGCTGGTCCATCCATAAAGTGTTATCTTATATGTTAAGAAGGAGCACAGCAGCTACCCGAGTTTCAACTCTTTTCTAGAGCACTGTTAATCGGGACATTCCTGACATCAGTACCATAGCTATAAGAATAATATGGACCAACCTAGAAGGTGAGTAACCAAAAATGGTCCGCATATTAATCTCAAATCATCTATGGTTAACTAGCCCATAGGCTGTGTTTGTTGAAAAGAAAACGAAAAGAAAGGGGTATCTGGCAACCCCCCTGACCCAGGTCAGGTCGTGCTGGAGCGCGTAGGCAAGATCATTCTTCTTAGCTGACCCTCACAGTTCACTTGTCTTGTGCTCTCACGTCGACATCGCTCCACTTCTACTCAGTGATGGCAAGTGTCCTGCTGTGTTATTGTTCTTTCACGTGGTGGTCTGCCTGTTCCTTTTGAACAGATGTAGGATACTGTTACTATTATTATTATTATTTCTGCCTTGTGTTTTTCTTGGTGCCCGCAGGAATTTTATTTTTATGTTTGTGAGCCCCCTCTCGGAGCGAAAGTGTTTTCCGTTTCCTCCAGCCTATGAGCATAGTGCTCAGAGAATGTTCCCTCCTCAGGGATATTCTCGTAGCCCTTCGTGTCCGAATTTTGGGTTCCTTTCTCGGGGTCCATATTCCTCACAAGGGTCTACTCTGGCCGCAACTAGGACTCGACAGTTGTTTCACGCAGTTTCTCGATCTTGTTTAATTTCCTATGGGTGTGAATCTTTGAATTAGCCATTATTCGGTCTCCATATTCCTAACAAGGGCTACTAAGGCCGCAGACAAGGTACAGCGCTGGTGATTGGCTGTTTTCTTCATCTTGGAGAGAGTTAGTGTTCAGAGAGAATTTCCACGCTTCCGCGGGTTATTCTCGTCGCCCTTTGGGTGCAAAATATTTGGTGTTCTTGCCGACCAACATTTTCCTAACAAGGGACAGCATACCACTGTTCACTAGTTTCTCTCTCCCTCTGTCTGGCAGTTTTTTCAAGGCATTCTTGAGGGGGAGCCATAGGGTTGATTCTGTGATATTTCTTCTGTGTACTTAGTTTGTGACCACCACGTGCTTCCTCTCTTCCCGTGCCCTTGACCACGGCTCTCCTTTCCTAGTTTTCCCGCCTGATCTTCCCCTCTGGGACCTTAGTTTCTTCCCTTCCTTTACCTGGGGATTATCCCTAGGTCCTTACTTTTTCTCTCCACTCCCTGGTTCCTGTCTCCCTCAGGTAATTCCCTTTTACTGCCTTCTGTCAGTCTGCTTCTTCCTCCCCACACTCAAGGGATCTCGACCTCCTTTGTCCCAGGAGACCTCCCCCACCTTCTACCCTTCCCTCCTTGGTTTACCTTTCTGTTCTGGGTGGGGAGGAATTTTTGGAGTTAGTCCTCTCGGATTAGGCAGGCTATTTACTGTTTGTATTTATCATGTCTGATTTATTGTTTATTCTGCCATATCACATCAGCCATGGCTTTGGCCTTGCCTCCGCCCACGACCTTGCCTCACGCACATGTCTCTTCCCACATGTGACCACAGTGTGTGCCTCCCCGGGCTGCAGGGTCAGGGTCTCCACAAACGTCCACATGATATATTCCCTTCATGCCGCCTGTTGGTCTACAGAGGGTTTCGACCAGGAAGCCCGCCAAGTCTGCTCCCCCTTGGTCGAGGAGCTAAGGGCAGCCCCCCCCCCCACTCTCCGACCCTCCTTGGAATCCGAGTCCTTGCCCTGCTGAGCTTGGACCTGAGCAAGGAAGATGCTGACTAAATTCATTCAACAAGATGCTTGGTAGGATCCAGCCCTTGGTGTTACCCACTCTATTTGCTGAGTTAGGACCACCTCCGACAGGTCGGCGGTGGGATCTGATAACAACTGCATCTCCACCTGGGAGCCTCCTCAACCTCGGCCCCGGGTAGGTCAGCAACTCTTTCTCCCAGAGACTCTCCCAAGAATTCTAGGAAGTGCTACGAGTCTTTGCTCTCTCATTCCCCTCCAAGGAAGAGATCACGACTTCCCACCCAGTCGGACCTCTTCAAGATGAAGGAGACCGTATCCTCCCTCTCCTCTCGCTTTGACCAACTTTGGTCCCGCCGACTCATGACTACCAGCCCTTCTCGGTGACACCCCTCCCACCTTCTCCTTCGGCCTTCCTTCTTCCTTTGTCCTCCTTGGAAGTCCTCAATACCTGCCCTTCAGTGGTGGACCCTGGTTGTTCACCTCGACTCTGCTCTGCCTCCTTCCCTCCCTCCTCTCCCGCCCGCGACCTCGGTCGAGGCAGGGGTGATGGCCGCGCAGGTTCAGGAGACCCACACTGTTCACTATCCTGTCTTGTCTCCTGCCGACAATCTTCCTTCCTCCCCCAGTTCTCCAGATATAGATTTCCTACCTATCTCCTGGTCCCACCTCCCGCCGGGTTGTCACCCATCCTACTCAGAGGGGAAACTGAGGGACTCCACTGAACACCCGTTCTACCCCAACACCTGAATTCTGAGGAACGACGTCCTCCTCTGCACTACTACGGATGAGCAGGGCGATTTTCAGATCCTTTATAAGGCCAAGCCTTCTTCAGTGACCACTCCTGCCTCGACTAAGGTATCTCTCTCGACCCTCGTCGACACGGCATAGTCTCTGCTCAAGATTCCTGTCTTCAATGACGAGGGCTCGGTCACCCCTGTGAAAGTAGCCAATACTTAGGGTCTGCACCTGCCTCCCTCATATTTCTTCCCCTTGTCGAGTGAAGATAAATTGCTAGATATTGTCTTGCTCTTCGAAAAGGCCCAGGACTCTAAGGGATTACAACAGAGGAAGTCTATCCCCACGTCGTTCCCGGTGGACCTAGACCAGTCATGGACCCAGCCAGGTTTCCTCAACTGTCATTGGAGGGATCCCTCATCCAGGACCCTCCCCTACCAACTCAAGGAACCAGACTCTAAATACAGGTTGGCGGAGAACGCGGCCAGGCAGGAAGTGAAATTCCACATCGCTACCACCACGGTCTCCTCCATGAAAAAGGATTAGCTGTCTCGCCTTACCTCCAACTTCGAGGCCTTCTCTAAGGCCCAGCTGGAGGATGTCCTTAAAGGCATAGCTATGGCGGCCGAGTGGCTAGCCCACATGCCGGCGGCTCCCTTACCCTCTGCTAATAAGACCTTCGTGAAGCAAGGTTGGCATCCAGGACGGCAGCAACCCGTAACCTCCCTACAGCTTTGCATAGAGGGGTAGTGTTGGCGGACCCACTCTCTCCCCACCTGTTCAACCAGGAGTCCACTGACAGGATCCTGGTGGCCCAGCCTCCGGTCATCCATGCTCCTTCTCTGCCTAAACCGAGGCTCATACTCAAGCCTCCCACCACCAGAAGGTTCCCCATGGCTGCCCAGCCCTTCAAGCCACAGCCCATGGAGAACCAGACCCACTTATGCCACCCACAGCCCTTTCCGTCCTTCGGCCAAAGACCTAACTTTGCCAAGGGATGTACCCCCACCAATAAAGCTCACCCAAAGAGACAAGCCTGCTGGGGTGCCTCTTCAGCTGAGCCTCCGCCTGGCCCTCCAGAGGCTGGGCTGCAAGGGTCATCTGGCAGGGACTGTCTTGGCTATGGATTTCTCCACCTCCTCTCCACGACCCTCCACCTTCTTCAAGGGTCTCTCCCTCGGTCTGACCCCACGTGTGAGAAATGCTGGAGAAAAATGTCATAGAGCGGGCGTCAGGAAATCTCTTCCTGTCAAGACTTTTCACCGTTCCTAAAAAGGACTCGGGCAAGACGAGGCTGGTCATGGACCTAAATGTCCTCAACAAACATCTGAAACCCCTAAACTTCAAGATGGTGACTAAGTCAACGTAGGTGAAAAACAATGTGTGTGTGTGTTCCCCTACCCTCAACTTCTGTTACCCCTTCACTTCTCCTCCGCACCCACCTCCACATATGATGTTGTCTCTTAACAAAACTTTGTTGTAATTATCAGTAAAGGTTACAAAACAACATTCATATCACATATTACCTCACTCAAGGCTCTAGTGGCCTGAGGCTGTGAATCCATGGCCTGGTTATTTAAGGAAAGTAAGGACAACCCCTTCAATGTGGTGGCATTAAGGCTACACACCTAATTATTATTGGCGTGTAGCTTTCATGGCTGATCTGATAAACTAAAATATTTTTTTAGTCTCAATCGGCAGAAGTGTGGCATGTTTACGTGAACCAGCTGTACTCCGGTCCTAAACTGGTGTTGGCTACAACCTGGAGTCACTCACACGTCACACGCAAGGCTGATTTTTTCCCGGACAAGATTTCCGACCTTCACGGCGCTACTCTTAATGTAATTAGTATAAATCAATAGTTTAGACCAGCTATGTAAAGAGATGTAAATGTATAACCATAGAAGTCATGAGAGACCTTTTATATGACATTAATTTTTCTAAAGGTGTAAAAGTATACATCTCTCACTCTCTCTCTCTCTCTCTCTCTCTCTCTCTCTCTCTCTCTCTCTTCTAATATTCTGTACAATATTTTCTGCCAGAGTAAAGGTGCATACAATGAAAGAATGTAACCTCAGAAATAGTATAATTTCATAGAATTTCTGCAGTGATGTGGGTTACAGTTAAAGATTGTTAAATCACATTCGGACCCAAGCCAATCCCTTTCCTCATTTCAACTATCCTTCTGTTCTAATGTTTTTACTTTGTGCTTGTTCCTCCCATTTTTCTACTCCCTTTTGGTTTAATGTCTTTTTGACCTACGACTTTTTTCTATTTTCGCCTATACACTAATTTAAACTTTTCTTCTTTTGAATCGAGGTTAGGTGGCGACATTTGAGTTCCCACCAGCAATTATGTATAAACGAGTGAAGAATCAGCCGCCGCATCTTTATGGCCGGGATGTTGAAGTAGTTAGGGCTCTCGCTGCTGCTGGTAACTTTGTCATCAATTTCATACAAGTTCCGCTTGGTAAGTAACGCATATGGTGTAAGTATTAGATTATGTGTCAAATAATGGTAGATGTCCAAATAAAAAAAAATTGAAAGTGTGTTTTCAAGCAAAAATAAAAAAATAAAAAAAATAATCGACGTAGTTTCCCCAGTTATTTCTAATGACTAATGGCATCAATTTAAGGAAAATAACTGTTACATTACAGAGAAAAGCAGGGAATCGAAAACCCCTCCTCACCCACCCTCATCCACACCCCCTACACACTCCATCCCCACCTACACCTTCTTTCCGACCCAGCCCCGTTAAGAAAGTTGCTGGGTAGGCGTGTTAACACTGGCGTATTAATGTTCATATCTATTATTAAACATTCATTTGAATTACCAATACTGACCATAACACACCAGGAGGTAATCTGCAATAATGAGATAATGTTGCATTATGCAGATAAAAAAAATGATAGAAGCAACCATTAATATAACAATTTATTGATTTTAATGTCACTAGATAATATGCAAATGTCTATTGATGTGTTATTCCAATAACATATGATATAATTATTACACTCCATCACCACCACCACCCTAACACTTCACTGTAGTGCCAACGAACAAATCCTCGATCACGAAAGAATCAATCAACACGTTTGAGAACTGTATATTGCTTGGCCATAGCACACTGCAGATATGCCAATAGTATCAGTATCAGCAGTATTATCCTTTATATCTAGTTTCTTTATCGACCACTTGAAAATATGAACAATATACAACACCTTATCTGGTTCACATAATATGTAGTTAAGACCCTCCACTACAAAAGATTATCCTCTGGTAACCAATAACACAATTTATATTTTGTTTTCTCCATCCCTTTGCATCTCCTTCCTACTTGTGTTATTTTTTTTTAATTTATTGCGCAATGGCGTCAAACAATAGATAGGCAACAAAACATAAGCGAAGACTAGGATCCTTGAAAATCTAATGACCACGGGGACACACACTCACGCACCCATCCACACACTTACGGAAACATAACAACACGAAACACGTGAATACAGACAAAAAATTACTTTATAAACTACTTAAATTCACCAAAACAAAGGTGGCGCACCTCAAGTTCCTCCAAAACTTGGTGGTTCAGCAGGTGTGGACATATAGCCTGTAAAAGTCATGAGTGGCAGATACAAGTTTGGAGTATTACTGGTCAGGTGAAGAAACTCGACTATGGGTGTGAGGTGTACTCTTCTGCCACCGATGCCCGTCTCAGAGTTTTAGACCCAGTCCATCATGCTGGAGTACGTCTGGCGACCGGAGCCTTCAGGTCGTCCCCAATCTCCAATCTCCTGGTGGACGCTAATGAGCCACCTCTTGATCTCCGTCGCCAGTCC
>JAWQEG010001606.1:0-30000 GCA_033782935.1 Petrolisthes cinctipes | reverse complement strand
ATCTTCACTACCCGGATTATGTCACATCATTATGTTTTAGTAAAGTAACATCTTCACTATTAAGTACACATCTTCACTACTCAGATTATATCACATGATTATATTCCAGGTTAATTAACTACAAAATTGAGTCACATGATATTCCAGGTCATGTTCCAGGTTAGGTTCCAGGTCAGGTTCCAGGTTAGCTACAAAACTTTATATGCAAATTAAAACCTGGAAAAGTTAACCTGGAACCTGGAAAGTGAACCTGGAATCTGGTCATGTGACTGTGTGTATATTTTATAGTTAACCTGGAATATACGCAATCATACACGTCAAGGTAAATACAGTAAAAATACATGAAATACAGTAGAAATACATTAAAATACAGTAGAAATACATGAAAATACAGTAGAAATACATGAAAATACAGAAATATGCTTGAAAATACAGTAAAAATACATTAAAATATACAAACACACGCGTGAAAATACATTAAAAATACATTAAAATACATTATAATGAAAATACAGTAAAATACATTATAATGAAAATACATTAAAATACATAAAAATACAGAAACACTCAGGTAAATACAAGATACATACATATATAAAATACAATGAAAATACAGTGAGAATACATTAAAATACAGAAACACATGAAAATACATTAAAATACATTAAAATACAGAAACATGCAGTACAAATACATAAAAATACACAAAAATACACAAACACACATGAAAATACAGCAAAATACATAAAATACAGCAAAATACATAAAAATACACAAACATACATAAAAATACATTAAAAATACATTAAAATACACAAACACTTATGAAAATACAGGTAAATACAAGATACATACATAAAATACAGTAAAAATACAGTAGAAATACATTAAAATACAGAAACACGCATGAAAATACAGTAGAAATACATTAAATACAACAAAAATACATTAAAATACACACACACTCATGAAAATACATTAAAATATATTAAAATACACAAATTATTATTATTATTATTATTATTATTACTATTATTACTATTATTATTACTACTACTACTACTACTACTACTACTATTATTATTATTAATATTACTATTATTATTATTATTATTATTATTATTATTATTATTATTACTATTATTACTACTATTATTATTATTACTATTATTATTACTACTACTATTATTACTATTATTACTACTATTATTACTATTATTACTATTACTATTATTATCACTACTATTATTATCACTACTATTATTATCACTACTATTATTATCACTACTATTATTATTATTACTATTATTATTATTACTATTACTACTACTACTACTACTACTACTACTACTACTATTATTATTATTACTACTACTACTATTACTACTATTACTACTATTATTATTATTACTACTATTACTATTATTATTATTATTATTATTATTTCTAGGGAATATAGAAAATGGAGGTGAAAACATCTCACATATACAACGAACTCCCGGACATCGTCACGGAGCGCTCCGGGGACATCATCGGCCTGCCCCCCACACAGCACCCCCCGCCCCCACCCCCAGGAGACCCCGACGCCACCTGCCCCAAGCACCAACTCCGAGCCTTCCTTGAGAAACTGGTGCCTTCAAGCGATAAAGATGAAGTGGTCGACCAGGTGATTAAAAAATTATTATTAATTAAGTTTATTACATAATTTATTTCTTAATTTATTACATAGTTTATTACATAATTTATTACATAGTTTATTACATAATTTATTACATAATTTATTACATAATTTTATACATAGGCTTGGGTGGGGGTGGGGGGTTTGGGGGGTGCGGGAGAAGGGGACAGGCTTGGGGGGGGGGGGTTTGGGGTTGACCATACATAGTTTATTACATAATTTATTACATAGGCTTGAGGGGGGGGGTTTGGGGGGTGCGGGAGTAGGGGTACAGGCTTGGGGGGTGCGTGAGTATGGGGACAGGCTTAGGGGGGGGGTTTGGGTTTGGGGTGTGTGTGAATAAGGGGACAGGCTTGGGGGGGAGGGGTTTGGGGGGTGCGGGAATAGCGGGACAGGCTTAGAGGGGGGGGGGTTTGGGGGGTGCAGGAGTAGGGGGACAGGCTTGGGGGTTTGGGGGGTGCGGGAATAGGGGGACAGGCTTGGGGGTTTGGGGGGTTGGGGGGTGCGGGAATAGGGGGACAGGCTTGGGGTCGACCAGGTGATTAAAAAATTATTATTATTAAGTTTATTACATAATTTATTTCTTAATTTATTACATAATTTATTACATAATTTATTACATAATTTAGTTTATTACATAATTTATTACATAATTTATTACATAGGCTTGGGTGGGGGGGGGGTTTGGGGGGTGCGGGAATAGGGGGGGGGTTTGGGGGGTGCGGGAGTAGGGGGACAGGCTTAGGGGGAGGGGTTGGGGGGTGCGGGAGTAGGGGGACAGGCTTGGGGGGGGTTTGGGGGGGTGCAGAAATAGGGGGACAGGCTTGGAGGGGGGGGTTTGGGGGGTGCAGGAGTAGGGGGACAGGCTTGGGGTCGACCAGGTGACAATATTATTTTTAAGTTTATTACATAATTTATTACATAATTTATACATAGTTTATTACATAATTTATTACATAATTTATTTTATTACATAATTTATTTTATTACATAATTTATTTTATTACATAATTTATTTTATTACATAATTTTTTACATAATTTATACATAGTTTATTACATAATTTATTACATAATTTATTACATAATTTATGTAAGTGAAATTAACACAAAATAAATCTATAGTGTATTAATACATCCTTAAAAATAAATCTATAGTGTATTAAAAATAAATCTATAGTGTATTAATACGTCCTTAAAAATAAATCTATAGTGTATTAATAACTCCTTAAAAATAAATAAATCTATAGTGTATTAAAAATAAATCTATAATGTATTAAAAATAAATCTAGTGTATTAAAAATAAATCTATAGTGTATTAATACGTCCTTAATTATTTTCTAGGTAAGGAAAGGATTCTTACTGAGGGAGAAACAACCAAGGATCCGACCCCACAAGTCCCTCAGGAAACCCAAAAACACCCACCAGGCACCGAACCGCGGCCGCAAGCGCCTGACGGGGCGGGAGAGACGCGCCCTTGGCCTAAACACCGTCGACCGCGCCAACAAATCATTCGCACACTTCGCACCCATCAACGACATCTGGCGGGACTACGCGCGGACGCTACTCGGCATCTCGCACTTCCGTCAGGGCGGGTGGAAGGCCGGAGACCGCGACACACGCACGGAGACAGTCCAGAATAGGGTGCGGAAAATGGACTACTTCGGTTGTCTGGTGCGTGTGTCGGCCTCCCGGTGCTCGGAGTTCGTGGGCGTCACCGGTATAGTACTCCGGGAGACTAAGAATACCATGGTCGTCGTGTGTCCCGACGACCGGGTGAAAACAATACCCAAGCTTCACTCCGAGTTTAGCTTCGTGGTGGACGGTGTAGGGTTTACTATCCTTGGTAACCATCTTCACCAACGACCTGCTGACAGAGCTAAACATAATTTTAAAAAACATTCACTTTATCTCTGATGTAATTATATTTAAGTGGGGGGGGCAGGCTTGGGGGGGGTTAGGGGGGTGCAGGAGTAGGGGGACAGGCTTGGGGGGGGTTTAGGGGGGTGCAGGAGTAGGGGGACAGGCCTGGGAGGGGGTTAGGGGGGTGCGGGAATAGTGGGACAGGCTCAGGGGGGGTTTAGGGGGTGCGGGAATATGGGGACAAGCTTGGGGGGGGTTAGGGGGGTGCGGGAGTAGGGGGACAGGCTCGGGGGGGTTTAGGGGGGTGCAGGAGTAGGGGGACAAGCTTCACTCCGAGTTTAGCTTCGTGGTGGACGGTGTAGGGTTTACTATCCTTGGTAACCATCTTCACCAACGACCTGCTGACAGAGCTAAACATAATTTTAAAAAACATTCTCTCTATCTCTGATTTAATTATATTTAAGTGGGGGGGGCAGGCTTGGGGGGGGTTAGGGGGGGTGCAGGAGTAGGGGGACAGGCTTGGGGGGGGTTAGGAGGGTGCAGGAGTAGGGGGACAGGCTTGGGGGGGGTTTAGGGGGGTGCAGGAGTAGGGGGACAGGCCTGGGAGGGGGTTAGGGGGGTGCGGGAATAGTGGGACAGGCTCGGGGGGGGTTTAGGGGGGTGCAGGAATATGGGGAGAGGCTTGGGGGATGCAGGAGTAGGGGGACAGGCTCGGGGGGGATTAGGGGGGTGCGGGAATAGGGGGACAGGCTTGGGGGGGGGTTAGGGGGGTGCAGGAGTAGGGGGGACAAGCTTCACTCCGAGTTTAGCTTCATGGTGGACGGTGTAGGGTTTACTATCCTTGGTAATCATCTTCACCAACGACCTGCTGACAGAGCTAAACATAATTTTAAAAAACATTCTCTCTATCTCTAATTTAATTAATATTTAAGTGGGGGGTGCGGGAATAGGGGGGACAGGCTTGGGGAGGGTGTGGGAATAGGCGGGGGCAGGCTTGGGGGGTGCGGGAGTAGGGGGACAGGCTTGGGGGGTGCTGGAATAGGGGGACAGGCTTGGGGGGTGCGGGAATAGGGGACAGGCTTAGGGTGGGTAGAAAGCCTGTCCCCCTACTCCCGCACCCCCCCAAGCCTGTCCCCCTACTCCCGCACCCCCTAACCCCCCCCCAAGCCTGTCCCCCTACTCCCGCACCCCCCTAACCCACCAAAGACCTGCTGACAGAGCTAAACATAATTTTAAAAAACATTCTCTCTATCTCTGATTTAATTAATACTTCAGTAATTATGTATGTATGTGTGTATGTATGTATGTAATTAACAATTCTACTCGAGTATTTATGTATGTATGTATGTAATTTGATATCTACAGTAGTAATTATGTATGTATGTACAGTCGGCAAAAAAAGTTTCGTTAGCATCCTTTTAACACTGTGATGTAATGGTGGTAGGCCTGGCGTGACGGGAGTGTCTATATATACTTCCGTCAACACATGTGCTCCTCAGTGTCTATTGGGCAGGGGAGTAGGAATGACGTTCTTTACCCAGTGCTACTTTTTCTGGGTATTTCACGGTTATTCTTGTTCTAAAATACTCAGACTCATTACCTTATGTTTAATAATGAATAGTTGAATAGTAAGAGTTCTTGAACATTCAAAATTTAATTTAAAATTAGTTAAACTTTTGATATAAAGAGACAGAGTGCAATGTTTGTGACTGCCACGGGCCGCGGCCTGCATATTATGGCCAATGTGGCCTGTTTAGGGTATAGGCTGTGTGTGTAGACACTCACCGTCTACACACACTTTACCATTGTGTACTGTGTAGGGTATAGGGTGTGTGTGTGGTTGACACTCACCATCTATACACACTTTACCATTGTGTACTGTGTAGGGTATAGGGTGTGTGTAGACACTCACCGTCTACACACACTTTACCAATGTGTACTGTGTAGGGTATAGGGTGTGTGTGTAGTCACTCACCGTCTATACACACACAGCCAATGTGTACTGTGTAGGGTATAGGCTGTGTGTGGTTGTCACTCACCGTCTACACACACTTTACCATTGTGTACTGTGTAGGGTATAGGCTGTGTGTAGTCACTGGCCGTCTACACACACTTTACCAATGTGTACTGTGTAGGGTATAGGCTGTGTGTAGACACTCACCATCTACACACACACAGCCAAACACTTAACACTTCTATGGATGGAACTAAATGATGGTTATATTTTCTGGTCCAAACATTACATCAGAGTAAGAATATCACAGGTATAATGTAATAAGTTTATTAAGCTGACATAGCATTGCATAAGAGCAACGAACACCCATCCTATCTCATTGAAAGCTACTAGGTTACTGATGAGTGACGATTGACGATCAGACCGTTCAGACGACATCCCAAGGCAGACCGAAGCCAATGCCTCCACCACCCATACTGTCCAGCCCAGCCCAGACAAAGACCATATCAGTCTGGGATGATAAGGCTTAACACCCAAGTAGGCACAGTACCAACCCAACATCGGCTACCCAGGTTAAAATTAACGTAGGGGTGGGAACGAAACTTTTTTTGCCGACTGTATATAATTTGATATCTCGAATAGTAATTGTGTGTGTATGTATGTATGTAATTTGATTGGAATGGGAAAGAGAAGGAGAGAGAAAGAGAGAGAAGGAAAGGAAGAAAACGAGGAAAAGAAGAATAGGAAAGTAGGAAAGAGAAGGAGGAAAGGAGGAAAAGGAAGAAAGAAGAAAAGAAGGAAAGAAGAGAAAGAAGAAGAGGAAAGAGAAGGAAAGGAAAAGGAAGAAAGAAGAAGAGGAAAGTAGGAAAGAAGGAAAGAAGAAAAAGAAAGAGAAGAAAAGAAGAAAGAAGAGAGAAGGAAAGGAGGAAAGAGGAGGAGGAAAGGAGGAAAAGGAAGAAAGAAGAAGAGGAAAGAAGAAAAAGAAAGAGAAGAAAAGAAGAAAGAAGAGAGAAGGAAAAGGAAGGAAAGAGAAGGAAAATAAAAAATATATCAATAAGGTTAATAATAAAAATATCAATCAATGAATATTAATAATTTTACTTCTGTCCAATATTATTATTATACATATTTTTTTTTTTATACAATATACTTAAATACTATACATTAATAATAATAATAATAATAATAATAAAATAAAGTGATGAAGGGAATAATTAACTTTTTATTATTATTTTTATTATTATTATTATTATTATATTTTTCTATACAATATACTTAATACTATACATTAATAATAATAATAATAATAATAATAATAATAATAATAATATAGTGATTAAAGGAATAATTAACTTTTTATTATTATTATTATTATTATTATTATATTTTTCTATACAATATACTTAATAATAATAATAATAATAAAATACAGTGATGAAGGGAATAATATATATATTTTTTTTATTATTATTATTATTATTATTATTATTATTATTATTATTATTATTATTATTATTATCAAGGCAATTGAATATGGAAGCCTAGATTTCAACAGAACTTTGTGTGTGTGTGTGTGTGTTCGTGTACTTGAGTGTGTTTGTGTACTTGTGTATGTGTGTGTGTGTGTGTGTTATGATAGCTGTGTGTGTGTGTGTGTGTGTATTATGATAGCTGTGTGTGTGTGTGTGTGTATTATGATAGCTGTGTGTGTGTGTGTATTATGATAGCTGTGTGTGTGTTTGTGTGTGTATTATGGTAGCTGTGTGTGTGTGTGTGTTTGTGTGAAAGTGTGTGTGCGTGTATGTACTTGTGCGTGTGTGTGTGTGTGTTAAAAATCCTGTTACATTAATATTATATAAACTACTATTGACTAGATTAGACTAAATATTTATAATAATAATAATAATAATAATAATAAAAATAATAATAATAATGATAATAATAATGAGCCTGTGTGTGTGTGTGTGTATGTGTATGTGTGTGTGTGTGTGTGATGTGTGTGTGTGTGTGTGTATGTGTGTGTGTGTGTGTGTATATGTATGTGTCCTTCAAATATTGCCATGAAACACACACACACACACACACAGCTATCATAATACACACACACACACATACATACATACATACATACACACACACACACACACACACACACACACACACATACACACACACACAGGGACATTATTATTATTATTATTATTATTAACATTATTATTATTATTATTATTATTAACATTATTATTATTATTATTATTATTATTATTATTATTACTAGAATATATTAGGAGGAATTAGTAGCATTCAAATTACCATACACATAATTAATATATTAATTACTAATAGTTAATTAATACATAATAATAATTACTAATAGTTAATTAATACATAATAATAATTACTAATAGTTAATTAATACATAATAATAATTACTAATAGTTAATTAATACATAATAATAATTACTAATAGTTAATTAATACATAATAATAATTACTAATAGTTAATTAATACATAATAATAATAATACTAATCATACTTTTAATACAAAGTTATTACCTATGTATATTCTGTATATATATATATATATTTAATTATAATACAAGTGTATGATGTATGTGTGTATAATTATAATGTATGTGTGTATGTATGTATGTGTGTATAATTATAATGTATGTCTGTATGTGTGTATATAATGTATGTATGTATATAATGTATGTGTATGATTATAATGTATGTCTGTATGTGTGTATATAATGTATGTATGTGTGTATATAATGTATGTGTGTATATAATGTATGTGTGTATGTCTGTATATAATGTATGTATGTATGTATATAATGTATGTGTGTCTGTATATAATGTATGTTTGTATAATTATAATGTATGTATGTAAGTATTAATACATATAAGGTTAACTCATACTAATTATTGTGTGTGTGTGTGTGTGTGTGTGTGTGTGTGTGTGTTATTGTTTTAAGTAGTGTGTGTGTGTGTGTGTGTGTGTTATTGTTTTAAGTAGTGTGTGTGTGTGTGTGTGTGTGTTGTTTTAAGTAGTGTGTGTGTGTGTGTGTGTGTGTTGTTTTAAGTAGTGTGTATGTGTGTGTGTGTGTGTTATTGTTTTAAGTAGTGTGTGTGTGTGTGTGTGTGTGTTATTGTTTTAAGTAGTGTGTGTGTGTGTGTGTGTGTGTTGTTTTAAGTAGTGTGTATGTGTGTGTGTGTGTGTATGTGTGTGTTTGTTATTGTTTTAAGTAGTGTGTGTGTGTGTATTATTGTTTTAAGTAGTGTGTGTGTTATTGTTTTAAGTAGTGTGTGTGTGTGTGTGTGTGTGTGTTGTTTTAAGTAGTGTGTAGCTGCTTGTAATTAATTAAAAGATGGTAGTTAACGTGTGTGTGTGTGTGTGTGTGTGTGTGTGTGTGTGTGTTATTGTTTTAAGTAGTGTGTGTGTGTGTGTGTGTTGTTTTAAGTAGTGTGTAGCTGCTTGTAGTAAATTAAAAGATGGTAGTTAACATGTGTGTGTGTGTGTGTGTGTTATTGTTTTAAGTAGTGTGTGTGTGTGTGTGTTGTTTTAATTAGTGTGTGTGTGTGTTATTGTTTTAAGTAGTGTGTGTGTGTGTGTGTGTGTTATTGTTTTAAGTAGTGTGTAGCTGCTTGTAATTAATTAAAAGATGGTAATTAATCTATTTATTGAAAAGTTTATCACTCCTGTATGGATGATATTATTTTTGACCACGACTGTATGTGTATGTATATGTACGTATGTGTATAAATATGTATGTATGTATAGAACTCATGTATGTGTATGTGTATATATGTATGTATAGAACTCATATATGTATGTGTATGCGTGTGTATAACTCATGTATGTATGTGTATAGACCTCATGTATGTATAGAACTCATGTATGTATGTATGTATGTATTATTGATCATTTAATAACTTATCAACAAAACCAGTAACTTGCTTATGAGACACCAGACCTACAAACTTATATATGTATGTGTATGTATGTATAGAGCTCATGTATGTATGCGTATGCGTATATGTATGTGTATATGTATGTGTATAACTCATGTATGTATGTATGTATGCGTGTGTATAGAGCTCATGTATGTATGCATATGTGTATATATGTATGTGTAGAATGCATGTATGTATGTGTATGTACGCGTATATGTATGCGTATGTATATGTGTATGTATTATTGATCATTCAACAACTTCTGAACAAACCCAGTCACTTCTTTATGTATGTGTGTGTATAGAGAACTCATGTACGTATAGAATGCATGTACGTATATATATGTATGCGTATAGACCTCATGTATGTATGCGTATGTGTATAACTCATGTATGTATGCGTGTGTATGTATTATTCGTCATTTAATAACTTCTCAACAAACCCAGTAACTTCTTTGTGAGACCAGACCTACAAACTTATGTATGTATGTGTATATATATGTATGTATGCGTATATATATGTATGTATGTATGTATAGAACTCATGTATGTGTATGTATGTATGCGTATGTGTATGTATGTATGTATAGAGCTCATGTACGTATATATATGTACGCGTATATGTATGTATAGAGCTCATGTACGTATATATATGTACGCGTATATGTATATATGTATGCGTATGTATATGTATGTATGCGTGTATGTATTATTCGTCACTTAACAACTTCTCAACAAACCCAGTAACTTCTTTATGTGAGACAAGCCCTACAAACTTATGTATGTATGTATAGACCTTATGTATGTATGTATATGTATGTGTATAGACCTCATGTATGTATAGAACTCATGTATGTATGTATAGAACTCATGTATGTGTATATATGTATGTATAGAACTCATGTACGTATATATATGTATGCGTATGTGTATATATATATGCGTATGTGTATATATGTACGTGTATGTGTATATGTATGTATGTATGTGTGTATTATTCGTCACTTAATAACTTCTCAACAAACCCAGTCACTTCTTTATGTATGTGTGTGTATAGAGAACTCATGTACGTATAGACCTCATGTATGTGTATGTATGTACGCGTATAGACCTCATGTATGTATGCGTATGTGTATAACTCATGTATGTATGTGTATGTATGTATAGAACTCATGTATGTGTATGTACGCGTATAGAACTCATGTACGTATATATATGTATGCGTATGTATGTATATATGTATGTGTATATATGTATTATTCGTCATTTAATAACTTCTCAACAAACCCAGTAACTTCTTTGTGAGAGACCAGACCTACAAACTTATATATGTATGTGTATATATATGTATGTATGCGTGTATATGTCTGTATGTATGTATATAACTCATGTATGTATGTATAAAACTCATGTATGTATGTATAGAGCTCATGTACGTATATGTATGTATGTATAGAGCTCATGTACGTATATATATGTACGCGTATGTGTATATATATATGCGTATGTATGTATATATGTCTGTATATATGTATTATTCGTCACTTAATAACTTTTCAACAAACCCAGTAACTTCTTTGTGAGAGACGAGCCCTACAAACTTATGTATGTATGTATGTATAGAGCTCATGTATGTATGCGTATGTGCGTGTAACTCATGTATGTATGTATATAACTCATGTATGTATGTATAGAACTCATGTATGTATGCGTATGTGCGTGTAACTCATGTATGTATATATATGTACGCGTATATGTATGTATGCGTATGTGTATGTATGTATTATTCGTCACTTAATAACTTCTCAACAAACCCAGTAACTTCTTTGTGAGAGACGAGCCCTACAAACTTATGTATGTATGTATGTGTGTATAGAGCTCATGTATGTATGTATAGACCTCATGTATGTGTATGTATGTGTGTATAGCTCATGTATGTATGTATAGACCTCATGTATGTGTATGTATGTATGCGTATAGACCTCATGTATGTATGTATGTATGTATAGAATAACTCATGTATGTATGTATGTGTGTGTATAGAACTCATGTATGTGTATGTACGCGTATAGAACTCATGTATGTATGTATAGAACTCATGTATGTATGCGTATGTGTATAACTCATGTATGTATGCGTGTATGTATTATTCGTCACTTAACAACTTCTCAACAAACCCAGTAACTTCTTTGTGAGAGACGAGCCCTACGAACTTCCCCACCACCATGCCCCTGTGTATCCCGAGGACTGCTGGTACGGCCGTCACTTCAAACGCCTGTAGAAGGTCAATGTGTTCCTCTACCAGTACCTGAAGAAGAAGGGGTAGTGAAGATGTAGTAAATGCCTGAAGGAGGGGTAGTGAAGATGTATTAATTGCCTGAAGGAGGGGAAGAAAAAGGGGTAGTGAGGATGTTGTAATTGCCTGAAGGAGGGATTGTAATTGCCTGAAGGAGCGATTGTAAATGCCTGAAGGAGGGGAAGAAGAAGGGGTAGTGAAGATGTAGTAATTGCCTGAAGGAGGGGAAGAAGGAGGGGTAGTGAAGATGTATTAAATGCCTGTAGGAGGTCAATGTGTTCCTCTACCAGTACCTGAAGAAGAAGGGGTAGTGAAGATGTAGTAATTGCCTGAAGGAGGGGTAGTGAAGATGTAGTAATTGCCTGAAGGAGGGATTGTAAATGCCTGAAGGAGGGGAAGAAGGGGTAGTGAAGATGTGGTAATTGCCTGAAGGAGGGGAAGAAGAAGGGGAAGAAGGGACATATTAATACTAGTACCTGAAGGAGGGGAAGAAGGGGTAGTGAAGATTTGGTAATTGCCTGAAGGAGGGGAAGAAGGAGGGGTAGTGAAGATGTGGTAATTGCCTGAAGGAGGGGTAGTGAAGATGTAGTAATTGCCTGAAGGAGGGGTAGTGAAGATGTAGTAGTTGCCTGAAGGAGGGGTAGTGAAGATGTATTAAATGCCTGAAGGAGTGGTAGTGAAGATGTAGTAATTACCTGAAGGAGGGGAAGAAGTGGGTAGTGAAGATGTAGTTATTGCCTGAAGGAGGGGAGGAAGAAGGGGTAGTGAAGATGTAGTAAATGCCTGAAGGAGAGATTGTAATTGCCTGAAGGAGGGGAAGAAGAAGGGGGTAGTGAAGATGTAGTAAATGCCTGAAGGAGGGGAAGAAGAAGTAAAAGGGGGAGTAGAGACATAGTAAATGCCTCTACCATTATTATTATTATTATTATCATTATTACTATTATTATTATCATTATCATTATTATTATTATTCTCATTATTATTATTATTATTATTACTATTATTATCATCATTATTACTACTATCATTATTACTACTATCATTATTATTATTATTATTACCATCATTATTACTATTATCATTATTATTATTACCATTATTATTACTATCATTACTACTATTATCACTATTATTACTATTACTACTATTATCATTACTACTATTATAATCATCATCATCATCATTATTATTATTATCATTATTATTAACCCACCTCAGCTAGATGTAACTTATTTTGATTTTGTTGTATTATTATTACTATTATCATTATTATTATTATTATTATTATTATTATTATTACTACTACTACTACTACTACTACTATTATCATTATTATTATTATTATTATTATTACTATTATTATTATTATTATTACTATTATTATTATTATTATTACTATTATTATCATTATCATTATTACTATTATTATCATTATCATTATTACTACTATTATCATTATCACTATTACTACTACTATCATTATTACTATCACTATCATCATCATCATCATTATTATCATTATTAACTCACCTCAGCTAGATGTAACTTATTTTTATTTTGTCGTATTATTATTATTATTATTATTATTATTACTATTATTATTATTATTATTATTACTATTATTACTACTATTATTACTACTATTATCACTATTATTACTATCATTACTACTACTACTACTACTATTATTATTATTACTATTATCATTACTACTACTACTACTACTATTATTATTATTATTACTATTATCATTACTATCACTATTACTACTACTATTACTACTACTATTATTACTACTACTACTACTACTACTATTATTATTAACTTACCTCAGCTAGATGCAACTTATTTTGGTTTTGTTGTGCAATTATTATTATTATTATTATTATTATTACTACTATTATCATTACTATTATTACTATTACTACTACTACTATTATTATGATCATTACCATTATTATTACTATCATTATTATTACTACTATTATCATTATTATTATTACTATTATTACTACTATTACTACTATTACTACTATTATCATTACTACTACTACTACTACTACTACTACTACCACTATCATCACTACCACTATCATCATCACTATCAACCCACCTCAGCTAGATGTAACTTATTTTGGTTTTGTTGTGCAATTTTTTCGAGTAGAGGTCTCAAGGAGTGGCACGGCTCACACCAGTCAGCATGGAAGTTGACGATGACAGGTAACTCACTCCTCATTACCTGGTACAAAGGGAATTATTATTAGTATTATTATTGTTGTTGTAATCATTATTATTATTATTATCAGGGCGCAGTACACACATAATCAAGTGGGCCTTCTAACAGCCAATCAGGGCGCAGTATACCTTTACTCAGGGACTATAAATATATCTGTTACCTGTAAGACATTCATTCCTTTGACAATGGGTTTTAGAGAAAGCCGAAACGTCAGGCCAATAAACTCTCTTGGTAATTTGCTTTTCCATCTCCCCAGCAATATTAAAAAAATTATTCGTAAATTAGAAAAGATTTGCTACAAAATAAACAGTGTAGAGTTTGCAGTTATCTTCAACAAAACCTGTATTAAAGACGGTTTCCTTCCCAAATATTATCATTGTTATTGTTATTATTATTATTAGTAGTAGTAGTATTGTTGTTATTATTCTTGTTATTATTGTTATTGGTATTGTTATTATTGTTATTGGTATTAATATTATTATTGTTATTATTATTATTATTATTATTACTAAGTTTACAATGACAGGTAACTCACTCCTCATTACCTGGTGGAAAGGAATAATTATTATTTTTATTATTATTATTATTATTATTATTACTGGTATTATTATTGTTATTATTTTATTGTGTAACTAACTTCTCATTATATACCTGTTGAAAAGAATTATTATTATTATTCCGGTTATTATTATTATTATTATTATTATTATTAAAAAATACGAGACAAATTTTTTCATACACAATTCAAAAATACGCGACAAAATTTTCATACACAAAAAAATATATTAAAAATACACAAAAAAATTTCATGTTCAGTATACACAAATTTTTTTTAAATAAGCAAAAAAAAAAAAAAAAAATCGCACACAATTATAAAAATATGCAAAAAAAAAATTCGCACAAAATTCAAAAATACGCAAAAAAAATTCCAAGTTCAGTATACACATTTTTTTTAAATAAGCAAAAAAAAAAAAAAAAAAAAAAAAAAAATTCACACGCAATTCAAAAATATGCATTTTTTTTTGGCACAAAATTAAAAAATACACAAAAAAAATTTCATGTACAGTATACACAATTTTTTTTAAATAAGCAAAAAAAAAATTCGCACACAATTCAAAAAATATGCAAAAAATTTTTCGCAAAAATTAAAAAAAAAAAAAAAAAAAAAAAAAAAATTGTCTCACCTTATTTTTAAACTCGTCTTCGCTGGCAATATTATACACGTCCCTGGCTGGTGGTGTATGATGTATGGCTCTGGTGTATGGTAGTGGTGGTGGTGTGGGGGTGGTTGGGGGTGGGGGTAGTGGTGGGGGCAGGGGGTGTCCGGTTGTGAGTAGGAGGGCTGACCGGGCCACCACCCCCCCCGACCCTCTTACCAGCAGACGCATACTTGATTTTATTTTATTTATTAATTAATTTTGTGGTTCTGTGTTATTATTATTGTTATTATTTTTTTTTTCTTTCTATTATTTAGTTATTAATTTTGTGGTTCTGTATTATTATTATGATTTTTTTTCTTTATTATTTTTATTTTCTATTTTTTTCTGTATTATTATTATTATTATTTTTTTTTTTTTCTATTTTTTCTATTATTTTTATTTTATTTTTCTATTTTTTCTGTATTATTATTATTATTACTATTTTTTTTCTATTATTTTTTTTTTCTATTTTTTCTGTATTATTATTATTTTTGTTTATTATTATTGTTTACATCCACTTTTCGTGTTGTTTACATCCACTTTTCTTATTGTTTACATCCACTACTCATATTGTTTACATCCACTTTTATTATTGTTTACATACACTTTTCTTGTTTATATTTAATTTTCTTATTGTTTACATCCACTTTTCTTTTTGTTTAGATCCACTTTTCTTGTTTACATCCACTTTTGTTATTGTTTACATAAATAACTGTTTTTCTTATTGTTTACATCCAGTATTGTTATTGTTTATATTTATTTTCCTTATTGTTTACATCCACTTTTATTTTTTGTTTACATCTACTTTTGTTATTGTTTACATATATAGCTGTCTTTCGTGTTGTTTATATTTACCAGTTGCGTGACAATGCTATTTTTTACATTGTTTATAATTATCTACAATAAACAAACACAATTCAATTAAGATATTTTTCAAGATAGGTCAGGTCGGGTCGGGTTGGGTCGGGTCGGGTCGGGTTGGGTTGGGTCGGGTCGGGTTGGGTTGGGTCGGGTCGGGTTGGGTTGGGTTAGGTTAAGTTAGGTTAGGTTAGGTTGGGTTAGGTTAGGTTAGGTTAGGTTAGGTTCGGTTGGGTTAGGTTAGGTTAGGTTAGGTCGGGTCGGGTCGGGTCGGGTCGGGTCGGGTCGGGTTGGTTTAGGTTAGTTAGATCAGATCAGATTAGGTTAGGTTAGGTTAGATTAGATTAGGTTAAGGTATGTTAGGTTAGGTTAGATTAGGACAGGTTAGGTTAGGTTAAGTCAGGATAGGTCAGGTCAGGTCAGGTCAGATCAGGTTAGGTTAGGTTAAAATTAAAGTTTAACTCTCTTTAAAGGTGTCGCAAAGATTGGTTCGACGCTTTGAATTAAAACGACACACACCCCCAACACGGCAGACAGTCCTACCAACCCTACCACTACGGCACGACACACAAACAGGTTATCCGTCACCTGTAGAGAGAGAGAGAGAGAGAATAGGTTAATTAAGGTGTGTGTGTGAGAGAGAGAGAGAAAGAGAGAGAGAGAGATTAATGTTATAAAAATGTAAAAATATTCGCACCACTTAGAAAAATGTGCAAAAAAAATTGTCATAAAATTCGCACCACTTAAAAAAATGTGTTGTAAAAAATTATCATAAAAATTTGCACCACTTAAAAAAAACGTGTTGTAAAAATTGTCATAAAAATGTGTTAAAAATATCAAAAAAATTTAAAAATTTGCTAAAAAAAAATTGTAATAAAAATTCGCACCACTTAAAAAAATGTGCAAAAAAAAAATTGTCATAAATATGTGTCAAAAATATCAAAAAAATTATATAATGTGCTAAAAAAATTAATTATCGTTAAAATTCGCACCACTTTGTCAATGTTAGGTTGTCGGTGTTGAGGGTGTTGTGGTATGAGTAGCAGTAGTGTAATGGAGACGACCCCCGCCACCGCCACCGCCACCACCATATTTAAATGTGCTTAATTAAAAAATGTGTCAAAAATGTGTCAAAAAATGTGTTAATAATGTGTTAATAATGTATAAAAAATGTGTTAAAAAATGTGTCTAAAACGTAAACAAAAAATTAATAATGTATAAAAAATGTGTTAAAAATGTGTTATAATGTGTTAATAATGTATAAAAAATGTGTTAAAAAAAGTGTCAAAAACGTAAAAATAAAAATAAAAATGTGTCAAAAATATCAAAAAATTAAAAAATATGCTAAAAAAAAATATTATAAATGTGTTAAAAACGTAAAAAAAAAAATTAAAAATGTGTCAAAAATATCAAAAAATTTAAAATGTGCTAAAAAAAATTAATTATCGTTAAAATTCGCACCACTTTGTCAATGTTAGGCTGTCGGTGTTGAGGGTGTTGTGGTATGAGTAGCAGTAGTGTTATAGAGACGACCCCCGCCACCGACACCACCACCACCATATTTGAATGTGCTTAATTAAAAAAATGTGTCAAAAATGTGTCAAAAATGTGTTAATAATGTGTTAAAAAAAGTGTTAAAAATGTGTTAAAAAATGTGTCTAAAACGTAAAAATAAAAATAAAAATGTCAAAAATATCAAAAAATTAAAAAATGTGCTAAAAAAAATTCTCATAAAAATCCACACCACTTAAGAAAAAGTGTTGAAAAAATTGTAATAAAAATGTGTCAAAAAAAAAAAAAAAAAAAAAATTGTAAAAATTATCATAAAAATTCGCACCACTAAAAAAAATGTGCAAAAAATTGTCATAAAAATGTGTTGTAAAAATTATCATAAAAATTCGCACCACTTTGTCAATATTAGGTTGTCGGTGTTGAGGGTGTTGTGGTATGAGTAGCAGTAATGTTATTGAGACGACCCCCGCCACCACCACCACCACCATATTTGAATGTGCTTAATTAAAAAATGTGTCAAAAATGTGTCAAAAATGTGTTAATAATGTGTTAATAATGTATAAAAAATGTGTCTAAAACGTAAAAATAAAAATAAAAATGTCAAAAATATTAAAAAAATTATAATATGTGCTAAAAATTGTATAAAAAATGTGTTAAAAAATGTGTCAAAAACGTAAAAAAAAAAAAAAAAATGTGTCAAAAATATCAAATTTTTTTAAAATGTGCTAAAAAAAATTAATTATCGTTAAAATCCGCACCACTTTGTCAATATTAGGTTGTCGGTGTTGAGGGTGTTGTGGTATGAGTAGCAGTAGTGTAATGGAGACGACCCCCGCCACCGCCACCACCATATTTGAATGTGCTTAATTAAAAAAATGTGTCAAAAATGTGTTAAAAATGTGTTAAAAATGTGTCAATAATGTATACAAAATGTGTCAAAAATGTCAAAAAAATTATAATATGTGCTAAAAGAAATTCTCATAAAAATTCGCACCACTTAAAAAAAATGCGTTGAAAAAATTGTAATAAAAATGTGTCAAAAAAAAAAAAAAAAAAAAATTGTAAAAATTATCATAAAAATTCGCACCACTTAAAAAAAATGTGCAAAAAATATTGTCATAAAAATTCGCACCACTTTGTCAATATTAGGTTGTCGGTGTTGAGGGTGTTGTGGTATGAGTAGCAGTAATGTAATGGAGACGACCCCCGCCACCGCCACCGCCACCGCCGCCACCAGTGTTGTCGGCGATGCTTGTTGTTGTTGTTGTTGTTGTCTGGTGCCGCACGCGATGCCAGCTGCCGCGGCCGCCACTGCCCACACCGCCACCAGTACCACCACGCCGATGCCCACGCCACCGGCCGCCACCATTTGGGTTAATTATTAGTTGTGTGGTAAGTGTCGTTAACCATGCACCTGTGTTAATTAAGATGGGTTAATTAAGATGTGTTAATTAAGAGGGTAATTAAGGTCATTTTAGACAGGTTAATTAAGAGGTTATTTAAGGTTATTTAGACAGGTAAAGCATAGGTTAATTAAGAGGTTAAATAAGGTCATTTTAGACAGGTTAATTAAGAGGGTAATTAAGATAGGTAAAGCATAGGTTAATTAAGGTCATTTTAGACAGGTTAATTAAGATAGGTAAAGCACAGATTAATTAAGATAGGTAAAGCATAGGTTAATTAAGACAGGTAAATTATGTTTGTAAAACGGGTCATATCTCGAAAACACCATAGATGAAAACCCAACCCAACCTAACCTAACCTAACCTAACCTACCCTAACCTATCCTATCTTAACCTAACCTAACCTAACCTAACCTAACCTAACCTAACCTTACCCTAAACCTAACCTAACCAATCCTATCCTAACCTAACCTAACCTAACCTTACCCTAAACCTAACCTAACCAAACCTAACCTAACCTATCCTAACCTAACCCAATCCAATCTAACCTAACCTAACCTAACCTAACCTAACCAAACCTAACCTATCCTATCCTAACCTAACCCAATCCAATCTAACCTAACCTAACCTAACCTAACCTAACCTAACCAAACCTAACCTAACCTAACCTAACCCAACCTAACTTAACCTAACCTAATCTTACCTAACCTAACCTAACCTAACCTTACCCTAAACCTAACCTAACCAAACCTAACCTATCCTATCCTAACCTAACCCAATCCAATCTAACCTAACCTAACCTAACCTAACCTAACCAAACCAAACCTAACCTAACCTAACATAACCCAACCTAACCTAACCTAACCCAACCTAACCTAACCTAACCTAATCTTACCTAACCTAACCTAACCAAGTTTGACCTAACCTAACCTAACCAAGTTTAACCTAACCTAACCAAAATAGTGGGTAATGATACTAAAATATACGGTATTTATTGAAAGAATTACCGTTTTGTAGCAGTGTTGCCATATCCGGCTGGGTCCCAGTATTTTGCCCCGGTCATTTTCTGTACTTTACCACAGTTATTTCCCGGTAGTTTGTCCAGGTTAGGTCCCGGTAGTCTGCCCAGGTTAGGTCCCGGTAGTTTGCCCAGGTTAGGTCCCGGTAGTTTGCCCAGGTTAGGTCCCGGTAGTTTGCCCAGGTTAGGTCCCGGTAGTCTGTCCAGGTTAGGTCCCGGTAGTCTGTCCAGGTTAGGTCCCGGTAGTTTGTTCAGGTTAGGTCCCGGTAGTCTGTCCAGGTTAGGTCCCGGTAGTCTGATGCGGTCTAGGTTAGGTTAGGTTAAGTAGTAAAGGTAGAAAATAGTCTTAGAATGGTCTAAATAAGTGGGTAATGAAGGTAGAAAAAACGTACGCAATAACGGTAATTCATTCAATATTTACCATTTTACGTAACCTAACCTAACCTAACCTAACCTAACCAAAATAGTGGGTAATGATACTAAAATATACATTAATAGTGAACCCAGTTATTCTATAAATTTACCAATTATTAGTATATAGATATAAACTTAATATAGACGTATATATACACATTATAAGCAGTAATAATTGTCTTCGGTAAATATAGACGTATATATAATTATTTACAACTATAATAGACCAATAATAAGTTAATTAGAAACCCAATATAGATGTAAACTTAATAATATAGACGAATATATACAAATTATAAGCAGAAATAAATTTTGTAAGTAAATATAAGCTAATATTTACGTGTTCCTCTTGGCCTTCGCTAGTCAAGGTTAGAAGTAGACCATCTCAATTTTATTTATTACCATTTTATTTAGTTTTTTCTCTTATCTTCGTGTTTTATCGTATAATTTTCATATCTTTTGGACTATGGAGAGTGAATGAGTTAAAATGTTTAATAAGTAAAGTGTTATCAGTGTTTTGTCGTAATATATAATGACATCACAAGGTCAAGATAAGATAAAGTCAAGCGTGGTTTGTTTACATGATCAGAATTATTTACCTAATTATAAAATATCAACATTTTTAAATAAGCATTTTTATTATATCTTTCTACGAATAATAAATAATTAAATACATCTTATATATTGGTAATAATGATTTTCAGCTTAAATTAGTTAGAAGTGTAGTTAGGAAATTGTTAATAAAATTCTTTGACAATTTATATTAATTAATAGCACTTATAGTTATGTTTATAATTATGTAAACCAAATTATGAAACATTAATTGCTGTAATATTGTGTGTATTTATTTTTTTAATTATACGAATCCACGACTGATTCTAATTTCTGAATAAATCAATGAATTAATTTTACTTTATTAATTAAATTTATTATTATTATTATTATTATTATTATTATTATACGTAACTTCAGTGACATCTGGGTTAGGGTAAGGTGAAAGGTAGACGTCCCACCCTCTGTTTTAATTATGTTTATATGGATCTTAATAATAATTTTTTTTTAATAATTGCTGTGGTATTATATGTGTGAAGTACACTTTTGTTGGTGAGAAAAGTGTGTGTGTTTTGTTGGTGTGTGTGTGTGTGTTTTATTGGTGTGAAAAGTGTGTGTGTGTGTGTATTTTTTTGTTGGTGTGAAATGTGTGTGTATTGTTTTGTTGGTGTGAAAAGTGTGTGTGTGTTTTTTTTTTGTTGGTGTGAAAGGTGTGTGTGTTTTTTTGTTGGTGTGAAAGGTGTGTGTGTTTTGTTGGTGTGTGTGTGTTTTGTTGGTGTGAAATGTGTGTGTATTGTTTTGTTGGTGTGAAAGGTGTGTGTGTGTGTGTGTTTTGTTGGTGTGAAAGGTGTGTGTGTGTATTTTTTTATTGGTGTGAAAAGTGTGTGTGTGTATTTTGTTGGTGTGAAATGTGTGTGTGTGTGTTTTATTGGAGTGAAAAGTGTGTGTATTTTGTTGGTGTGAAAGGTGTGTGTGTATGTATTTTGTCGGTGTGAAAGGTGTGTGTGTGTATTTTGTTGGTGTGAAAAGTGTGTGTTTTGTTGGTGTGAAAAGTGTGTGTGTATTTTATTGGTGTGAAAGGTGTGTGTGTATTATTATTATTATTATTATTATTTTATTTTTTTTTTATTTTTTTTTTTTATTTTATTTTTTTTTTTTGTGTGTGTTATGGAGTGGATTCTTTTAATACAGTGGTCTGTTTGTTATTGACTCGAATGTGCGTCAGCTGTGATAGTAACATTGAGCTTGTGTGTTTCGTGGCATAGTCAGGAGGAATCAGAAGCCTCCAAACACACACACACACACACACAGCTGTAGGGAAGGAGCTACACACACACACACCTATAGGGAAGGAGCTACACACACACACACAGCTACACACCTCAGAAGCCTCCAAACACACACAAACACACACACACACCTCAGAAGCTTCCAAACACACACACACACACCTCAGAAGCCTCCAAACACACACACACACACACACACACCTATAGGGAAGGAGCTACACACACACACCTCAGAAGCCTCCAAACACACACAAACACACACACACACACACACACCTCAGAAGCCTCCAAACACACACAAACACACACACACACACCTCAGAAGCCTCCAAACACACACAAACACACACACACACACCTATCACTACCAACACAGAATAATCTAATAAGTTACTAATTATCTACCCACTTCAAATGATAAGATTAATTAATTACGTATAGTTAAGTGGCTTATGTAATTAATTCCACTAACCTCATTAACTAAACTAATCTTACAGTAATTAAAAGAGAATTATTTCCTTATGTTATGTAATTTCAAGTATTATTATTATTATTATTATTATTATTATTATTATTATTTTTTTATTTTTTTTTTTTTTTTTTTTAGGAAATTTTGACCTTTTTTTAGCCATTTTTTTTTTCTTTATTATTATTATTATTTTAAGTGACTTTCGAAAAATGTAGAAATGAGGTGACTGAGGTGAGGTTTGAGGTGAGGTAGGGACTGGGGGGGTGCGAGAGTAGGGAGCAGGCTTGGGGGGGGGGACTGGGGGGTGCGGGAATAGGGACAGGCTTGGGGAGGGGGGCTGGGTGAGGGTAAGGGAGAGGTGCGGGTATAAGGGTGAGGTGAGGGTAAGGTTATAGGTGAGGTGAGGGTTGAGGTGAGAGGTGAGGGTAAGGGAGGGTAAGGTTGGGGTGAGGTGAGGGCAAGGGTTATAGGTGAGGTGAGGGTATAAGGGAGAGGTGAGGTTAAGGTGAAAGGTGAGGTAAAAGGTCACATTACCGGTGGTCCCAGAGGTAGTGAGGTACAGAGGTGAGGCTTCGACAGAGGTTATATAATAGATTATATAATAGATTAAGATTGATTCTACAGGTTAATCACTAATAATAATAATAATAATAATAATAATAATAATAATAATAATAATAATAATAATAATAATAATAATAATAATAATAATAATAATAATGATAATAATAATAATAATAATAATAATAATAATAATACATATTGATTCTATAGGTTAATAATAATAATAATAATAATAATAATAATAATAATAATAATAATAATAATAATAATAATAATACATATTGATTCTACAGGTTAATAATAATAATAATAATAATAATAATAATAATAATAATAATAATAATAATAATAATAATAATAATAATAATAACAATAACAATAATAATAATAATAATAATAATGATAATAATAATAATAATAATAATAATAATAATAATAATACATATTGATTCTATAGGTTAATAATAATAATAATAATAATAATAATAATAATAATAATAATAATAATAATAATAATAATAATAATAATAATAACAATAATAATAATAATAATAATAATAATATTGATTCTACAGGTTAATCACTAATAATAATAATAATAATAATAATAATAATAATAATAATAATAATAATAATAATAATAATAATAACAATAATAATAATAATAATAATAATAATATTGATTCTACAGGTTAATCACTAATAATAATAATAATAATAATAATAATAATAATAATAATAATAATAATAATAATAATAATAATAACAATAATAATAATAATAATAATAATAATATTGATTCTACAGGTTAATCACTAATAATAATAATAATAATAATAATAATAATAATAATAATAATAATAATAATAATAATAATAATAACAATAATAATAATAATAATAATAATAATATTGATTCTACAGGTTAATCACTAATAATAATAATAATAATAATAATAATAATAATAATAATAATAATAATAATAATAATAACAATAATAATAATAATAATAATAATAATAATAATACATATTGATTCTATAGGTTAATAATAATAATAATAATAATAATAATAATAATAATAATAATAATAATAATAATAACAATAATAATAATAATAATAATAATAATAATAATAATAATAATAATAATACATATTGATTCTACAGGTTAATAATAATAATAATAATAATAATAATGATAATAATAATATTGATTCTACAGGTTAATAATAATAATAATAATAATAATAATAATAATAATAATAATAATAATAATAATACATATTGATTCTATAGGTTAATAATAATAATAATAATAATAATAATAATAATAATAATAATGATAATAATAATAATAATAATAATAATAATAATAATAATAATAATAATAATAATAATACATATTGATTCTATAGGTTAATAATAATAATAATAATAATAATAATAATAATAATAATAATAATAATAATAACAATAATAATAATAATAATAATAATAATAATAATAATAATAATAACAATAACAATAACAATAACAATAACAATAACAATAATAATAATAATAACAATAACAATAACAATAACAATAACAATAACAATAACTATAACAATAACAATAACAATAACAATAACAATAACAATAACAATAACAATAATACTAATACTAATACTAATACTAATACTAATACTAATACTAATAATAATAATAATAACAATAATAATAATAATAACAATAACAATAACAATAATAATAATAATAATAATAATAATAATAATAATAATAATAATAATAATAATAATAATACAATATAGCATCTATTTTCCGGGAGCCAATCAACAGGTTTTGGCTCATATTTAAGGGTCGATTTTACAGTGGTATTGGTTTGTTAGCTTCCGAACCAAACACACTATTATAGCTTGTAAGGCTTCATTATTTTCCAAAAGCTGAGTATCTGCATTCACAAAATTTATCAAACAGTTAGATAATAATAATAATAATAATAATAATAATGATAATAATAATAATAATAATAATAATAATAATAATAATAATCACTGCATAGTTTACTCACCAAATTCATTAATTAATTCACCCAGAAGTCATTTAATAATAATAATAATAATAATAATAATAATAATAATAATAATAATAATAATAATAATAATAATCACTGCATAGTTTACTCACCAAATTCATTAATTAATTCACCCATCAGTCAGTTAATAATAATAATAATAATAATAATAATAATAATAATAATAATAATAATCACTGCATAGTTTACTCACCAAATTCATTAATTAATTCACCCAGAAGTCATTTAATAATAATAATAATAATAATAATAATAATAATAATAATAATAATAATAAATGCATAGTTTACTCACCAAATTCATTAATTAATTCACTCATCAGTTATTTATTTACACGGCTAAATAAATATTCCTTCGTTTGCGTGCTTACAAACCAATACCACGAATGACTGTGGAATCGACCCTAATAAAAATAATAGTGTTTGCTTATCGGGAGTTTAACGTGAGGGTGATAAGTTAATTGTTCGTTATAAAGAGGTTAGGCTTATCGTAAGAGAGAGAGAGAAAGAGAGCATATTGTTGTGTGTGTGTGAGAGAGAGAGAGATAGAGAGTTAGAGAGAGAGTGGGAGCATATTAGTGTGTGTGTGTGTATGAGAGAGAGAGAGAGAGAGAGAGAGAGAGAGAGAGAGAGAGAGTTAGAGAGAGAAAGAGAGCATATTGTTGTGTGTGTATGAGAGAGAGAGTTAGAGAGAGAGAGAGAAAGAGAGCATATTATTGTGTGTATGAGAGAGAGTTAGAGAGAGAGAGAGAGAGTTAGAGAGAGAGTGGGAGCATATTATTGTGTGTGTATGAGAGAGAGTTAGAGAGAGAGAGAGTAAGAGAGAGAGAGTATATTATTGTGTGTGTATGAGAGAGAGTTAGAGAGAGAGAGTAAGAGAGAGAAAGAGAACATATTATTGTATGTGTATGAGAGAGAGTTAGAGAGAGAGAGAGTAAGAGAGCATATTATTGTGTGTATGAGAGAGAGTTAGAGAGAGAGAGAAAGAGAGCATATTGTTGTGTGTGTATGAGAGAGAGAGAGAGTTAGAGAGAGAAAGAGAGTATATTAGTGTGTGTATGAGAGAGAGAGTTAGAGAGAGAGAGAGTAAGAGAGAGAAAGAGAGCATATTATTGTGTGTGTATGAGAGAGAGAGTTAGAGAGAGAGAGAGAAAGAGAGCATATTGTTGTGTGTGTATGAGAGAGAGAGTAAGAGAGAGAAAGAGAGCATATTAGTGTGTGTGTATGAGAGAGAGTTAGAGAGAGAGAGAGAGAGTAAGAGAGAGAAAGAGAGCATATTATTGTGTGTGTGTGAGAGAGAGTTAGAGAGAGAGAGAGAGTAAGAGAGTATATTAGTGTGTGTATGAGAGAGAGTAAGAGAGAGAAAGAGAGCATATTATTGTGTGTGTATGAGAGAGTTAGAGAGTTAGAGAGAGAAAGAGAGCATATTATTGTGTGTGTTTGAGAGAGAGAGAGAGAGTTAGAGAGAGAAAGAGAGCATAATTATTGTATGTGTGTGTGTGAGAGAGAGAGAGAGAGAGAGAGAGAGAGCGATAAGATATAATTAATTGAGAGAGAGTTAGAGAGAGAGAGAGAGAGAGCGATAGGATATAATTAATTAATGTTTAGTTTAGTTATCACCAAAATTATTATGTCAACTCAACCCCCTCAATTATTATTATTATTATTATTATTATTATTATTATTATGAGGTTGTGGAAAATTATACACGTGTTATTATTATTATTATTATTATTATTATTATTATTATTATTATTATGAGGTGGTGCAAAATTATACACGTGTTGTTCTTTATTACCAAGATATTTATTATTATTATTATTATTAGGTGGTGCAAAATTACCAAGATTATTATTATTATTATTATTATTATGAGGTGGTGCAAAATTATACACGTGTTATTATTATTATTATTATTATTATTATTATTATGAGGTGGTGCAAAATTATACACGTGTTGTTCTTTATTACCAAGATATTTATTATTATTATTATTATTATTATTATTATTATTATTATTATTATTATGAGGTGGTGCAAAATTATACACGTGTTATTATTATTATTATTATTATTATTATTATTATGAGGTGGTGCAAAATTATACACGTGTTGTTCTTTATTACCAAGATATTTATTATTATTATTATTATTATTATTATTATTATTATTATTAACGATGGAAGGAAAGTGTTGGTGGATATTATTATTATTATTATTATTATTATTATTATTGTTGATTTTTTAGGGTAAAACTGGCTCGATTCTAGGGTAATATTTTTTCAAAGTTAAAATTTTGCCGACTTTTTAGGGTAATACTTGGTAATTTAGGGTAAAACTGGCTCGATTTTAGGGTAATATTTTGTCTAAGTTAAAATATTGTCGACTTTTTAGGGTAATACTTAGTAATTTACGACTTTTTAGGGTAATTCTTTGTAATCTAGGGTAAAACTGGCTCGAATCTAGGGTAATATTTTCTGATTTCCCTGAAGCCCTACTGGTGAGACTGACCCTTGTGGTAATCACTGACTCACTCACTCACACTCACCACTCAGTATTGTGTTGAGGTGAGGACGGGTAGGGTGTGTGTGTGTTTGTGTGTAGTGTTTGTGTCTGTGTGTGTGTGTTGTTTGTTTGTGTGTGTTTGTTTGTTTGTTTAATACTTGATGTGTGTGTGTGTGTGGACTAATACGATGTGTGTGTAATACGATGTGTGCGTGTGTGTGTGTGTAGGCAATAATTTAATCCTTGATGTGTGTGTGTGTGTATGTAGTCTAATACTTCATGTGTGTGTAGAGAGAGAGAGTGTGTGTGTGTGTGTGTGTGTGTGTGTATGTAGACTAATACTTGATGTGTGTGTGTGTGTAGAGAGAGAGAGAGAGTGTGTGTGTGTATGTAGACTAATACTTGATGTGTGTGTAGAGAGAGAGAGTGTGTGTGTGTGTGTATGTAGACTAATACTTCATGTGTGTGTAGAGAGAGAGAGTGTGTGTGTGTGTGTATGTAGACTAATACTTGATGTGTGTGTAGAGAGAGAGAGAGTGTGTGTGTGTGTATGTAGACTAATACTTGATGTGTGTGTGTGTGTGTGTAGACTAGTACGATGTGTGTGTGTGTGTAGGCAATAATCTAATACTTGATGTGTGTGTGTGTGTGTGTGTATGTGTATAGGCAATAGACTAATACTTGATGTGTGTGTGTGTGTGTGTATGTAGTCTAATACGATGTGTGTGTATATTCTAATACTTTATGTGTGTGTGTAGTCCTAATACGATGTGTGTGTGTGTGTGTGTATATTCTAATACTTTATGTGTGTGTGTAGGCTAATACGATGTGTGTGTGTGTGTGTATGTAGACTAATACGATGTGTGTATGTGTGTAGTCTAATACGATGTGTGTGTGTGTGTGTGTAGACTAATACTTGATGTGTGTGTGTAGGCAATAATCTAATACTTGTGTGTGTGTGTGTGTGTGTAGGCTAATACTTGATGTGTGTGTGTGTATAGGCAATAATTTAATACTTGGTGTGTGTGTGTGTAGGATACATCTAAAACTGTGTGTGTAGAGAGAGTGTGTGTGTGTATGTAGACGATATCTATAACATATGTGTGTGTGTAGATGATATCTATAACGTGTGTGTGTGTGTGTGTGTGTTTGTGTGTAGACGTGTGTGTGTGTGTATTCTGTGTATAAACGTGTGTGTGTGTGTGTGTGTATTCTGTATAAACGTGTGTGTGTGTGTGTATTCTGTGTATAAACGTGTGTGTGTATTCTGTGTAGACGTGTGTGTGTGTGCGTAGTCTAATACTTGGTGTGTGTGTGTATAGACGTGTGTGTGTGTGTGTGTATTCTGTGTAGACGTGTGTGTGTGTATAGACGTGTGTGTGTGTCAAAATTGTATTAGTAGTATATAAGATTAGAGAGAGAGAGAGAGAGAGAGAGAGAGAGAGAGAGAGAGAGAAGATATGAACGACGTAGTAATATGAGTGAGGGGGAGGGGGGGGGGGGGTAGAGTGACATTTGAGAGAGAGAGAGAGAGAGAGAGATATATCCAACAACGTAAGAGAGAGAGAGAGAGAGAGTTGGTGTGTGTGTGTGTGTGTGTGTGTATGAGAGAGAGAGAGAGAGAATTGATGTGTGTGTGTATGAGAGAGAGAGAGTTAGAGAGAGAATTGCTGCGTAAGTGTGTGTGAGAGAGAGAGTTAGAGAGAGAATTGGTGTGTATGAGAGAGAGAGAAAGAAAGAAAGAATTACTGCATAAAATTAAATGTGTGAGAGAGAGAGAGAAAATGAAAAATTAAATATTCGTGTCCTAATTCACAGCTCAGAGGTAAAATTTGAAGCCATGTCTCCAGAACCCAATCCGAACCTCACCAAGCACACACCGGACATTGAGGTGAGTTCTGGCGCCACTTTGAACCCGCTGAGATCTCTATTTTTTTTTTTATTATTATTATTATTATTATTATTTTTTTTTTTTTTTTTATTATTATTATTTTATTATTATTATTATTATTATTATTATTATTATTATTATTATTATTTTTTTTTTTTTTTTTTTTTTAATTATTATTATTATTATTATTATTATTATTATTATCACACACCAGATATTGAGGTGAGTTCTGGCTCCACTTTGAACCC